>JAMXBB010000008.1:76066471-76668811 GCA_024138015.1 Lumnitzera littorea
AATGTGTATATTCTTGAATATGTTATAGATATAAGCTAGTTTGCTTAAGGTTATCCGATTTCAACAAAACTAGTGTCATTGAGTTCGTATAGACTTAACGACACATCTTATGAGTCCTGTTCCTAGAGATGGATTTTAACGGGTAGTTTGAATTTCTAATACAATTATACATAATTATATAAAAATGACCGTATTATGCGAAATTTACAGTTTTAAATTATATTTTATCCAATTTGTCCTTATATTGTAATAATATAAGTATTATTCAATTTTAATACACCTAAAGTACATCCCGATCAGAAAATATTAATAATTGTAATAAAATCTCTATTTAACCCAATTCGACCAGCAATCCTATATATAGGTTTTATTTAAGTATTTTACTCATTTTAGTCTATTAATATTACAAATACACCCCGACTTGTAATTTAAGCTATTTTACTTAATAAATTCGTAGTAAATAGTTTGGATTACCTAATAATTCCTCGAAAATTTCTATGGACTTCTAAAAATATAGGGAATTCAATTATCACTCGGTTTCAAGTTTTCGACCTATTGCCTATATTTTTGTATTGACGATTTTACCCCTAAATTTGATAAATTATCCAATTATAATTCTTTTAGCATCCAATTAATTCCAATCAGACTCAATACCATTATTGTTTATTATAGATCAGTACATGTCCATTTCATCAATTAATTTCATAATTTCCTATTAAATTCATAATTTCAGCCTATTTTCGGACCAATTTCAAGCCTAAAAATTCAATAAATATTAAAATTATTCAAATAAAAATTTGGGCTACGTAGCAATTACCCATATATCATACACATCCTACATAAAAATTTTCAGCTAGAAAAAACATCATATAGTATATTTATTTCACTAATATATATTCGGATGAATTACAGATTTCTTAATAAAGTATATTAAATATTACGAATTTTTCAAAAATAAAAATATCACATGAAAGCATGTCTAAAATAACCTAAGTGTAATTTTTTTCATAATTTTCTGGGCGGATTTACTATTTTTTAGAAATTATTGAAAAACAGGGCAGAAATTTGACCTTGGTGTTCTTAGGTGCTCCGGTGGCCGGCGGCGGCTGGGCGGTTGTCGGACGGCTGGCGCGGTGGGTGGACCGTGTGGGGTTGGCTGGGTTTCACAGCAGATCTACTCTAGGTTAGGTTTCCATACTTTCACTAATTTTTCTGTTTTTTTCTAAATTTGTTTTTTTTTTATACGATTTTTTTCTAATTTTTCTTTCTGATTTTCTCTGATTCCAAATTGCTAAAACTATCTTGTCTGATGATCTTGGCTTTTTATAGTGCTTCAAAGTCGGTTTAAGAATTTTTCTTTAATTAATTCATATTTTCTTTTCCAATTTCTTTTTTTTTTTTTATGCATGAGGTGTCCAAATATCGTAACTCCACCTTTTGAATCAGCAATGTATTTCCATCCTCCTGCCACGCCTCCTTCCAATATTATTTAATTAATTTTTCTTTTTCTTTTATTAAATAATTACTTAAATATAGATATTATATGTTAGAATTAATTATTTTAATTAATATACAAGGTTATACCTTATGTAATAACATGTGAAATATATAACTTTACTCATATAATTAAGTTTCTAGCATATCTTTTAATTTTAGAATACATTCTAAGGTTAATTTCATGAATTTAACACAATATATATATAATTACTCAATTTAAAGTTAATTTACGAGTATAATTATTATTTGTACCGGGTATACTAAAAAATTACGTGTATTTTTTTATAGTAAATTATACTACATTATCTCATTTTATAGCTCAATTAGCTTATCTCTAAGTTCTCGTTGTAATCTAAGTTCAATTTTAGGAGTTCTGAACATTTTAGGGCTTTAGTAAATACTCCAATTTCTAAGGGCAAAATTGGGATTTCGGATCATTATTACTAAAATCTAACTTCACTGTAATATCTCGACTAACTTTTTCATTCTAGTTGCAAAGTTTGGGCTCAATTGGATAAGTTACCCTAAAAGCCCTAAATCTGAGCTCGGTTATCTTAAGCTCAATTTTGGAAGCTTACATTGTGTATTCTCTCCATAATCATACTTATAATCATGTTATGTATTCTATCATGTTAGCAATTATCGATCTAAATGATCAGGATATAAGAACAAAACATTAATTTGATTACTCAAGGTATAGTAAAGCAATGAAAGTTTTAAGTAAGATGGCAGGAATCAAAAGCAAATGGATTCAATGGTATATGAAAAGAATCAGTTGGATACTACCGATAGCAAAAGTTGGAGGATCCGAGTCCGAGTATTTTACCTTTTTTATTTGGGAAATTTTCAACAGCTCCGATGTTCTCGTCGAAGTGGCTGAGCTACTGGACGTATGCTGGCTGGAAGTACACGGAAGATTCGACGTATCAAGGCTGTCTCCGGGAACAACATATGAGGTTGCGTTTGTGATAATGCTGAAAGATCCATCTTATGGGTGGGAAGTCCCAGTCAATTTCAGACTCACTCTTCCAGACGGAAGCAAACAAGAACACAAAGAGTGTTTAGTGGAAAAGCAGAGGGCGAGGTGGATAGAGATTCTAGCTGGAGAGTTTACAACTTCAACTCGAAACTGTAATGGTGAGATAGAGTTCTCAATGTATGAATATGGAGGGCATTGGAAAAAAGGACTAGTCGTCAAAGGCGTAGTCGTTCGTCCGAAGAACTAATGAGTAAAACAAGGACTATTTACTCCATGCCAGTTTTCTATGTCCCCGTGATAGAATTACGTGGCCAGGATGTAATAATAAAAACTTCGAAATCAAAGAAATATGTCTTCTTACTGTCTAATTAGCTCAGCACCGATTAATGACATTTGGTACAAGACGCAATCCCACATCAGTCAGCTTCAGCTTCGGACATCACGGTTCAGGTGGCTTTTTCATTTTTCAGAACTAAAATGTCCATTCCAAGTTGTTCCTTATCTCCAACCTCCGTGCTGTAACTGTAAGGACATCTGCGCCCGCAATCAATACTTAAAAAAATCAATAACTTTGACTAATAGCCACTGGGAGCCATAACCCGCCACCATGATCGACATGCTAAATGACATTCATCAAATGCTAAAGTTAGGTCAACGTCCAAAAGAGAATAATTGGCCATTACCACTACAAGTACTCGACTCGACTAAACTCACCACGAAGGGGGTTGCTGGTGGGGGGAAAGGGAGGACTTCAAATCAACTTTAGCAATTTCAATCAATTCATGCAATCGTACATAATTTACTTAAAAGAAATCGAAATCTAAACTTCATAAGTTCAAAGCGTATAATTAAAGCATTCATTAATTGTTCGATAACATCAAACTGATCTCTTCTAATTACAAATATTATCCATTGATGGAGCCTGAAATTCTAGATTTTCTTAGAGCACGAGTTGATTTTCTAGTAAATAGATAACAGTGAAATTTTGGAAATTCGTCCACGGCCAGGTGATGGACAGGATGGCTGCCTTTCCTGGAATCAGGAATTACTAGATATCCTTAACACTTCACATAGGTCATCTTGTTTATTAGTAAGCCATATACTTCAGAATGTTTGACATATCTGGTCCCTGAGAATAAGCCAGATCAACCAGAGCTCTGCATCGCATGGAAGGGATTAACCCACAGAAGGAATAACTATCAGCTTGATGTAGATACAGATACTTCCAAGAACATTTGCAACAAAGGAGTAGGTTGGCAGCTTAAAGGTTGGTTTGATAATTCTCAGGTTTGTACCACAAAGAAAAGTTGATCCCTTCAGTTTTTAGTTTTTCTGTTGCAGGTGCAATGTTGTCCAGGAGCTGCATTGTGCAAATTTAAGCGTAACGTGGTCAATTTCTTGCCACAGGAGAAAAATGATGCATGGACACTAAGTAAACAAGCAAAAGCTGAGCTTATATTATCACCCGCATTGTCAGATGTCAATCAGTACTTGACTGGATTCAAGCTTATGGAACCCTTTTACCTGTTACTGTGGAGACCTAAAAACAACTATTGCTGCATATAGAATGGCTTATGGCTTTATGCAAAAGAATGAAACAGAGTTTTTCAAAACCATATATAATTTCAGTTGGCATGCAAACAAAAGATAGAAAAATACAAACCTTATCATGTAGAACACCATTGGACACCAACACTGATCGATCGAAAACACAGAACTTTCCACCGTCCATGTGGCTAACTATCCCACCAGCTTCTTCAACTATCTACTGGGAAATGAAATGGAAGAAAATGAATAAATTATCCAAATATCAACTAGAATATGATCTTTCTCAAATCAGCAGTTCATTTACAGAGGAAACCGAGAACTATAAATCCTCACAAAAGTATGATGAATGCATTGTTTACCCTAATATCTTCAAATTGCATGACCAATTTCTGACAGTTCTCTTCATTTAAGAAAGAAATGCCACCAACATAGAGAAAATCAGCTCCTACAGCTGTATGATTGCAGGGTTTACCATATCTATTATGGTTAGCCAGGACACTAAGACTTGAGTAGCATAATAATTCAATTTAGGATAAATAATAGGCTACCTCCCATCACAAGCTGTTTAATGCTAAAATAGTCCGTAAAACAAAAAAATAAAAAAAAAAAGGAAAAGAAAAGAAAGGAAAACAAGAAATAATTTAGGAAATTCTTTTTCCTCCTCAGTCAAGCAAATCTATCTCAAACGTGAATGTCTTCCTTGGCTGAAGAAGGAAACTCAAAAATTGCTTGTAACGGAGACAGCCATCGATATAAGATAAGACAACATTATAATTCATGGATTAGCACTTTGCCCTTCCTAGGACATTTTTGATATTTTTGGATGACAACTCACATTGGGAATGGAGATTGAAAGAGGATTGAGGATGAAAAACCATTGTGACAGAGAAACAGTTTGGAATAGTTCCTAGTATAATGGAAGCTATTTACCTCGTAAAAGATTGGTAGGAAGAATTTGAGTAAAGAAACAATACTTGCATATAGTGTTTATCAACCTGGAAAAGGCATGTGACAGAATTCCTAAAAGGAGTTTTGAGAAAGGTTTGGAAAAGAAAGAGCAAAAATAGAATATAATATATCAAAGCTATTAAAGATGTGCATAGATTTAGTGACAAGGGTAAGGATACTTAATGTTTAACTCAATAGTTTCCTATAAAGATAGGCTTACATCATGCTTATGGTCTTGGGTGGTCATCTACTTACACTAGCCATGGATGAATCACCAAAAGCAATTAAAAGTTGATACCATGATGAATGTTGTTTGGCGATAACTTGTTTTAGTAGATGTGACATGACAAGAAGTTAATACTAAGCTTCAATCTTGGCATGAAACTTCAAAGGTGAAAGGTTTTACGAAAGGAAAAACAAATTATTTGGAGTTCAACTTTGAAGAAAATCCTATATGAAAGTATAGGAACAAGATATATTTTTTAGAGTTTCAAATATTAAGCATAAATTCTTTAAAGGGTTAATGTTATAAATGGTATCCAAATTTTGCAAAAATATGCAATTTACCACCTATATTTTAAAAAGATCAATTTATTACTTAATTAAAGTTTTCTATCATTTTGACTACCTAAGTTGACTCTATTAAAATCCATTTGTTAAAGTGAACATACATGTAAACCAAGAATTAAACATTCTAACCACCCTAAAGCTTGGGAGTGGTCAATGGCCACCTATAGGGAGTTATGCAACCTTTCACCAGGTAACCACTAACTACCCCTTAGTTCTAGGGTTGCTAGAACAATTACTTAAGGCAAAGTGGGTCATTTAACCAACTGATGATTATAGATCAGTTCTTGATTCATTCTTGTATTCATGTTAATAAATAAACTCAATAAAGTTAACTCAGGTAGCCAAAATGACCATAAAAATTTTAATTAGATAGTATATTAATTTTTTTAAAATATAGATAGTAGATTGTATATTTTGGTAAAGTTTTAGTACCATTTGTAATATTAACTTACACTCTAAAAGGATGGGAGCATAAAAAAAAGATTATATGAAATAGAGTGCAAGTAAGGTGGATAAAGTGGAGAGGCATATCAAGTATTCTATATAATACAAAGATGCTCATAAAACTTAAAAGGTAAGTTCTATCATAGAGCAATAAGACCAATGATGCTTATGAATGTGAATGACTGGACATAAATTAGGATATAGGCAAAAGATGAGAGTAGCGAAGATGGGAATACTAAGATGGATATGCAAATATATAAGAAAGGGTGATTTAACCAACTGATGATTTAGATCAATTCTTGATTCATTCTTGTATTCATGTTAATAAATAAACTCAATAAAGTTAACTCAGGTAGCCAAAATGACCATAAAAATTTTAATTAGATAGTATATTAATTTTTTTAAAATATAGATAGTAGATTGCATATTTTGGTAAAGTTTTAGTACCATTTGTAATATTAACTCACACTCCAAAAGGATGGGAGCATAAAAAGAGATTATATGAAATAGAGTGAGTAAGGTGGATAAAGTGGAGAGGCATATCAAGTATTCTATATAATACAAAGATGCTCATAAAACTTAAAAGGTAAGTTCTATCATAGAGCAATAAGACCAATGATGCTTATGAATGTGAATGATAGGACATAAATTAGGATATGGGCAAAAGATAAGAGTAGCGAAGATGGGAAAACTAAGATGGATATGCAAATATATAAGAAAGGGTGAAATACGTTTTTATCAATATTTAAAAAAAAAAATTATACAACTATGAATTGTACAAAAAAAATTATAAAAATACCAATCCTATATCGTCTTTTTAAAATACGACACTCATAACAATATAAATCTTGCATTTGAAAAATATAATAATAATAAAATACTATCAAGCCTATATCACATTTTGGAAATACGAATGGAGTGATACAAGCACTATATTCTATTTGTAAAATGCAAAATATTCGCATTAGATCATTATTACATTTTATAAATATGATATAGTTTTATTCTATGATAAATTAGATTGTTTTTTCTGATTACGCTCAAACGGGTATAATTTTTAATTTAGGAAGAATATTTATTATAATTATATATTTTCAAGGACTGATTTTCAAATACTATAACGAGACAATTAGGAGTTGCCCAATTGATGCCATTTTGGGCTTAAAAAATACCTTTAAAGGCCCATTATCGGCCCATTTTATTTTTTGAGCAATATTTTAAACCTATGTTGCATCTTTAAGATGCAATATACTTAAAATTGCCTATGTTGCATTTAGGCTTGGTATTTTAGTAAATTTTTATATAATTTATACTTTTGTAATTTTTTTTTAATGATAAACAAGTAATTTTCTCATACAAGAATAGCAGGTAAAATGAGAAATAGCAATATTTAAGAGAAATATGGAGTAGCACCCCTAGATAAGAAGACAAGGGAGGGGTGATTGAAATGGTGTTGCAATGTGTGGAAACATGGAAAGCATCTATCAAGCGTGATACGTTAGAGACAACTAAGGTGGTGAAGACAAGAAAAAAAGGTAGAGAAGAATAATAAAAGATGATAAGGCTTTTTTAAGCATTAATGAAAATATGGTTAATGATAAAATACAATGGTAAAACAAGATCCATATAGCCAGTTCCACACAGTAAGGAAAAAGTTGAGTATCGTTGGATAATGACTTGACTATTGCTTCCTTATGTATGATAGTAAGCATTCTCTCTTATTTGTGAAAAAATTTTGTTTCAAAGGGTTGAGAGGATGTTCAAGTAACGCATCCCACCCATTCATGATGAAGTTGATGCATTCTTGTAGAGGTGCCACCTAGGCATCCTTGTTTCCATGCACTATTTCTATCAGGAATAACAATGACAAAGAATTATGGAAATGAAGCTATGACCTGAAATGAAAGTCTTCAAGGAACTAATGCCACTCATTTATGGTGAACTTAATGTACTCTTCTCTTTGAAGACTGATAAGTATGCAACAATAGTACCTTGTTAACTCTATAATCGTCAACATAAAACTGCTGCTTCAGATGGCGGAACTTACTCTGGCCTTAAGTAGATGTTATTCAATAATATAGAAAGAGTGATGTAACAGAAGATCATAGAAATTCTCTATCTACAAGTACATACCAAGTACATAGAAAAGTTTGAATGTGAATAGGTGAGAGAGGCAAGCTCATGCATCTGATATAATGCATTCATCTACTACTTCAATAAAACAGACTCATTGTTTGCTTCCTTCTTCTTCTTCTTCCTTTTTCTTCCCCCCCAGGTTCATAGAAGCACTATATATGTTGCTAGCACTATATATACTACCATCTTACAAGACCCTGTACACAGACAATATAGCTAGCACCATATATGTCGCTTCCAAGACTGACCTTAACAGAATCCAAACTCAAGACTTCATGCAAATTATCATGAAAACTCTATGACCTTAATCACTAGTCCTTGGGATGAGTAAGTCGGACTTTTGCAGATTCAATTGTATAAAACTAATGGGTAATATTATTGGGAACTGGATCCATCTTGCATCTGAATGCCACATTTCATTACAGTAAGAAACATGCAAGCACAAAGCATATATCAAGAAGTATCGTTACCAGAACTCCAGCAGCCATATCCCATGGCTTGAGACGATATTCCCAATATCCTTCTACAATTCCAAGAGCAACATGGCACATATCAACAGAAGCTGCACCAAGCCTTCTTACACCCTAAACATAACAGCAAGTAAATATTTGTAGGAGAGAAGATATTTAACTTTTTGAAGAAAAGTTAAACTACAAAAGTACCCTGCTGACGTCAGTGAAATGTTTGAATAACTCCATGTTTGTGGACCAGACATCATCATGCTCATAACCAAAACCAGTCACTAAAAGAGACTGCTCCACCTGTAAACAGAAAGGAAAAGCTCATCACTGCAAGAACAATGTTGGAAATATATCAGCCAACTCATGCTATCAAAACTTTATAGTCGAGCAATATTGCATATAATCAACCAGGTGAGACATTAGAAATTCAGAATTTGAAGTATGTTTGCCATGCAAATTATTTACAGAAATACTTCATCCTTTTGGATGATTACCAACAGATGTAATGAACAACATAAAAACCCAGCTTATGAACACTAGATATACCTATTACTGAATAAATGACTTACCTTATTAGTTTTACTAACTGAAATCTTCTGTCCATTGCAAAATGCTCCTCCACCTGAAATATGGCCACTCAATTAAAAGAAAAGGAATTACTTACTTTCTGTATTAATGGACTAGCATTCCTTACCAGCTGTAGCAGAAAAGATGCGGGTATCCCAACACATTGGGCCCCCAACAAACTCTACCTAGAAATATCAAAGATTACTTTACTTTTCCTGGTCAAGTAATAGAGTAGACATCAAAGATGTCGATATTTTTAGTACAGGAAATGATTTTCTGTTCAACACATACCACAGCTCCAGCGGCAGGATTTCCTCGAAAAAGAACTCCAATTGAAACCGCAAAGCTAGGGTAACCATGCGCAAAATTAGTTGTCCCATCTAGTAATAGATTATCATATAAGTTCCACATACAAGAAAAGCAAGCATTCAAGTACTAAAAAAATAATAATAATAAATAAAGGACAATATGTTTTAAATTGCTGCAGTCCAGTTCACGATGAAATTGCCGAAAACAGAGGCCAAAGCATACTCCCGCTGTCACATCAGCTTTCTATAACTTGAAATATCTCACATCAACATGATTGAAGCTTTGGTCTCCATGCATGCAATTAACACTCTTAAGGATTTCATCAAAACATAAGAATTGTAGGGAATGCTAAATTATCAATTTGAAATATAGTCAAATTTATGCAGATTTCTGCATTTCGAGACAAATAAATTTATCACAATCTACCTGACCTTCTACAAATAAGGCATGGCAAGTTAGAAGAACATAAAAATATGACTGATATGATGTTGAAATGTCTTAACAATTGTAGGTTCCACACTTAAAAACTTCTTCTAGGTAGTCTTGAAGAAAATCCAGCATCACATGTTCTACAGCCCAGTGTTCAGATAGCTATGGGTACATAAATCTAAGCACCCAGCAATCTGAGACAGCAGTTTAAGATACTAAATTTATGTTCAAAATTATTGAACTGTGGCAATGACTTAGCAACAATTTCATCCAAGGAAAGAGGCTGAAGAATTTTTGAATAAAAGAACCCTCATAATTCTATTCTTTGCTGCTCAGGAATATATACATGCTGTGATACATTCTTGGATTGATACAAATCCTGAATCTTAGCCGACTGAGATAATATCAACTTATCCTGCTCTATCTCTTAGAACTTATCAAAGATATTATTGGATACATCAACCATATCTATCCTCTAACTAAACAAACATATCAGAAACATTGAGACACCCAAAAACGAAAAGACAAGAACAACCAGAAATAAAAACATGATGACATGGACATGGACAACACAGAAGTAACAGACTTCTAACAATTTATTTTCTTTAGAGGCAAACCTAAAGGATCAATACACCAGAGGTAATCTGATGAGGAATCTCCAATTAGTCCTCCCTCCTCCCCAAGAATGAGGTGACCTGGGAAGCTCTTTTTCACGACATCTAAAATTGCAGCCTCGCTCATTTTGTCTGTGCTGCAATCAATAAAATCAAAACATGAATATTTTGTTCCCTAGCTGAGGTCAGATCATAATTTCTTTATTATGTAGTAACACAATGGTTGTTCAAGTTTGAGTTATCCATCATGTTGGCTCCATCCACATATGAGAGCACTGTTCATGCAACTGTTACATGTTTTGTTTCAACAAGAATGTGAAACTGTTATGCATACACAAATATTTTGATGGCACAATATTATTAGGTAAACATAAGAGATAAGAATGTACTTTTAGCAAAAAGCTGGGCTCATCCTAAATTTCAACATGTACATGTTTTGATGCACATTAATCTTTTCATGTGCGACCAAAACAGCGAATAGCAGTAGATTACCAAACAATATGGATTTCACATTTGATGATTAGAACCAGCTGATGATGATTAGCCCCGGTTGATGCTATGCATCTGACCAGAAACTGACTTGTTCTTAAAGAGGCAAGATCTCCTTCCATTCTATAGGTAAGCTCCATAAAATAAGCATAAATCAATTGTTAATGGTGCTTGAAATGCCAACATATGTTTGTGCTGCACAAGCCTATTTATGTCCCTAGTGACACCAAATCAAGAGATTTAGAAAGATGGTGCACAGTCAATGACTTACAAGTGAAATAAATGGAGACACATAATACCAGTTAGCTAGATAAGTCCACAAATGGAAAGAAGGGAGCTCAAGACATAATTTTGGTCCCCAAAGTGCAAGTTATCTATTTGTTCATATATCAAAAGTTGTAACAATAATCACAGTTGTTTCTACATGCTTGTGAGTTATATTCATGCCAATCATGGTCCTAAGGCAAAAGCAGCAATGACAGAAACACATCATAGTGAATTAGAAGTTCCAAAGTTTACTATCTCTTTAGAGACATCCAATAAAATTGTTGTAAATTAATTCATTAGGAGTCATGAACATATAGGACTGTGTTCAGATAAGCCATCAACATTTTAGATAGCTGGAATAAAGAATTATTGTTTTGGTCCATACTCCAACAAGTTACAAACTGACAAGTTGGTCAAGTAATGAATCACAATCCAGAATCACCATGAGGGAACTCAGGAAGAAATAGAAATCCTACTCCGTCACTAAGTCAGTCACTCCTTTGTAGTTGATGTTTCTAGGCTTATCAACAGCATCCATGACAACCTGAAATGAGATTATAATGATTGTCAACTGAAAGGGAAAAAACTATCTGCTTTACCCACAAAAACAATTTGTCGTTACTAGGAAAGGAATCTTGAATATGCATTAAGCCACCACAAACTCTCAAAAAATGCTATCATCTTCCGAAATCTTTGAAAATGCATTTTCCTTCTGAAACCTTCACAAAAACTAAAAGTCCCTAAAATTAGTTGGGTTTCTTGGAGATATAGCCGCAGTTGGAGAAGTAAATGCGCGGCTTTGCAAGTTTTGGAAGGTAAAAGCACATTTGAGGAGTTTGTGTATCTGCACTTTATAAGTAGCTTTGGGGGTGAAATTGCAATTTGCACTTTATTAATGCACTTCATCATATCAAAGCCAGGTGATTTTCCAAACACAACAAGAACCGCATAGATGGAACCAGGCATAATTCTCAAAACCATGTATTTATTTACTTTTCTCCAAAACAAACGACTAAATTATAATATTCACTGTTGGGAATACAAATTTTAAAAACAGGGTAAGTAACAAGATTCGAAATTGAACCCTCAGATAAGAGAATTAAAGCAGTGATGATTGGTACGAGACCTGAGCACCAGTTTTAGCAGCGGTTTCAACAACTTGGATGAGTTGATTGGGAGGGACGGGTCCATTTGAGGCAGCACCAACCCTTCGGTATTGTTTCTGCCTCTGGTCAGGTGATAACACCGCTTTTATGAAACGACATTGGTTGTTTCTTCTCGTACTCACAGGTTTCACGTTCAACAAGGTGACAGTAGTGTTGGTGGTGGTTCTGCTTTTACTGTTACAGTATCCACCCAACTTCAAGGGTAAAGAAAGGGAGTAACGTTGAGAACGGACATGAGAAAATCTCAGAGGAAGAGTTGCAGTGGTGGAGATAAGAGATTTGCCCATTTTTGAGTTTAATGGGTGTCTATCTTTGTTGCTGTCGACTTGGAGAAGAAGAGCGAGAATCGCCACAGAATCCTTACAAGCTGATTCTATTCTATGTACCAACAAACCAAACCGGGGAAGGAAAAATTGTACTCCTGGATGTGTTTGGGAGTGGTTGGAATAAAATCAATTGGGATGAAATAGAATAAAATAAAAAGTATGACTTTATTTTTTGTAAAACCGAATATTTTTTTAAGGAAAATAATTAGTGCTACTCTTAAATTTGCACCTATTGGAGTTGGATTATTATTGTTTTTCGGTTGGAAGAAAAAGAAATATAGTGTTGATATCTCTTAATATATAAGGAGATACTTAAAGTGAAATTAATTAGAATTAAATAAAATGAAATGGAATTAAAAATAGATTATGAATCCATTTCTATGTTTACAAATGCCTAGAAAATATAATAGAATGTAATGATAGTAGTTCTTAGATATTAGTCGACCACCTCGAGCTCAAGTTTAAACACCCCTACTCTTGAGACCATGATATTTAAACCCTTACTCTTGAGACCATGATATGAGAGGGACAAGTGGGTCCACTCGTTAATCAATTACCCTAACAAGGACTAAGGCGGCCACCATAAGCCTTATGTCAAGGAGTAGTTGCATCTTGATTAAGGGGCTCCAAAGAACCCTTAATGACCTTGCTTGAATGATCTTAGAATCTTCATTAATAGAAACCCGATAAAGCTTAGCCATGTAGCACTCACATTGTATTGAATATAAAAACACTTGGCCTCTCCTCATGATAAGTAAGTAAAGACCCTTACTCATTTGTTGGTCTCATCAATCTCTCTCTCTAGCTCTCTTTAGTCAAATCATTTACTCCTTCATTAGAACCTCCAACTAGTCTATTCACCTTTATCTATCTTGCAAATTAGTCTAGACAATTTAGAACCACCTTAATTTGGTCCATCTAGCTTCGAGAGCACAATACTCTCTATTGAATAAAGTTCTGAGGTGATATAACAAAACATGTATATAATAATATCTGTCAAAAATACCTTTAATTGTTTGATATCATTATTAAGTTGAAGGTTAAATAAGTAATTTTAATTAAGGAAATATTACTCATGAGGGTATTAATACTTGTGGGTAAATTCAAATAAAAAATCAATAATTGAAAAAGTTAAAATAAGAAATTAACATTAAGTGGTTCAAATAGGGTATCATGTTAGAGGACTGTTATAATGGCGTTAAATCTTGTTGATGTGGTTATTAAGCGCCACATGGTGCTTATGTAGTAGCTAGTGGTGCTTACATGTCAATTTCTTATCAATTAAAAAATAAACATAATATAAAAATAATATTAAAAATTTGGAAAAAAAAAGAAAAAATATGAAAAAATTATAAATTCAATTATATATAATATTTAATTACTTAAACAAGGAAAATTTGGAAAAATAAGAAAAAGGCAAAAAAGAGGAATTTTTTTTTTAAAAAAAAAACATCACAAGACTAAGGTGGCTAACAACCACCTGAGAGGCTTAGGGTTGTAGGCGGTTGATGATAAGAATTAAGGATCGATTATTCGATCTTGAGTTCACAAAACGCCTACCTTAGTCCATAGAACTCTCCTGTAGCAACTCACAAAGGAGGAAACTAAACTACTTCAACAAGCCGACCTAGTAGGATATTGAGCCCCTACCTATACTTCAATATCTCTCAAGTGAAGCCAATCATTCCACTTCATGACTTGACTTAAGTTTTGGATGACTTGTTGCTAACTGTCCACAATTAGCTTGGGAGTAGATGGACAACTTGGCAGACCCTTTAAATAGCTCAATTAGTATGCATTCGAGTCTACCGTCTAATCTATGAACTTTTAGCCAACACCTATCCTGATGACAGATCTCCATATCAAACCTTACGATTTGTAGAATGAATGTGAATTGTACCTTTCTTGACAACATATTGAATACATGGATGTCCCAATGCATAACCCCTTGCCATTTTTTTTTTTCAATTTTACCCTTGTATTACATGTATGTGCTATCTTTGATGTTTACCCTTCTTTGTTGTTACATAAACTTTGAATATTGCCCTAAATGGCAATTGTATATAATCCTCATTTGTACTTAGTTGAAACACACATCAATTAATAAATATTCCTCTTACTATCACCTTCTTGCTCTTATGTTTTGCTAATCTTAACTAAGTTTAAGTTCGAGTATCCCTTATCTAGCTCCTTAAGCAAGGGCTAGTAGTAGGAAACCTTACAAACCTACTTTACATACTATCAACAAGGTTAATAGGTCCATGTGTGATTCTTGTTGCATTATATCCAAGAGTTAGTATATGGGTTTATCTCAACTTTGACTCCTATTTAGTCTTTTATCCATCTCGCGGATAAGAATCACCTCTGGATGATTGCTAGGCTCTGTGTGTTCACCTACAGAGAAACATTAGCTACCTTAAGCTATTCCTTTATAAAAAAAAATAAAAATATAAAAAAAAAAAGACAAAAGGAAGAAAAAGTGGTGACCCATTGTTAAACTGGCTATCCTTAGACCTTAAGGTGGCCCTTTTTTTAGAAAAAAATATTTCCTCTTTTTTTTTCCTAATATTTCCAATTTTACCCTTTTCAATTAATTAAATAAGTTTATATTATTGTAATTATAATTGTTTTATACTTTTTGCATATTTTTGCTTTTTCAAATTTTCTAATGATTATATATATTTTTCATTTTTATTAATTTTATATATTATGTTTACTCTTTTCTTTCTTATTATAAGAAATTTACATATAAGCACATCTGGGCACTATGTAGATGCTTAATGGCCAAGTCAACAAGTATTAATGTTGCTATAAATAGGATCCTTATTTGAACAACTTAGCATAACATTGATCCCTTACTTTAATTTCTATGCTAATCCCCTTTAATGTAATTTTTCATTTCAATTAATATAGTTAATGGGGGGGGGGGGGGGGGGGGGGGGGGGGACTTTCTCAAAAATCGAATTTCTCCTTAAAACTAAAATTGTCGATTTCATGAAATCGTGATTTTACTTTCTAAATCCACTTCCAAACATGGGAAAGAGAATGGAACCGTAATCTTAATTCCATTCTAATCTATTTATGCGTACTAAACATAATATAAAGGGAAGAAAAAACAACTATAATGGTTGTTACTAATTTTTCAACCTCATATATTTACCCTATTAAGTTTCAATAATTTTATATAAACCATGCCAAAATAAAGTACAATCATGGGTTATAATGTATCGATACTTTATACTTATGTGATCTAGATATCTCATTTACTTTGGATTTTTTCCCTTACATTTATTTGATGTATTGATTATTGTTGTCTTTATTGATATGTACTTCATTTTATAGAAAATGAATAATTTTGAGATGATTTTTGATAACTCTTATTTTAAATACACTTTACATGGTGATTTTATAGCATTTCCCTTATATTTCTTGTTGTTTTTTAAAAAATCAATATTTAATTGAGTAAAACTTTGACTTCAAGGTTTGAATGTGTTCTCAAATTGAAAACAAAGAAATAAAATCAAGTTTTACTTAATTCGAAGTCTAAATGAATGAGTTATGAAATTATATAAACAATAAGAGAAAGTGGCAAATTTTTGGTAAAAAAGTTACACAATTCGAGATATAACTATGTTCTCAAATTGTATCCACCTAGGATGATTTTTTGTACTAAGGTCAATGAGTTACATAACCTAGGGATACAATTGTGTTCCAAGTTGTGTTTGGTGATGAAAAAAGAAACTTCCTAATATATTATATAAGGACTTGTAAGGGTTCTAGAGAGAATTTTTGACATTCAAAGGAGAAGAAACTTGAAGAGAAGAAGAAAAAAAAGGTGGAAGCAATACTCAACTTTAAGATTGAAGAGATTTTTAATTGACAAAAGGGGTTTTTTCATGTTTTACTTTTTAATTTTGCTGCAATTTTCTTTTAATTTCATCATGATAGATAAAGATTCTTATATTTAGGATTATAGAACTTAGGGTTTCATGTGACTATTGGATTTATCGATAATTTTCAATAAAGCTTTTATGTTTCTCGATTCAATTATGTGTTTTTATTGTTGATTGATATTTAGGGTATCAATATATGATATTATGCATAATGATTGAGAAGTTACATGGGTAATGAGATCTTCACATAATTGAAGAAAATTACATGTGTACTCAGAGATAAGATGCATGATTCTTCTAGAAAATTGTTCTTTTGTATGGGAATTCATCGTACATTAATGCGATTCTAAATTATATTACTAAGTGAAGAGATTTCGGTAAATAATTTAGGGTTAGGATTAATATGTTTCAGAAATGTATTAACTTTAATTATGGATCCCTTTGGTCAAGAATAATAGAGATAGAATTAGATAGATTTTTAGCAGTCACATGTTAAATACTAGGGGAAACAATTCCTAAATACGTTATCTACCTTCTCGAAGTCGTTCATAATTTTATCACCTCCTAAATTGCTTAGTTAAGTTTTATAATTAGATTAGTTATTAATTTTAGTATTTTTAATTCACTCAACTTATCATAAATTTCCGATTAGATAATAAGGCTAAGGCTAGTAATAGTACTCAAGATTTCTAAGGGATCGACTTAGACTCATATTCATAATATTAAAACTAATAGATGCATTTGCCTTGTATCAATTTTCAAAAGTTATTTGATTTGGTGTCAAAATTATTATAATTTAATGGTATGAATATTGGTTTTTGAGTAAAAAAAAAAGAAAAAAAAGATACAATTCTCATCCTCAAGAGATTTGATATGTATTTAGGAAAAACAAATATCTTTGATGAATTAGTCCTTCACAATTTAACTAGTTATGAATTATGCATCATATAGCTAATTTATTATAAGCAATTATATGTTTGATGTTTGCAAGTGAGTAGACAAACCTTTCCTATAGGATACTTACATGTATCATACTTAATCGAGTAAGATCCGAGTAAGTATTGAAAATTAAAGGGTAATTTCTAAGTAGTAATTTTCCAAATCCTACTCCATAGAGTATGGTATGTATATGATAGCTTTTTAATCTTGTATTGATCTAGAAACTTGTACTCCAAAGTATATAAGGTATGGGTTCCAAAGTGCCATGTATCCATTAGATAAACTTTATTAAATAATATAATTTATATTAATGAATTATTGTATAATCTCTATCATTGGTATATACCCTATTGTATATAGGTCTTATTCTCATATATTTTTGCCCCTTTATGGTTTACTCTTCAATCTTTTTTAGTAATCATGGACATGTATATTAGGACCACTTTGATGGTTTAGGTAGATTTTCACGTAGATACATGTGATATATATAACTACACATGATAAAGTTGCTAAAATGATAGTATTAGGAAGTTAAAATCGGATGGGTTTCGATTATGTCAAAGTATAAAGAAAAAATTTACAAAGATATGTCCTAGTGGTAAGAGTTACTTCTTGGTATCACAGCTTATGAAACCTCAATTTTCAAGTAGCTAACTTGGGTTTGAACTTGAATTTCATAAGAAGTCTAGAAAATATTGGTTAAGTGATTCCGACAGTTGAGACATTGGAAAATGAAGTAGTAAAATAATAATATATCTAAACAGCTACTTATAAATATATTAACTACTATTTAGTAGAAATATACTATTCAAGTCCAGATAATTTATGAGCTTTTAGAGATAAATTATTTGGATAATAAAATTTGTAATTTGACATGAAATAATATTTAGAGATGAAGTATACTTATTGTTGATTGTAGATGAATCAATTAAGGATAGAATGGGGTGAGCTAAGCTTAAATGGGTTAAATAAGGGCCTTGAGGCTGGCTAGGTTGTACTAGTTCCTTACCCTTCGATACTTGTAAAAAGTCCCTTGGGGGTATGACTATGGGGGCCCTCCGATGCTCAAGTCAACAAGGAGGATAACGGAAAAAAGGTATCGAGGTGGTTGAGCACTGAAACCCTTATGAGTAATGCTTGCCAGGTGTGTGTATGCTTTAGAGAGAGAGGGTCCGATCCTTTACCCGATGGCCTCCTACATTATATTTATAGTGTAAGAGGGGTATGATTATCTAGATATGTAGAGGTTTGGGGTTTATTTGTACTGGCAATTGGCAAGTGACACATTCCATGGAGCTAATAGGGTAGCCTTGAAGGGCGGTGGGCTACAACTATACTGGTGACTACGTTTGTGATTCAGGAGTCTGATATTCTTAAGGGCTATCAGGTATGCCAACCATACTGTAATGACATAGTTAGAACTCCTTCCACTAAGATATTGTTCACTTTAGTATGGAATATTGTAAGGTTTTGTCTCTTGGTGCAATGGCTTTCTAGAAAGTCACCCATTTTAGGATTACTCCAGTTCGAGCGTACTTAACTTCGAAGTTTCGATGTACTTTGAGCCATTATACCAAAGGTGTTCCATCACCTAGCATATAAAAGGTATTGCAATCCACCCTCTTTATAAAACTGACATCTTCATCAGTTTCGTTATACAAGTCTAAGACCACTACTAGGAAGGGACTTACCTTTCCAGTTGGTAGAGTTCTCTAATATTACCTGTAATGACCTGATTGGAACTCCTTCTATTAAGGTATTGTCTACTTTGACATAGAAAGCCATAAGGTTTTGTCCCTTAGTATAGTAGCTTTCTAGGAGGTTACCCATCTTAAGATTGCTCCCACTCGAACACGCTTAACTTCAGAGTTTCGATGTACTCTGAGTCGTTACACTAAAAGATATCTTGATGATTTAGAATTTTGTCACTTAGCATAGGCTAAGCCGGGTAAGTATGGCCTAATGGGCTCGGTGCTTAGAAGTGAGCCCTCTTGGATGGGTCACTAAGGTGCTCACAATAAGGGCATCCAAGCAAGTCGCGATACTTAAAGGAAAAGGAGTGCTCATTTGTATGCTCGTCGATGTGCTCTTAAGGGCTGACCTATAAATCAAGCCTTGGGTTGGATGAGAATTAGGTGTCAACACCTATTAACTATATTTAATGTCTAAAAATTTATATATACATAAAATCATAAAATTACCCTAACGTATGTATCTAAAATTCCTATATAAGCTAGATAACTAATAAACAATTATTAAAAATGAAGACTACTTACCATGAATTTGAAGTAGCAAGGGTGGAAACAAAATAAATCATGATAATTAGTGAATAATATAACATAATTCATCATGTTGATGCATTATGGAGTAAGTAATTAATAAATTCTCTAAAGTGGGACATGCAGGTGAGCATGCAAACTCAACTGGTCAAGCTTTATAAAGTTATTAGAGTATCTTTATTTTATAGATGAGACAAATACAAATTAGGAAAAAGAAAAGGGAAGTCGAAAGGGAAATCTTAAGAAGGTATAACTAAAATGAGAAGAGAGTAGGGAAAATTTAAGTGAAGAATCAGATCAAGTGTAGAACTAAGATCAACCCACGATCTAACATTCAACTAACCATATAAGATGAATAAGGATCACCAGAGAGGAGCTTTTGGTAAGCCCCCATTGTTGCTTAGTGGCTAGAAAGTTGTTTATCGATGAGTTAATATTAGGCAAATACACTTATCAAATTGTAGCAATCGGATTAAGTCCTAGTGTCAATCCCTTAGGGACTTTAATTATTAATACTCACTAGATTTCTATTATCTAACCTACAAATTTAAGTTCAAGAATTAAAAAAATCTAAAATTAATTGCAGCAAATATTAAATTATCACTAAATAAGAATTGTTTAAGAACTAAAGTAAAAAAACAATAAAAGTATAAATTATTTGAAGATTTACAAACCGCATCTATATTT
Source organism: Lumnitzera littorea (assembly GCA_024138015.1). NCBI lineage: Eukaryota > Viridiplantae > Streptophyta > Magnoliopsida > Myrtales > Combretaceae > Lumnitzera > Lumnitzera littorea. The sequence continues at coordinate 76,087,020 of JAMXBB010000008.1, forward strand.
TTGTTTTCCCTAAAGATAATCTATTTTTTTTCTTTATTCTTTCTTGAGTAGGAGAATTCTCTATTAAAATTAATCACTTTTTAAAGCCAATTAACCCTTATCTTGAAATCACCTATTACAATTTATTCTCGATGGTATGATTTAAGATCGCATTATTGCACAACGAATTCTCTACACTATAATTCAAGATTTTGGAAAGATCTTACAAATGATCTCTCATCTTACAATAATCTTCATCAACTATGCGTATATCTAATCTTATAAATATCTTTCAATGCTCTTATAAAATATCAAATTCTAGATTACTACCTATGAAAATAATAGTTTAAATCATGAAGCACACATAGTTGAATTAAGAAAAGAATAAAGAATTAATTATATCTAATAAAAATCATGTCATATGAGTAGATCTAGGTTTTATAAGACCTAGATACTAAAGATCTACTCTCTACACATCATAAAGTAATAATTTAGAATCAAAGAATAGGGAAAAATAGAAGGGAGAATCATGAAATCTAATAAAGATTGAATTTTTAGTCTTCTTTATGTCTTACTCTTTTGAGTGTTCTTCTTCTTGAAAAGCTCTCCAAAAGTCGTCTAAAAGTCTTCTTGTGAAAACCTAAAGAGGCTTTATATAAAAGTTGTAAAAAAATATGGTCGCTACAAAACACATGACTGGGGACATGGTCGTATACTTAGCTATGATTGCCTCCTTTTCTCTTTCTTTTTCAAAATCTAGAAACAACATGACTAATGATACGACTGTCTCCTTGGGTTGTGTAATTAGCTATGGTCAGTGAAAATTTGGTTCAAAATCACTTAGAAATGATACAGCCATGTCGTTTGGTTATATTGATTTTCAAACCTTCATAATTTTCTCATTTTAGCTTAATTTGAGTAAAGCTTGTTTTGATCTTCTTGTTTTCTTATGTAGATTGTTTCAAAACCTAGAAAACAAAATTTTAATTAATTAAGCATCATTTTCTAAAAATAAACTCAAATTTCAAGAAAAATCATCGAAAATCACCAAATAAAATATAACCAATTTAGAGTTTATCATGAGTATTTGATTTTCTTTTATTTTTTATTAAAAATTCTAAAAAAAATACTAAAAGTTGTCCTTAACAAATCATGCTTAAAAAATTTTTTTTGATCATTTTTTCAAAAGACTAAATAATGTAGTTTTGATTACAATATTTTTGCATAAGTTCTTGAGTGAGTTTATTTTAACACTATGTAAAATGTTTTGAAAAATTAAGATGTTGGATTTTGGGTCATTGTAAGACCTGCATTTTAACAAATAAGACACTAGTATTGAAAATTAGAATGTCCATAAAAATTTACATTAAGACCACAAATTCGTTAAAACAATCCAAAGAATTTACATTTTCTCACTAATTGTTGAAATAAGAAAATCTTAAAACTTGAAAACCAAATTAATGAAATCTTAAACATAAATTAATTAATAAGAAAATATAATGAAACAATATTTAGAAACGATGTTTAGGATAACATATAAAAGAATCAACTAATTACAATTTCGAACTTGCAAATTTTTTATGTCTGCGAATTCATCTAATTGGGCTTGAGTTAAATGATAAGGCCCTAAAAGTTAGTCGAACAACCCTTATGAAGATAGATTATAGAAATGGAGTGATAGAATATTAATATAAGCTAAAATGATAAAACTAATTTATCTATATAATGATTTCTAGGATTTTGTAAACCACAATTAGAAATTGACAACAACATAGGAATAAAATAAATGAACAAAAAATTAATAAATGATATGGAAAACAACTAGAAAAATTATAATATGTAGTTAGATTTAGATTGTAGAAGCTTTAATAGAAGCTTTGTCATAGAGTTGAAATTAAGTAAAGTAATAAAATATGATAAATGTGTTTGGTAAATTAATTAAATAAAACAAGCTCATGGGTTTTTGAAACAAGGGACTAGTTGTAGGTTTTTTTTTTTAAAACCATGGATGCAAAACCATTAATTAGAATAATGTTTTGTAAAATCCCTTGACACAAGGCTAAAAAGAGAAGAAAAAGCATTCATGCCTTTAAGCAAAAAAAAAAAAAAAAAAAAAAAACTACCTTAGGGCTATAAATACCCTTATCTTCCTCATTGTAGACTTACAAGATGCTCTAAGATTTGGGAAAAATCTACGGTTTTTAGTATAAATTTGGAAAAATTAGAAAATTTGTGTAAATTTGTAAAGTGTAGAGAACCTAAATCAAATGATGACTTAATAACCAATGACTACCATCACTAGACACTCCTGGCAATGCCATGTTGGGCCGACATGGCCCCTGTCACCATTGGCCAATAGAGCTTATCACGCTTGTTAATTCATTTTTTACCAAATTTTCAAAAATTTGTTAAATAAGTTAAATTTTGTCCAAAAAATTTGGAAAAAAGTTATTTTTGCATAATTTTAAGTATTTTTATGAGAAATTATTATTTTTATCAAAATCTTTAATTTTATATATTGCCATTAAGAAATGTGACTTTTGGAATAGAACTTCGATTTAATATTTTAAAAGACCAAATGATAGAGGTTTTTTCAAAATTTTTCTATAAGTACCTCACATTATATAGATGAATGCTCTGTAAATAATTTTCCTAAAAAGTTTCATTTGATTGGAGTTGATTTTTAGTATTTAAAAAACTAGTTAGACAAAATTTAGGAAAAATTCACTATTTTTCAAGTTATTTTGTGAAATTTGAAATCTAAGCACTTTTTGAATTATTTTAATGACATGCAGTAGGTTGAGATTTAATTTTTCAAAGGAATTGTTAGATTTTATGAAAAAGATAGGTTTTCTAAAATCAAATATGATCATTTCACTTAATTACTTATGTTGATTTTATAAAGATTATTAAATTGATTAATTTTTTTGAAAGACCCTTAAAAATCAGTAGTAAATAGAAAATTTTATTTGCTGTATGATAGGAATTGGCCTGTGACTATCTCTAGGTCAAGGCTGACTTGTCCCAAGCCGATGTCGATGGCGACTTGTCGGAAGTTGAAGCTAACTTGTTCTAAATCAAGGCTGAACTGTTCGAAACCAAGGTTGAGATGATACTAAAAGGCTAAAAGGAAGGAAAGGAGACACTTGACATTAAGTCTATCATCAATCGATAAGCCGAGAGATCATGCAGCCGAGGCTTCAAAGCTAAATATCCACTTGGTACGGCATGGGAGACTAATGTTAACTAATCATAGAACTCGGCAATTGTGAGTTGACTTTTCAGATATCTCGACCAAGTACTGTAGGACTTTAAGGGCTCTTACCCAAACTCGGATATCCAGTTGTCGACCTTACCCAATTTGGATCTTGCTCTTTTTAAGACAACCCGAATGATTGCATACCAACTTCATTTATTAAACGCATAGTTTTGCATTCTTGTGAATATTTTCGTTATTTTAATTATAGGCCTATTCTGTAAGGTTTAAGGACTTATACATTGTTTACAGTTTTGCCATTAGGGTTTTTAGGATTTACTATAAATAGCAACATTTGTAATTATTGGACCGAATTTTGGAGATAGTGAAGAATATTCAAACAGTGAATACACTTGAACATTCCTTTTCGAGTAAGGATACTCCTGAGCTCTTAAATCTTGCTTTTTTCTGATTATTGAGTGCTGGTTAACTCTTTAGTTCTTGTTGTATTCTTATCAATCTTAACCTTAAGATTATGGGGAACCCCTCATTTGAGTAAGTTAGTGAATTGCATCTAACGCTCATTTGAATCCTAAGTGACGTTTAGTGTTTATGAGTTGTATTGAATCTTATTTTGAGCTTAACCCCTAATTGTGTTTGTGTCTTTGTGAGTGATATCTATACACACTCACTGTCAAAACTTACTTCACTTCCCTTTCCTCATTTCCTTTGGAACCCTAAATACCCATTCGTGGCTTGAGTCCCGTTATGTTCACTCGTAAGCCGTATCACTATACATGAGGAATATTTACTCTAAAACCATGATTTTCTGATTTAGCACATATATTTTAGCTATATTAGTTAATTAAGTCGTATCTAATGCCCTTTTGGTTGAATTTTCAAGTTTTGTATGTTGATATGGGTGAGTTTCGAGCCATGCGACACGATGTTAGTGGAGTTTTTAGTAAAGTGGAGTAAATTTATAGTTGTAAAAGATTCTGTAGAAGCTTCTATGGATGTTCTGTACTTTGGTGCAAGCTATTGATATGTACAAGATATTGTAGAAACTTCTCTAATCAAGTTGACCATATGTTATAGTAGTTAAAACTTTAGTAAATGTTTCCTAGTATAGAAACAATAACCAAAATCAATGTAGAAAGTTGTGTAGAAGCTGTACTTAGTAGTAACCATGAGCCAAGACATCAATAGAAGGTTGTATAGAAGGTTTCATAATAAAGAATACAAGTTAAAACCTTAATAGAAACTTAAGTAAAACATACCAAAACCTAGGATACCCTAATAGAAGGTTAAGTAGAAAGTACTATAAACTTAAGAAACCTAGTAGAAGGTACAGAAGGTCTACATAACTAATGTAGAAGTAATAATACTTAATACCCATATTGAAAACCAATTGAATACTAAGAGAATATTAAGCCTAAATCAAAGAACAACAATTAAAACATTGTTGTTTTAATGAATTATACAGAAACTAAAATATAGTTTGTAATATAGGAACCCTTCACGATGGAAAGGACTAGGGCATTGATTCGCTTAATATATATATATATATAAATCGCGAATACTCCAGCAAGTATACTGGGTCGGAATCAAGTAATATAGAGAAAGTAAGGTTGTCGATACCTTGAGAATTAAGAAATTACTAATCCTATGCTAGTTCTTATTAATGTTTAGGCAATTAAAATTAAATTAATTAATATAATAATTACTCTAAAACTATTGAAAAGAAAATAACTATGAAAAATCTAAAATTAAGCAATCAATTGAGAATTGTGGAAAAACAGAATCCACCCTAGATTATGCTAATCAAATTGTGATCATATTATATGGATTAATAGTTATATGGTCATTCAAGTGAAATTATTATACCTTAAAACTTAAGGATTTAAACTCCTAATTAATTAGTCAGCTTCCACATCTTCCAATTAATAGTAGACTCTAAATTACAGTCATATATCTCCTGATACTGTAATTGTCTAATGTTTTAAATCAATTATCCCTAATGTCTTAGTGAACAATCAATCATCTAACATTGCATTAATTTTTAGATAATTTCTAATTAATTCAATTAACTTTGCTTCTACGTTGACTAATTAAATTAATTAAGAATTTCTAACAAACCTTATATCAACTCCCATATCATTAGGGTTTCTAATAATTATAATTAATTGAATAATTATAATTGAAATTATAGAAATTGCAATCATGAATCTTCCATATATCTCTTAATCCTATAACATAAACATAATCATCATCTTAGTTATTTAAGGTTTAATCAATTCCCACAAATAAATTTAGCCAACCATAGATTAGGAAACGAAAACACAAATACTAATTGAAAATGTAAGGGAATTCATAATTGAAATTATAAGTAATTCATAGAATTGCATAAGAATAATTGAAATAAATATCACCAATTTTGTATTGAAAAAGATAATCTTTAATTCCAACTTCAAATAGCAAAAGCAAATTCTTCTCAATGATCTACATGATTCTCTTAAAGAATTCTTCAAGAACTATCTAAAAACTATTCTACGGCTCTTTAAGTTTAAGGAAAGTGTGTTTAAAAGTCTCAAATGATGAAACATAAGCTATTTATAAGAAAAATTAAGGTTGACTTATGTGAAGTTTCTTTTTTATGAAGGTCAACGGTGTAAGTGCAAGGCCAACTTTTAGGCCGACGACGTTGACTTTAAAGGCCGCCGGTGTAAGTTGTAGGCCGGCTGCCTTCATTCCCAACTTATACGTGTTGAATTGGACTTCATTCCTTTGCATAAAATTACTTTAAATCGTCCTTAATTCCACTTTTGAATCCTCTAATTCCTGAAATGTTCAAATGAAAATAATTAAGTATCATTTCTTATTGATTTCTATAAAATCAATAATAATTCTATCTTAATTTATATTTTAAAACATGAAAAATATGCCTTTATTAGACATTTGATGTGTAAGAGCAACTATGAATCTAGGTGAGTGGGATCAATGTTTAATAGTATTTTAGAGTACCATATAAAAGTACTTGAAGGTTGGTGTATACACTTGTTTATGATTGTAAAGTAGTTAGTTATGCTCATGCGATGTATATGCTTAGAAGCTGTGGTGTTGTATTTTTGTTATGATATGTGTTGTGATTACTTTGTTTTGCTTCATGATTTGACTATTTGCAATTTGGTTGGTCATCCTTAAAATGGACTAAGCTAATCTTGGACTTAAACACTTATCGATTATACATTGCAACCTATTAAGGAGTGGTTAGAATTTTCTAACCAAATACTAATCCTTTGATGAAGCAGCTAAAATTGGCCTTCCCTTACCCTTTAGGTTGAAGTAAGTGATAAGAAAGGAGGTTGCGATAAGGTTAGGGGCACTAGGTTTGAAAGTAGTTATAGAAGAAGTTAGGTCTATATTGTATAAGCTTAGGTTAAGTTAAAAGGCATTGTGGCTAAAACACACCTCCTTTGCATTAAAACTCTTCAACTTGGGTTAGAGCAGGTATAATTTCTCTAACTTTATGATGGATTGGATAACATCGTATGAATGACATATGTTTATTGTATTGTATTTAACTAACTAATTAACAACTCTGCTTGGTTGTTGTATTATGCATGCTTCTATCTCCATCCCCTTACTGAAAGGTGGTTGCTCGTATCCTATAATTCTTTTACAGGTCCTAAAAGATAGATACAAAGATCAACCAACCCTAGATGTATAAAAGATGGGCTATGTGTTCAGAATGAGGACTTGAACTAATTTGTAATATTTATTTATTGTAAACAAGAATTCAAAATTTCTTGTATAAGCTTTATTATATAAAAACTCCTTGTAAACTTCTATTGTTAGAAAGAAACATATATGAATCAAATTTCTATTTTTTAAAAAGATTTATATGAAGAAAATGTCTCCATTTTATTTTAGATATTGAACCAAAGATGCTTCACAATTGTTTAGGTCTATGATAACTACCGAGTGGCTAACTTTTGTCATAAGTTGGTGTACATAAGGTGACTATTATGGTTTTATTACTCTTGGGGCATGACAGTCATTTTCTTATAACATAAAATAATGAGTCTAAATGCTTGTTAGAGTTTTTTCTCTTTAGGGGCTTTACTTGTACGTGTAATATTATGGTTGTATTTGGGTTTTGATTGATGAATTAATTTGGTTAAGTATGGAAATGTTGGTGTTGGTGTCAAAATGGAGCAATTTGGTGATCTACAAAGGCAAATGGGCGAGCTAGAAGTTAAGTCAAAACCTTCATTGGTTAGAAATTTATAATAAGGAGTTAATTAGAAAGTGACTCAAAGGTTAGGTTGTTTACACACTTTAAAGTAGCTCCCCTTAATCAACTTGTATAATGAGCTATATGGTTAAATGAATAAATAATGCACTCACAAAATGGACATTGAACTAGTGTTTTAGTAAGGCCTTTCATTTTAGAACCATCATGAAGTAGTGAGAAAGTTGGATCATTTAATACTTATGAGATGAATAGCTGGTCAGAGGTTATGGTAGGAGGTGTGTTGGAAAAATTACATATAAAGAGCAAGTTAGAGACCAAGTCAGAAGTTATCTAGGATGAAAGTTATTCTAAAGAATGACATCAAATCCTAAACTTAAGATGTCAGTAAGATATTAATATAGTAATGTATCAACGTATAATTGACTCAAGTACTGTATACATCTTGTTTAGGCAAAGTAGGTGAAAAGGAGACTCAAGAAGAAACATAGAGTGTAGAATTTGCTAAGTTGGCCTAGATAAGTGGATTTGCTTATGCGTTAGAGTAGATTATATCTACTTATGTGACTTTCTAACTTACTCGACTATATTTATTTTGGTTAAGCTTGAGTGCAAGTGTAACAATGTTGACTGAAAGTATGAGATGATTCTTAATCTCTTTTATATATGTTGTTAGATAAAACATGCTTGGTTATTAGCTTTGATGTTTTCAATTACGCTACTAATTCATTATGATTTGTTGGTTGAGATTTTTACTAACTTGTTAAAGATGTTAGGTAGTAATCCCAACTTTTAAGGTGTTCACTTAAGTGAACTTGATACTAAGGTTTCAAAAGATAGAAGTGTAAATTAAATAAAGTAAAGACTTGACTAATAAGCAAATAAGTAAACTTGCTCAGTATTTGTGTGGTATATGAATGATGCATTTATGGCATGGCATAAAAGAAGACTTATGGTCAAGTTTTCTAAAATTAAGATTTTGCTAAACATAGTTTGTTTGAAAGGCTAAGTTTTGCTAGGTAAATGACTTGATTCTTGAAAGTTCGATATAAGAAAATAACTTGGTTTTAAAAGTTGGATTTTTGAGCATATAGAAATTGCATTGTGTTTTTCTAGGCTAAATTCTTGCTAAGTTCCTAGATAAGTCATCTAGATGCCCAAAAGTGGTGACTAACTTGATGAAGGCTAGGGCTAGGGCTAGGCTACGTTAAGATATCAGCATCGATATATGTCACCTACATGAGCATGGTATATATTATCTACATTAACTTCTTAGATAGGATGTAAGACAATATAATTTAACTAATAAATTGTTGGGAATGATTTTTACATTGGGCTATTGTTATGTTTGCTGCTTGACTGTCTATGCTCACTTAACTTATTGTAAGTTGAGGGGATAAGTTATCTTATCCTTAGGTTATATAGGAAGGTTAGATAGTACATCATACCAATGGGGCGAGCAAACTTTAGAGCTTTAGTTTGAGATAGCTTCCCTTGGCGAGTAGCAAGTAGCTACTATATATGATTTAAGCTCATGGAAGGGGCTCTTGAGGAGGATTAATATGTTACATATAGATTTCAACATAAAGGTTGTAAATATAAGATGTAGACCTATAATAGTTCATGTATTATATAAAAGTGTATAGTTGTGATAATCTCAATAAGGCTCACTTTTGTAAAGACTTTTGTTGTTGTTTGTTATGTTGAATAAGAAGAGATTTGAAAATTAAGTGTTTTATGAAGTTGAATGGCGGATTGGATTCATGTATTGTATAAGAATGTATAGTTGTAATACTTTAAATAAGGCTTACTTTTTTAAAGACTTTTGTTGTTGTTTGTTATGTTGAATAAGAAGAGATTTGAAAATTAAGTGTTTTATGAAGTTGAATGGCGGATTGGATTCATGTATTGTATAAGAATGTATAGTTGTAATACCTTAAATAAGGCTTACTTTTTTAAAGACTTTTGTTGTTGTTTGTTATGTTGAATAAGAAGAGATTTGAAAATTAAGTGTTTTATGAAGTTGAATGGTAGATTGGATACAAGTTTCACCTTACCCTAACTTAGGGATGGTATAACAAATTGTTTTTAAGCATAAAAAAATTGAGAAAAGGTTTTAAGCAGACTCTTGGAAGTTGAGGTGTTACATAGGTTTTGCTTTAAGTTCCAGATGTTTTGTGTAAGAAAGAATTTGTAATATCATTTATGGATACCTTGTACCCTAAAGGTTATACAACATATAGGTTTCAGGATAATTCTAGCATGTTATAGGATAGACTCCAATCTGAAGCTCGAAAATTAGTACCTTACAGGACGAGGTATGGTTAAGTTATCATGCCCTATCCACGTGATACCTACTCATCCTTAGATTTATGGAATAAATGTAAATAGGAAAGATATATTTTCATAAAATAAGCTGCAATTTCTTTCTTTTCTAAATGTAAGATAGATTTTCTTAACAATGAAGTAAACAGAATAAACTTGAAAACATATAACAAATGTAATAATGATTTCTTCTTTATGTTGCATGTACAATCCTATGCTTATGTGTGTAGTTGTGGGCAAAAAATAAAAAATAAAAACCATGCTTATTTAATTTTCTTTATTTTTTTTTCCTTAAGTTTTCAAAGGTGTTACACAAACATGTACACACATTTTCACACACACACATATAAGAGTATAGATGTATTGATGGCTAGTGCCTAATAACACTAAACAAAAAATTGTTCGTTTAAGAATGGGATTTCATTTTCTTTTTCCCTAAAGCATGAGAGAGATTGAAAGGGGAAATTATATGGTCTTTTCATCCATATATTATATATTATATATATAGAGATATATCTGTGTGTACTTACATTTTATATATAGTTGGTGTTCAATGTTATTATTCATTCATACAAATTTAAACTCTTTATATTACTTGGTAACTATTTGTAACATTAACAGGTCTATGGGGAAGCCCCAACCCTTTTCTTAATATTGATAGCTACAAAACCCTGTTTGCAACCTTAGAAAAAGTAAAGAGGTATTTTCAAAAGTAATGTCTCTTGTTCTCTCTTTATCTCAAACTTTATTCTTTTAACATTCGCAAAATTTACGGTTTCAATCAAAAGTTGATTCTAATAATTTCAGTGTTATTTGTGTATGCAAGGTAATTGGATAGAACTAAGAAGATGCAGTTCTTTAAACTTTGATAGCTAGAAGCTCTTAAAGCATAAAGTTTTTTCAAGGGTAAAGGATTCAATGCTCCTTTTAGATTTATAATTTTCTATTTATATAATATTCAATACAATTTCCATTTTGTTGATTACAATAGTATGCGAATATATTCACTATCTATTTGAAACGAACTACTTATTTTGTTATAGTATCTTTTTTACACGTTTTTCATTGTAATCATGTTGTAAACCTTAAAGGTTTTTGAACTCTAACGTAAAGTTGGTTAAGATAATCAATGGGTAATCCCTATAATGACTCAAAATATAATGATAGAAACACTAAATAAAACAAGCAAACCTTAATCGATAAGTAAAAAACCCTCAATGAGAAGGTTGAAAACCTCAATGAAAGTATAACTGTAAAACCTTAAGCATACGCATAAAACCCTAGAAACTTGAATATGTAGGAAACCCTAAAAAGGATTACAAAACCTTAGTAAATCTACTAAAACCTTAATTAAATGATTAAAAACTCTGGTATAATAAGAAACCCTAATTGTATAGTAAATATCATTCACTAAATGTAATCAAGTTCGCTAATTGCTTAAAAATCCTAAGTTCTAATCATATACGCGATCCAATAACTATAAACAAACCCAAACAATAGGAAACCCTAAGAAAATGAACAATATAAGTCAACCAACTAAATTGAAGTAATAAAATATGACAAAACCCTATACCAACTAAATTACACTTAATTTGCTTAATCATTCCTAATTGTGATTAATTAACCTACTTCTCCTTTAATCCTATAAACAAATCCCATTACATCTTGATCAACAAAAGGATAAGTGTCATTAAGAGGATAAAGTCAAAAGAATTAGTTGGCAATTTTCCCTTAAAGGGACAAAACATTACCATTTAGAGCAAACCTTACAAGAGCACATATTACCTCTTAAAGGAGTGTACCAAATAACCTAAAATTGTCAAGTAGTCCCCTTCCCTCTTGCACTTTAGCACCAACACCCTCTCTCCCTCTTCCTTCCTTTACTTTCCCTTCATTTCACTATCTCAAACACTCTTAAATAACTTGCCAAAATAAGCTCCCAAGCACTCTCTTACTCTCTCTCTCTCGATCACCCTACACCTACCATTACTGGCCACTAAAACGTAACCACCACTCCACTAAACTACCAGTCACCAATTGCTACTCTACTCTCACTCACTCCTTTATATTTTCGATATACCCCTACACCTTAACCCATACCCTAGCTTACGAATACAAGAGGGAAAATGAGGCCACTTGGTAAACTAATCTAAAACTTCTCTAAGATTTATAGTTTAATCTCACTTTTTAAGTATCAAAACTCTTGTAAGTAACTAGTAAGTATATTATAGTGGTGTAGTGTAGAATAGAGTAGAAAACTAAAGATAATCATTGTACATGACTTCTTAGTTAAATGTAAATACTAATATATAGTAGGATGTAGAGATAAATGGATGTTGAGAAATAATAAGTAACACAACCCTAAGAAACATGGAGTCCCTAACATGCCACCCCTTGTAGGTGGTGTTTCCATTATGATTAACACTTATTTGATGATAAAAGGCTAATTTCCCTTACTAAAAGCCTAGTTAAGAAGGGCTAAAAGCCATTAAAATGAAAGGTTGTAGAAAAAGGAGATGGAAACTTTATGAGGACAATCTTGGAGCCACCTATGAAAGTAGGAGGAAGCTATAACTTTTTGTTTATTAGCTTAATGACATTAATAATTAATGATAGATTAGGTTTAAGATTTAATTAACTAAGTTTAGTGAGCTAAATTTTGGTTGGAAGCTTAAATGAGCCAAAAATGTAACTTAGACCTCAAAGACTTAACTTAAAACCTAATAAAGACTAAGGACTAGATCTAAACATTTACAAAAAAATGGACTCTTAGATAGGCTTATAAGGAACCAAGGCCCAAAAGAACACTTAAGGCTTAGCTTAAGGCCCTAAAGTGAAAGATAGGCCCAAAATCAATCAAAAAGGGCCAAAACAAGGTCCGTAAGCCCTAAAACCTAGCTAACCAACATCCTAACAAGACACTAAAGACATGAATTAAAAGCCCAATAAACCCAATAAAACATTTGAAAGGCTTCCATAGTCTTAACTTGAAGTAACCACAAGGGTAAAGTGAAAAAAAAAAAAGGCCTAATTTGACAAATAGAAGTAAGTAACTTTGAAAATTTCACTTAAAACCCATAAATAAAAGCATAGGCAATAGAAAAGAAGGCCTAACACCCAAATCTTGACCTTAGCCTAAAACAAGGGCCAAAACCTTTAAGGATCAAATACTAACCTTTGAATAATGTATGAAATTGGTGCAACTCAAGAAGTCGTAGGTCCAATATTACCAAATGGACCCTATCATGTGATAGAACACTAAAAAATGATGAAAAACAACTATAAGAGCATTGAAGTTGTACTTACAATGAAAAAGTTGTACTTACAACGAGAAAGTTATGATCAAAATACGAAAATGGGAAAAAAAAAGGGGGGGGGGGGAGGGAATTAGAACAAGGAAAGCTAATAGATATTATAGAACAGGAGACTTATTTACTTTAGTTACATCCTTCAGGTTACGTAAACTCAGAGATCGATTTGACTAAGGATTATTATGATTGCTAGATGCTATGGTTGTATGAGTATACCAACTATTGTCTTATCTTATATTTGCTTGAATTGCTATGCTTGGGAATATAATGAAAATTACTATGCTTGGGGTGGGAATTCTTGCATGCGTTTATGTTTAGATGCAATTGCTTGATAAGACATCATGATATATTAGAATCAAGAATGGTTGTTGTATTAGCTGTTAGGAATTTGGAGTTTCTGCTATATATTAGTTGATCACTTGTAGACTAGACTAATAATTATCTGAACTTTAAATGAATTAGACATATATTGCATCCTATTGCATTGAGAGTAAGGCCTTGAGCACTATGCAGTAGAACGAGAGATCATGCATGGTGGATCCATTTTGATTATTATGTGATGTGTTATTATTGCTATTGTATAATGTATTCATGCAACATATTCTTGTCTTAACCTTTGGGATCTAAGTAGCTTTGGGGAGTACTACTCTTTACTTGAGGCTAAGTTGTGTCAATTGATTTGGGTTGTAGATACCCTATATTTACACCTCACCACCCCCTTCCCCCCTCACCTTCTCCCTTTTCAAATTTTTTAAAATAGGATAAAGGGTCCTAAATTAGGAAAAAATGTAAAAAAAAAAAAAAACAGAAAATTAAGAAAACCCCAAAAAATAAGAAATTTAGAATAAAAATATAAAGAAATAGAAAATTTAAGAAAAGCCAAAAAAATAAGAAATAGAAAATTACAAAAACTGAAAAGTCACAAAAAATAGAAAAATATAGGATTTGGGAAATTTAGAAAATAATAAATTTCTTAGATAATTTAGTAAAATATAATTTTTAATTTAGATAAAATAAAGAGAGGGTCGTTGAGCTTAGACTTAGATTCGAATTTAGCTCAAGGTAAACTTATTCATATATGTAATTTGATTGCACATATGAATAAAGTATAAGCTAACGAAATAACGGATAAGCACTTAAAATTGGTATTGCATAAAGTTGGAGGACTAGAGTTCGATTCTCGTTAAGTATAAAGTGCCTTTTTCTTGTTAAAAGGGAAGGCATATAATAATAATAATATGTGCAATTAAGATAGGACTCAACCAATAGGTATCTAATTTTAGTTTTTAGCATTTTTTTTTTGTAATAATAATAATAATAAAAGTTGTATAATGATCGGACTAGGTTTTAAAACCTGGTTTGCATAATAAAGTAGGGCCCAAGGCCCTTAACGTAGAAGGAGTAGGTGAGGGATGCACAAATGCGTGCCCGTTTATTTCTAGCTACACGCGTACGTGAGGCACATGCCCCGTACATGACTTGTGCTACCCCCTCAATCTTCCTTCTTCCTCTGATTCCTCCCCCAATTTCTAGTTTTCCTTTTCTTTTTTCTTAGTGCTAAGAGCTATGTTTAAAGCAAATTTGCGAGCATTTCTCGTATAGTAATGCCCAAATTTTTTATGAAATCATGCACTATATATGGTCTAGTTTTGAATTAAACCAAAAACACGTCCAAATTCAGTTGTTAATGTATTTAAAATCGAAGTAAAATATTAGAAAAAAGTTAGTTTTTTTGAGTCAAAATCCATTAATACATTTAATCCAACTTTTAGACTTTCCTAGCTTATTTGATGTTGGTTTAGAATAAATGGGAGTCCCTTTTTCATTCTAAGACACATCGAAGATTAGAAATCATCTCTCTCTATCTTTAATCCATTCTCTCTCCCTCTCTCTTTCTTTATAGGATTCTCTCTCTCTAGGCATCCTCTTCTAAAATCACCACCACGACTGACTTCGTGGTGGTTAAAACACCAAGACCCAACCTCCTATTCACTTCCAGCGATTACTACATGCCACCACTAGCGATCACCACGTAAGCTACCAACTTCAACCACTACTTAAACAACCATTAAACATCAAGGCATAGAGCCTACCCTCCCTAAGTCTAATATGAAAGATATAAATCTCCTATTCCCTACTGGTTTTGACATTGATAGGCATCCGAAACCACTCTAACCAATCGCTGCAAATTGGAGTTTGGAGCCACCCTACCCCAACTTGAGCCGACCTGAGTGGAACTTAAGATGAACCCAAGTTGACTTAGTCTGCTATATATATATTTTTTAATTTTATTTATTTATTTTTATTTTTGTTTAATTTATTACCCATGTATTTGTAATTATTACAAAAAAGAAAGAAAAAGAAAAAAAAAGAATAAGAGAAGAACTCAAGTTCGTTGTGAAATAAAAATAGTGATAAATGACAATAAAAATAAGGTAAAAATTGGTTAGTGAAATTAAAAAAAAAAACCTTTTTGCCACTTAAAAAATTGTTTTTTTTTTTTTCAAAATCAAGGCCTTTTATGATTTTCCAAAAATAAAATTCCCAATTTAGGACCTTTTTTAGGAACTTTTGTAAATAAATCAAATTGGGTTAAAAACGTAAATCTGGTGTATTTTCAAAATTAAAACAAACTCAATACACTAAAATTTTATAGAATGAACTAAGAAAGTTTGATTCTGAATAACAAGTATGTAGGCACTTGTATGTATAGCCCCTAGATTTACATTTGTAGTTTTAAAAAACCATTTTAAAAATTTATTTTATTGATAAACCGATAGTTAAGTTATAATCAATCCACTTAATTAGTTGTAACTTAATTTTCTTTCCTAACTATGATCAGGTGGTAACTCCAAATATTTTCAAAGCTAAAGAACCGGTTTTCTTTAATTCCTAATTGAGAGTCAGTATTAAATGGGTAAGGTTTAAAATTGATTGGTTTAAAAAAGATTAATTTATAAAAACCAGGAAAAAACTAAAGTCGATAGCTTAGCGACTCCATTGGGGACGTTAAGAGGGCTAACTACTCAAAATACTTTCTGAAATTAAATTTTCTTTTTAAAATATCTATGTTATTTATTTATTTGTATGTTTATTGATTGTGTATGCTTTGTTTTAATTATCATATTTATTTTGCATATCACATACATCGAGACATAGAGGGGTCATTTGTTGCACGAATGATGCAGGGTAAATGCGATTAGACCCAGGCCATCTTAAGACCCTAGGAGGGGAGCTATTATGTAGGCTTTAGGTGTAGTGGAATAACTACCGTTCGGGGTTGATTAAGCCACTCCACTTAAGCTGTAATATGACCAATGAAGGCGTTTTCCAAAAACGAGTGAGGTCACAAAAGTTTAAAGACCTTTAGAACACACCTTAATTACATATACCTCCCTTGAAGCTTGAGTTAATACACTACTCCTAAGAATTGCAACCTTATTAATGTTTGAAAGATTTAGAAATATAATCAGCCTTTTTTAAAAGTAAAAACATCAAATCAAACGATAGGGTTGTAACTTAAGGAGTGATGAATTAACTCAAGCAGTTTTAGCATATGCATGTTTCCACGAATATTGTATTGTTTTATTGATGAGTGATTCTTGTCCATGAAACATCTAAGCCTAAAGATAATGGTAGTTAACTAACAAGAGAATAATGAAAGAGTAAATAGGCTGCCAAATGCCCTAAGAATCCATAAGTAGCTGCTATAAGCTGAAGCTACCTACTGGAAGCAAAGGGCTAAACGTATCGAGGCTTTTAATTGAGCCTTGTTAGCTCAGGTTGAAAAAAGCAAAAGGACCATGGATTGGGCTTTAGAGATGTTAGATAAGATTAAAGCTCAACTGTATGAGTTAGATTAGAAACTTTAGATATGGTTAAAAGACTTTGAATAAATTTTAAGTTTCATTGTTAGGCTCCCTTCCTTTTGTTTTCAGTACTTTGATATTTCAAAATAATAAAATTTCTCTTTAGTTTATCGTTCTTTAGCATTCCCTTCCTTGTAAAGAGTCTTTCAATAGAACTTACCTAACCATTCATTCTCTCTCACTTAGGGAATAAATCTCACAAACTTGTAAATAAAATCCTAAAATTGCCATCTTTATTTGGATTTCTCGGTTGTTGTATAATAAAACTTTATCTTTCTCTCTCACAAAAAAATAATAATAAAAATAAAAGAAAAAGAAAAATTGCTAACTAGTAAAGAATTCTTCCAATGAAGTTCATATGGTGGATCACAAGATCGCCTCCTTAGAAAAGATGGTACATCAAATGGCCTAAAAGTGGTAGATCTTGTTCCCGATGATCTCCACACTCCATGTATCTTAAGATTCAAACCTGGAAAGCAGACTCTTACATCTAAAAGAAAAGTTAACTATGCTACA
Organism: Lumnitzera littorea; assembly: GCA_024138015.1. Classification (NCBI taxonomy): domain Eukaryota; kingdom Viridiplantae; phylum Streptophyta; class Magnoliopsida; order Myrtales; family Combretaceae; genus Lumnitzera; species Lumnitzera littorea. The sequence continues at coordinate 76,104,471 of JAMXBB010000008.1, forward strand.
AAAGAGCATTGCAGACTTAGAAATGGCAATGGGCCCAGTACTTAGAAGATTTCAACAACTAATGTTCAATGTTGATCAAATGTCGATAAACCCAAATAATGACGGAGTCCCAAGAAGAAAAGAGCTAAGGAGGAGTGAGAAATAATGAGCCTAAAGGACTTAGAGGGGACAAGTTACTCAACCATATATCTTAACGACCAAAATCTTTTATCATCAAAAGGAAGCAAAGATTATAGCTTGTGAAGCCCCTAATTCAAATTACAAACCATAGAGCTTTGACCTAGAAGTACAATGTGGCTATCATATGGGTCAGAAGGGGCACTCTATTGAAAACTGCTGTAGCTTGAAGAACAAGATTTAAGACCTGATTGACGTAGAGGTCAATCATCTAGAGCTACAATAAGTCGGTCCTTCTTCAAGTCATGGGGGTAATTTAACTGAGTCACCTAAAGCTCCATTTCTTTTGAGTATGCTAATGCCATCTGATAAGCTCACGAGCTGTCTTAAGTAGTTGGATGCTTAAACAAAGGAAGTTAAGGCAAGAGCAAAGAAGAATCAAGTTGTTTTCAGTAAAGACTATTTTTGAATAGCTTTGTAACAACTAAAATAATATAATCTTATTTATTGCCTTTTTTTGAGTGATTGTAGTGTTATTAACATTAGGGCAAATAAATCCCTCCCTAAGGAATCGGTAACTCATTTTTAAAAGATTTAGAATGAAAAGAGGCAAACTCCATCCCATAAACAAACCTCTAAAACACTTTGAGAGTTAAGCGATATCGGAGTGAGGACATTTTAAACTCATTCTTTAAAGGAAGTTGATTTTGAATATGATACACAAATTAAAGCAAAGTTAGGCATTCATTTTCAAATCCCAAACACAGCTATCCATTGTTGGACTAATTTAAAGAATTTTCAAATTTAAACCCTGTCAAAAACCACCCTACAATGGGTCAATTCAGAGGTTAGGGTAATTGATTAGGAGAGAAGGATAAAATTGGTTTATGTTTGCCTTAGTAACGTTAATTTAAAGATGAATTTTATTTCTGATATGTTATCTTTCTTTGAAATGAAGAAGAGACCAACTCTTTTTCAAACACTTCAATCCTACACATACCTCACTCGAGCCCATATGCTCGGAATCCATGGGTCAGGGTTTTGAATCTCTCAAAGGCAAAGACTTAGCAAAATAAATATTCACTTTTTGGGTTAAAGGAAAAGAGAAGAGTAAGAAATAATGAGGCAAAATGATAAATAAGGAAAGAAGGAAGTCAATAAAAAAAGAAGAAGAAGAAAGGAAAATAAGAAAAATAATGAAAAAAAAGAAAAAAAAAAAGAAGAGCTTGAAAATTGGGACTTGTGTGTAAGGGGAAAAAACCCTAACTAAAGAAAGCCTAGAAAATGTAAGGCCCATAATTAGAGCCTAAACATTTATAAGAAACACAAAGCCTTTATGCCAATTCTAAATCTCATGAGCCCTAATCACAAGATCCTTAGCCACAAATACACGACCTTTCCACCCATAATACTACCCTTACTTAATAAAGCTCTTCCGATCTTGAAGGATAATTTATCTTTAATAAAAATTGTTTTTGAAATTAGGGCAAGCATGCTTATTTTTCCTAAAAAGGTTCTTGACTTGTATACCTAGGTTAAATAACTAAATATTTTAAAATAGGCCTTCTCATTAGTTCTCTTTGAAACCTTTTGACCAAAAGCCTAATTTCATAATGCTGAACTAAAAAAAACCTAATGAATTGATTAAGGCGTATCACCTACAAAATAGGCTATAATTTTGGGACTATAGTTAAGAGTGTAATCTAGACCAAGAGTTTGCAAAGAAATCCTCTTCGACTGAACTAGTCATGAGTTACCTTTTCCTTAAAAATGGGGTTTGAAATCATAAGGCCTTCCTAAGCGGCTTGGCATCAAGGTTAGGGAGAACATAATAGGCCCCATGTGATTATCAAGGGAGGTTTCTTTACTTGTTAGCAAACTTAAAAAACAAAAAAAGGATAAAAGAAAAGAAGAAAAATAAGAGGGAAAGTAAAGGCTTGTTACAAATCTTTTATCAAAGTCCATGTCAGCCCAAGTGGCCAATTTTTCAATCCATGTCACCTAATTTCAAAAAGTTGACCACAATAGTTTGGGTCATTCTCACTCTTTCCAAATGAAGCGAATTATCCCTAATGTCTTTTTTTGGTTTTCACCAAATTCTTTGTCTGCAAATATTTTTCGAATCAAGTAGATTTTTAGACGAATTTCTCACTTTGCATCTTTCACTATTATTAGCGTTCTAGTTGACTCTTAAAGTGTTGACTCGTCTTTTTTTCTTTTTAGGGTTCTAACCAGCTTTTAGGACATTGTCCTATCTTTCATTTTTGAGATTCTAGTCAACTCTTAGAGCGTTGACCCCTCTTTTATCCTTTTATGGTTTTAGTAAGCTCTTAGAGCGCCATCCCCTCTTTTAATCTCTTTTAGGGTGAGCTAGCTCTTAAAGCGTTGTCTCATCTTCCATCTATTCTTTTTAGAGCTCCTCCTTGTTTATCGAACTCTCTTCAAAGATTTCTTTTAGCAAGCCTACTGGGGTGCTTCTCTTCACTAATTCTTTTTGGTTTGCCCATAGGGCATTTCACTTCACGGATTTCTTTTAGCAAGCCTACTAGATGCTTTTTTTCACCAATTTGCTAAGGTAAGCCTATAAGGCGCTTCTCTTGATAGATTTCTTTTAGTGAGCCTACTGGGCACTTCTCTTCACTAATTCCTTTTGGTGAACCCATAGGGTGCTCTACTTCACCAATTTCTTTTAGCAAACCCATTAGGTGCTTTTCTTCACCAATTTGTTGAGGCAAGCCCATAGGGCACTTCTCTTCACAAATTTCTTTTAGTGAGCCTACTGGGTGCTTCTCTTCACCAATTTCTTTTGGTGAGCCTATAGGGTGCTTTACTTCACCAACAAGCCCATTAGGTGCTTTTCTTCATCAATTTGCCCCGTAGTTAGCTCATAAGGTACTTCTCTTCATCAATTCCTCGTAGCGAGCCCATATGGCACTTCTCTTCATCAATTCCTCTTAGCGAGCCCATAGGGCGCTTCTCTTCATCAATTCCTCATAGTGAGCCCATAAGGCGCTTTTCTTCATCAATTCCTCTTAATGAGCCTATAGGGCACTTCCCTTTGTCAAATCCTCCTAAGGAGACCATAGGTTGCTTTTCTTCACCTATTCCGCTTAGCGAGTGCATAGGGTGCTTCCCTTCATCAAGTCCTTTTAATGAGCCCATTGGGCACTTTCTTTTACCAATTTCTCTTAAGCGAGCCCATAAGGTGTTTCTCTTCATGAAATCCTTTAGCAAGCCCACAAGGCACTTCTTCTAAAGGTTAATTTAAGGTTGTTAGTCCTCGAGAGACGATCCTGCCTAGGTTAATGGTCTCGAAAGAGTATAACTAGGTTTTCCAAATCAATTCTAATTTAGGGTTTAGTAATTCTTGAGAGATGCTCCTACATAGGTTAGTGAGCTTAAAAGAGCACGACTTGATTTTCCAAGATTGATTCCAATTTAATGTTGCTAATCCCCAAGTGATGCTCCCGCTTAGGCTAGTGAGCTCAGAAGAGCACGACCAAGTTTTCCAAATTGATTCAAATTTAAGGTTGCTAGTCCTTGAGAGACGCTCTCGCTTAAGTTAATGAGCTTAGAAGAGCACGACAAGGTTTTTCCAAATCAATTCCAACTTAGGGTTGTTAGTTCTTGAGAGATGCTCTCACCTAGGTTAGTGAGCTTAGAAGAGTACAACTAGGTTTTTCTAAATTGATTTCAGGTTAAGGTTGTTAGTCCTTAAGAGACGCCCTCACCTAGGTTAGTGAGCTTAGAAGAACACGACTAGGGTTTTTCAAATCAATTCTAGCTTAGGGTTGTTAGTTGCCGAGAGATGCTTTTGCTTAGGTTAATGAGCTTAAAAGAGAATGACTATGTTTTCCAAATTGATTCTAGTTTAGGGTTGCTAGTCCTCTAAAGATGCTTCTACTTAGGTTAATGAGCTTAAAAAAGCATGACTAGGTTTTCCAAATCGATTCCAATTTAGGGTTGCTAGTCCCCTACAAACGCTCTTGCCTAAGTTAGTGAGCTCAAAAAAGTACGATAAGGTTTTCCAAATCGATTCTAGTTTGGGGTTGCTAGTCCCTTAGAGACGTTCTCGCTTAGGTTAGTGAGCTTAAAAGAGCACAACCAGGTTTTCAAAATTGATTCCAGCTTAGAGTTTCTAGTCTCCGAGAGACACTCTTGCTTAGGTTAGTGAGCTTAGAAGAGCACGACTAGGTTTTCCAAGATTGATTCTAATTTAAGGATGGTAATCCTCGAGAGACGCTCCTACCTAGGTTAGTGAGCTTAGAATAGCATGACCAAGTTTTTCCAAATCAATTCCAGCTTAGGGTTACTAGTTCTTAAGAGACGCTCTCGCCTAGGTTAGTAGGCTCAAAAGACTATGATCAGGTTTTTCTAAATCGATTCTAGTTTAGGGTTGCTAGTCCTTAAGAGACGCTCCCGCCTAGGTTAGTGAGCTTGGAAGTGCATAACTAAGTTTTTCCAAAACGATTCCAGCTTAGGGTTGCTAGTCCTCGAGAGACACTCTCACCTAAGTTAGTGAGCTTAGAAGAGCACAACTAGGTTTTTCCAAATTGATTCTAGCTTAGGATTGTAAGTCCCTAAGAGACACTCCCGCCTAGATTAGTGAGTTCAAAAAAGCACAACTAAGTTTTCCAAATCAATTCTAGTTTAGGGTTGCTAATCCCTTAGAGATGCCCCTACCTAGGTTAGTGAGCTCAAAAGAGCATAACTGGGTTTTCTAAATCGATTCCAGTTTGGGGTTGCTAATCCTTTAGAGACGCTCTTGCCTAGGTTAATGAATTCAAAAGAGTACGACCAGGTTTTCAAAATTGATTCTAGTTTAAGATTACTAGTCCCCTAAAGATGCTCTCGCCTAGGTTAATAACCTTAGAAGAGTACGGTCAGGTTTTCCAAATTGATTCCAGTTTAAGATTGCTAGCCCCCAAGAGATGCTCCGCTTAGGTTAGTGAGCTTAGAAGAGCATGACCAGGTTTTCCAATTCAATTCCAGTTTAAGGTTGCTAGTCCCCTAGAGACGCTCCCACCTAAGTTATGAGCTTAAAAGAGCACGACCAAGTTTTCCAAATCGATTCCAAATTAGGGTTGCTAAACTTCTAGAGATGCTCTCAGTTAGGTTAGTTGGCTTAGAAGGGCATAACCAACTTTTAAATTGATCTTTTTAGCTGGCTCCTAAGGTGCTAAACCTTTCTAAACTCACTCGGGTAGCTCTTAAAGCACCTTCTCTCTCTTTCACCTTTTCACAAAAATCTTAAATGGACCAATCCTATGATAGCTAGCTAAAGCGCTTTTTAGAACAAATTCCATCCTTAGGGAAAAAATAGTGTCTCTTTTATCTTTGTGGCAATATTTTGCTTGAGCTTCATTATAAAGAGAGGTAGCTGTAGACACTTCATTTTTCTCCTTCCCCTTTTATAGAATAAAGGGTTTTAAATTAGGAAAAAATGAAAAAAAAGTAGAAAATTAAGACAAAAAAAAAAGAAATTTAGAAAAAAATACAAAGAAATAGAAAATTTAAGAAAAGCCAAAAAAATAATAAATATAAAATTATAAAAACTGAAAAGTCACAAAAAATAGAAAAATACAGAATTTAAGAAATTTAGAAAATAATAAGTTTCTTAGATAGTTTAATAGAATATAATTTTTAATTTAGATAAAATAAAAAAAAGGTTGTTAGGCCTAGACTTAGATTTGAATCTAACCTAAGCTGACCTCCTTCATATATGTAATTTGATTATACATATGAACAAGGTATAGGTTAACGGTCTAACAGATAAGTATATAGAATTGGCATTACATAAAGTTAGAGGTCTAAAGTTCGATTCTTGCTAGGCACAAAGTGTCTTTTTCTTTTTAAAAGGGAAGGCATATAATAATAATAATATGTACAATTAAGATAGGACTCAATCAATTGGTATCTAATTTTAGGTTTTAGCTTATTTTATTTATAATAATAATAATAATAAGGATGTATAGTGATTGGATCAAGTTTTAAAACTTGGTCCACATAATTAAGTGGGGCCCAAGGCCTTGAATGCAGAAGGAGTAAGCGAGTGACACGTAGATGCAGGCCCCCTTTTTTTTTTCCACTGCGTATATAGCATGTACCTTGCATGTGACCTGCGCACCCCTAAATCTTCCTTCTTCCTCTAATTCCTCTCCTAATTTTTAGTCTTCCTTTTCTTTTTTCCTAGTGTGGAGAGCTACGTTCAAAGGAAATTTGCAGGCATTTCTTATACATTAACACCCAAATTTTTTATAAAATCACGCACTATGCACGACCTAGTTTTGAATTAAACCAAAAACACATCCAAATTCAGTCCTTAATACTTTTAAAATTGAAGTAAAAAATTGCAAAAAGTTGGCTTTTTTAGGGTCAAAATCCATGAACACATTTAATTCGATTTTTAAACTTTCTCAACTTATTCGATGTTGGTTTAGTATAAATGGGAGTTCCTTGTTTATTCTAAGACACATTGAAGATTAGAAATCATCTCTCTCTCTCTCTATCTTCAATCCACTCTCTCCCTTTCTCTTTCTCTCTAAGATTCTCTCTCTTTAGGTGTCCTCTTCCAAAACCACCACCACAACTGACTTCATGGTGGTAAAAACACCAACACCTGACCTCCTATTCATTATTCGCGATCATTGCGCGCCACTACTGTAAACCACTGACTCCAACCACTACCCAAACGACCACCGAACATCAAGGCATCAAGCCTACTCCTCCTGAGTCCAATAGAAAAGACATAAATCTCCCATTCCTCGCTTGTTTTCACGTTGATAGGCATCCGAAACCAACCTAACCAATCATTGCAATTGGAGTTTGGAGCCATCCGAGTCAACTCGAAGCCGACCCTAGCTGACCTAGTTTGCTATATATATTTTAATTTTATTTATTTATTTTACTTTTTGTTTAATATATTACTCATGTATTTGTAATAATTTAAAAAAAAAAGAAAGAAAAAGAAAAAAAGAAGAAGAAGAGAAGAGCTCAAGTCTATTGTGAGATAAAAACAATGATAAATGACAATAAAAATAAGGTAAAAGTAGGTTAGTGAAATAAAAAAAAAAAACCTTTTTTCCACTTAGAAAATCATTTTTTAAAAAATAAAATAAATCTATTTTTTAAAAATTAGGGCTTGTTAGGATTTTCCAAAAATAAAAATCCCAATTTAAGACCTTTTTTAGAAATTTTCTTAAATAAATCAAATTAGGTTAAAAACATAAATTTGGTGTATTTTCAAAATTAAAACAAACCTAATACACTAAAATTTTACAAAATGAACTACAAAAGTTTGACTCCAAATAGCGGGTACATAGGCACCTATATGGGTGACTTAAAATATGGAAAAAATTTATTTTCTCCCTTTAGTAGATAATTCTTTAAATTATTATATTTTGTAAATATGTATAATTTCAGTTATCGCTTCTAAATAAACATTATTGGAACGGTATTTGAAGAATAAAATTAAATTTGAAAAGTTAAAAGTGGTACCCATTTAGGGTTTAATAAGATAACCCCTGTATCCAATCTTTAGTTTTCAAAAATCATTTTAAAAATTGATTTTATCGATAGATCGGTGGCTAAATTATAACTAATCAACCCACCTGGTTATAACTTAACTCTCTTTCTTGACTATAGTTGGGTGGTGACTCCAAAATGTTTTCAAAGTTAAAAGAACCGATTTTCTTTAAACCCAAGTCGAGGATCAGTATTAAATTAGTAGGTTTTAATAGTGATCAGTTTAAAGAAGAATAATTTATAAAAACTAAGAAAAAACCAGGCTCCACACGAGTCTATTAAGAGAAATAATATTGGATTAGATGAAGAGACTCGAGTCTTGACATGCTTAAATATTTCCTAACCCAACAACTGTAGGCATTAAACCATGCCTTATATTGTCATCGGTAGGTTATATATAATGTATGTATTGCTTATTGTTGTTGCATTTCATACGCGTGTTTAATTAACTTGCTTAAATTTGCTTACCGATAGGATAGGAAGGTTACTCATTAAGCAGTTGTAACTTGCCCATTTATAGTTTCTTGATGTAGCATGATTTGTGGTTGGAGCCAAGCTATGGGATGCCTAAGGTTAGTTTTACTGGCTTTGAGGATGTTAGAGGGAAGACAAGAGCAAGAGCAAACTTTTATATTCTATTTAGACTCTCTAGTGTTTATTTCATCTGTTAAGGTTCAGAGTAGCATAGACTATTAGTTTTATTTTGTTATGGTTTTATGACTTATTCGAGGAACACCTATCCCCATTAGATTGTTTTGCATTTAATTTAATGTTTTAGTTATATTTACCTTCTTTGATAAGACTTGATGCAAGTCTCCAGGTAGAAGTCGAGGTTGTGTAGATGCCTTGTTTAGTACATGGAAGTTCTTGATCAGTAGAGGTGATTGGTCTTAGATCTTTCTGTAGTATATGGTAGTACTACTACAGCTTTGCCCCTCAGGTTTTGACACATGTGACTCCTCAAACTTCTACATAATCTTGCATATATTGTAGTCTTCGTACTCTCCTTTATATCTCCCTTCCTTATTTATTCTAAAAGTCCCATTCCTTAGCCATAAAAAGTTCTTCCCTTCTTAGAACATTAGCCTTGTCTCCAAGGTCAAAAGAAGGATAATCATGATAGAAATCATGTAAATCAACCCATGTCTTACTTCTAGGCAAAGTGAGTCCTACATAACCAATTACTTAAGAGATTGATTTGCCTTATATAATTAGCCCTATAACATCTAAAATGGCTAAAGACCTTACTATAGGATGATTAACAATGTCTTCAGTAGGCAAGGGTCTTTGTTACTTGCATTACCTCCATCTTTCTTGAGCAAAGAAATATGAAAAAAGAGGTGAATATAAGGTTTATTTAGTAAATTCAATCTATAAGCCACAAGCCTAATTGTTTAATAACCTTAAATGCCTTTTAATGTTGCTTAGAAAGCTTATAGGATAATTAATTAGCTAAAGATGTCTATTGATAGGCTTGCAATTTAACAAAAGAAAAATCATTTACTTGCAACTCCTTATCCTTCCTCTTATAATCTATATGTGACTTCATTCTTTACAGTGCTTTGTCTAAATTAAGCTTCAATATTCACAAAATCTCCTCTCTGTTCATCAACTCCTAATCTACTTCCTCTAGGAAACCAAGATCCTCAATATAATGAGGAATCTCAAGGTTTTCCCTTACCATACAAAGCTTGAAAAGAAGTCATATGAGTACCAATATGAGAAAAGAAAATTCTACTCATGGTAGATAGTTTGGCTAATCCTTAGGTGAATCCATAGTATAATTTTGAAGACAATGTTTGATAGGAATTAGCTTACAACTATGTCTAGGTTGAGGCTAACCAGTTGAAAGTTGAGGTCTACCAGTATGAAGCTGAGGCCGATGTATCCTAAACTGACGCTGAATCATCCCAAAGGCTAACTTATCCTTGGCCAGGGTCGACCTGGCACGCTAGGGGCCAAGTTGATACGAGGAGGTCGAGAAAGGAAAGGATAGCAAGACAATGGCTCTGTCGTCCGTTGAGATGCCGAGAAATCAAGTAGCCAAGGCCTTAAGGCCAAAGAACAGCTTAGCACTGCATGGGAGAACTAGTACCAAGTAGTCTATTAGTGCAACAACTGTGGGTTGACCTCACTGGGAGCTTGGCCAAGCATAACAAGACTTCTAAACATCTTACCCTAGCTTAGACATCTAACTACCAACTGACTGTTGCTCAGGTTCGATTCTATAGACAGTTCGGATGACTACATGTCAACCTTTTCTATTAAATGTACAATTTTGTATACTTTGTAAATATTTTCCTTATTTCAATTGCGGGCACATTCTTTAGGGTTTAAAGGCCTTTATATTATTTACAGTTTTACTACCAGGGTTTTAGAATTTGTTATAAATAGCAACTTTTGTAATTAGCCCAGGAGATGGGAAGAAAATATATAGTGAAATTAAATCTTGAGCATTCCTTTTTAGTAAGGATATTTGTGAGCTCTCCGAGCTTGTACTTCTGATTATTGAGTGCTGACTAACTCTTTGATCTTCTTTGCATTCTTATCAATCTTAATCTTAAGATTGTGGTGAACCCTTCATTTAAGCATGTTAGTAAGTTGCATCTAATCCTCATTTGAAACTCTAAGCCTCGGTTTGGTTTTTGTGAGTCGTATTGAAACTTATTTCAAGCTTAACTCCAGATTGTGTTTGTGTCTCGATGTGTGATATACATCTACATTCGCATTCAAAACCCCATTCGTAGTTCGAGTTTGCTACGTGTTTGTAGAGTCGCATCAATGTTCCTAACATCATCGAGAACCTCAATCTAACTATCCATTTGTAGATGGTAAGATAAACTCTTCGTAATTGTGTCTTAATGTCGAGCTTAGTTTTTTCCTCTTGGTTTTTATAAATTAGATCTTATTTAATCCGACTTACTCATTTAGTACTAAACCCTACTCGTTTAGTACTAACCCTTGAATAGGGTTTAAAGAAAATTGGTTTTTTATTTTGAACATATTTTGGAGTCGCCACCCAATCGAAGTCGGGAAAAAGAGTTAAGTTATAACCAATTGGATAGATTGATTATAACTTAGCTACTAGTTTGTTAATTAGACCAATTTTGTAAATAGTTTTTAAAACTAAAGATCTAGATCAAGAGGCTATCCTATTAACCTTAAACGGGTACCATTTTTTAACTTTTCGAATTTAACTTTGCTTTTCAAATATACCTTTTTTCAATTTCTAAATAACTAATCACATAACAAGTGACTAAATTAATTAATTTGAACAAATATTTACAAAGATGGAAAAAATAAAATTTTTCATATTTTAAGTCGCCTCATACATACGAGTGCATACTACTCAGTATTCGGGATCAGACTTCTATAGTTTGTTTTATAAAACTTTAGTAGGTTGGGTTTGTTTTAATTTAAAAATACGTTAAATTTACATTTTCAACTCAATTTGATTTATTTAAGGAAATTTCTAAAAAAAAGGTCATAAATTGGAAATTTTATTTTTTGAAAAATTCTAAAGTGGTCTTAATTTGGAAATGGTCCATTTATTTTTATTTATTTTTGGAAAGTTGATTTTCTATGTGATAAAGTAACTTTATTATTTTATTATTATTTAATCCTTTGCTTGTTTTGGTTAAAATGTGAAAATAATAAAAATAAAATTAAATACTTCTTCTTCTTCTTCTTTTTTTCTTTTTCTTTTTCTCTTTCTTCTTTTTCCCTTTTTCTCCTTTCCTTTTTATTTTTCTTTTTTTTTTGGGTTTTTCTTTTATTTTTAGTTACAATTACATATTGAAAAAAATAAAAAATAAAAAATAGTAATAAATAAAAAAATAAACAAAATAAAAAAAGAGAACAATTGAAACAACAAAACAACAAATCCAATGCTCGAAATAGGAAGGCCTTAGATTGGATCGAAGTAAGGGATGGGTTGTGAACTGTCGAATCGGGTCGGTTGGGTTAGATCTTCGGGTTAGAGCAAGTCAGATAGCAGGGTTGCGGGTTAGGTTGAGCATAATAGCTTGGAGAGGGCATTTCATAAGGTGATTTAGCCACCAAAAAGAATGGGAAAGGGTGATTTTGTGTGTTTTTGATTGGGTTTAGGGGGTATATGGAAAGTGCCATAGCTTAACTCGGCCGTCGGTGGTAGTTTGTGAAGAACAACCGGCGGCGGTGATGGTTGGTGCTTGTGCGTAGGGGTGTAGAAAAGGAAAGTGCAATGGTTATGCATGCACGTCGTGATTGTGCAATGGATCGAATGTGCTATGGTTTGGAGTATGTGTGAGTAAGTGAGGGTCGAGCAGCGTATAAGAGGGTAGTTTAAGGTTTGGGTTGTTTAGTCAGTGTGGTCGGATCATGGGTCCTCAATGGTTATGGACAATTTAGTCAATTGAGAGAGAGGTTGGGGATGGCGTTGTGTATAGTGTTGTTGTTGTGTGTATTAGCCGAGAGGGGGTTTATGGATTTGGTGTAAGGTCGAGGTTGAGGGGTGAGGGTTTGATAATGGTAGGAGAGAGGTTAGTCGAGTGGTGTTTGGGATTAATGAGAAAGAGAGAGTGTGTGAGTTTTGTATGATGGTGTGTAGAGATAGAAAATGGGTTTGACGGTGGTGTGGTGCTTTGGGGCGTCAGTGGAATTGAAGTATGGAGTACTGCTGTGTTTGGGCGTGTGTGTATTTGACTGAGGGAAAAAGAGAGTGGAGAGAGAGGGTATGGCTACATTTGTGTGTATGATGTCTAAGAGAGAGTGATGTTCAAGAGAGAGAGAGAGATGATGAGGGTGGTAGAGAGAGAGACAGTAGGCCGAGAGAGAGATAGGTTGAGAGAGAGAGATCTGCCTATTGCCCTATGTTTTCTTTTTATTTTTTTTTTTAAATGAGAAAGTGAGGAAAAAAAGGACGTGCGAGAAGAAAAAGGGGGGAAAGAAAATTTATTGTTAAGGCCAATCATAAAGTGCCACATGTCGCAATTAGACACGTAGCCTAGTGATGCCTTGATATGTGGTAGTACGTGGAGTGTATAAAGGAAAAGGATAAAAGACTTTTTTTTTTGCCTCTAGTGAGTTTCAAACTCTTGATCCCAAACTAAACCCAAATGCAATGTCTATATGCTTATCTGTTAGGTCGTTGACTTGTGCCTTATTAATATGTGTAATTAAATTGTACATATGGATAAGGTCAGTTTGGGTTAGATTTAAATCCAAGCTCAGCCCAAGCTTAATGGTCTTATCCTTATCTAACTTAAAAAATTCTATTTTATTTAAACAATCTAAAAAATTATTATTTTCTAAATTCCTTAAATCTTCTATTATTTAATATTTTTCTATTTTTTTGTGATTTTCCCATTTTTTATGTTTTTTCTAAATTTCTTATTTTTTTATGTTTTTTTTCCTATTTTTGTATTTTTCTAAAATTTCTCATTTTTGAAATTTTTATTATTATTTTTTGTTTTCTTTAATTTCCTATTTTTTTTTTCCTAATTTAGGACCTTTTAACCTATTCTAAAAATTTTGAAAAATAAAAATAAAGAAATGGGGTGTTTACACCTAGTAAGCTTAAAAAGCTCTCTTAAAAAAGGACTAAGAAATATAGTATTTGTATCGCAAACTATAGACTTTGGAATCCTATGAAGGTTAATAATAATAACCACAAATAACCTTGCCATTGAAATGTTGAGTATGAAGCAATTAATGGTCCTAAATGACAATACTGTGTCAAACAATCCACAACCACAGGTATTACTATTTACCCATGAGAAAGTGGTAACCTAGTAATAAAATCCATCTATATATCTTCAAAAAATTTTGGTGGATTAGGCAATGGTTGAAGCAAACCTACTAGATATGTTATATTTCATTTGTTGATACACATGGCATTGCTTCACAAATCTTTCAACATTAGCTTTCATCGCTTGCCAATAGAAAGTGCTACTAAGGCCTTGAAAGTTTTCAAACCCCTTGCATGTCTACCTATTGGTATTATATGAAACTCTAATACAAGGTTAAGAATGATGGCTGATTTAGAATGAAAATAATTCTATTGCTAAGAAAGAGCAAATCATCTTTAAGCACCAATGGTCATGAAAGTGACTCCCCTTTTTAACATTTGTATTTTGTCTTGTAAAGCTACCTTGTTTCATTTGCTAATTTATTCTTCAAAAGTTTAATGTAGTCAAAAGAAGTAATAGGCAAATTGAATAAGTGAATGTTTTTTTGAAATTGCCTAGGTAAGGCATTTACTACTTTATCATTGAGACCTAACTTATACTCAATTTCATAGTTGTTAGTAGTAGTTCTTAACTATGGGTTTTCTTAAGGAAGACTTTGCTTAAGGCCTACTTCTTAGAAACAATAGGGAAGAAATGAAGCTAGACGGAGAGGACAAACAGGCTACCACCAACCAACTTTCCTACCTATGCTTGAATGGTGTAGAAGGGCTCATAAGCACCTAACGACCTAATAAACTTTGTTCTATTCCTTATAAATAGCAAGCTACCCTTACAAGTAAGGGGATTTAAATCTAGCCACTCTTTTCTATAGTTGATAGTCTATTCTTGATCATCATCCTTTACTTAAGCATCAGAGTGTCTATTTTAGAGCTACCTCTAACGCACCTTGATAACTTACGTTTACTCATCTTGTAGGTCTAATCGAGCTTAGTTAGATCATACTTTATCTAAGGACCTCTAATAGGCAAGAGTACAAACATTAACGATAGTCATACCTAAAAAGTTTCACCAAATATTGTTATTGTTCTAAAGTTTGTTTGACTTGAGATAAGAGCTCCTTCAAACTTTTTTAGTTGATTTGAATAATAAAATACTTCCCAAAAGATATTATCTCCATTTTCGAATTGGCTTTATTGCAGTTTCCAATTCTCTAACATTAGCACTAGCTTTTAACATTAGTAAACTTAACTTCTTACTAACATAAGCAATGGGGTTCATTCCTTGGTGCAAAGTAGCACTTAAATCAACATTCAAGACATCCATATCTATTATAAATGTCTTAATGAAGTTAGGAGGAGCTATAATAGGGGCTTCTTTACTCCACTCATGAAAAAAAAAAAATGATTGACTTTGATCCATGAATTAGGGTCTTGGCCACAAAATTTTTGGTTGCTCCGATTTAATTTTGTGATAATTGTAACTTCCCAGAACACATATGAGAAAATGATGAATTATCCATATACTCTTTCTAATTTAGAGGAAAATTTTGATTCTCACATTGTTCCTTGGAAGATTGTATCAAATTCTTAATGTTTTCATTCATTTCGACATTAGATGTCTCAAATCATAAGTCTTATATCTATTTATTATTTATGCTCATCTAACATATGAAATCAAATGGCATGTGATCGTACTTTATCATGCAATTTGATCATTTCCCCATTGTGATCTACTATTCTTAAGTCTTATAAGTTAAATGAAATCAGCAATAATATGCCCATAGGGAAGGTGCGACCCTTTTCTTGATGTGAAACCTACAACACCTTATTTGTAATACTAGAAAAAACAAAGAGGTATATGTTGAACCTAGAAGTTCTTATTTTATTTGTGATTTTGATGAAAACAAATCTATGCAAGTCATGGCTAATCAAATATTATTATGAACCAATTTGCAAATTCTCATAAGAACTTTATGAACCTTATCTTTTAAGGAAGTAAAATTAACTTAGAAATATATTAAATTGATTCTAATGTTGTTGAAAGAAGAAAAAGTGATGAAATACTATCTACTGTATCTAAGCGTGCTTTTTAGCTATTCTGGTATGAACTGTTCAACTGGTTGTATAAGATATTATGTGGTTAGTGGTTGGTTACGGACTGTATGACTAATTGTCTCTAGACCATTCGACTGGTTGCTGCAAAAAAGTAGTTGGTGTTAGATCGTATGATTAGTTGTTTATGGATTGTCTGGTTGGTTGATGAAGGTCAGTAAGCCTTATTGGACCATGTAACTAGTGGCTTGAAGAATGTTCGAATGGTGACCTTATTTGAATGGATTGTCTAGTTGGTCTCACTTGAACCGTCTAGCCAGTCCACATAGAAATTAGCCGTTATAGTGCATTTAATGTAGGATGAACAGGGCCAATGGTTGGATTTTTGCAAAAGGATATAAATGCAAGTTTGTAGGCAGTTGAACTACAATTAATAGAGCTATATTTCTACAATTATACTTGTTGTCTACTTATACTTCATTCCAATTGTCTTGTACTCATTATTTGTAATCTTTTGTAAACCTTTGTATAGCACCAAGCTTCATAACTACAATTTTTACTCAAGAAAGCACTATACTAAGTGATTGTGAGTTGTTGTGATAGAAGATCATTTGCAATATAGATTGGCTGTAAGCACTTCTGCCCTTGAGATTGTCATCAATAAAAGTTGTGTGTAAAGACCTTGGTTGAGGCATTGGGTGATCATAGAGAGTGGGAGGCGGTTTGAACTCCATGTTAAAATTCCAGGCTTGATTTCTTTATCCCTTTCTCTTTATATTTCTATAATCTATTTGTTTCTTAAATATTTCCATATTGCATCTATTTTTCAATTTGTTTAAAGATTTATTGTCAAAGTAAAAGAGGTCATTAAACTCAATTTACCCCCCTTTCTTGAGTTCCTAGTGTAATATTTTATTTGATATTAAAGCTAATCTCTATAATTTTCATTGCTTAATTGTATTATAGAGTAAAGATCATGGCATTAAATGTATTATGTTTCATGGAGGGTCGAGCTATAAATAGGCCACCACTTCTTAGTAGTGGAAATTATCCCTATTGGAAGTGTAGGATGAGAATCTTTATTAAAGCACAAAATAGAAAACTTTGGGATGTAATTGAAAAAGGACCAACTAAAATAGAAGGAAAGGAAGAGGATGAATATATCGAGGAAGATTGGAAGAAAGTAGACTTAAATGAAATAGCAATGAATATATTGCATTGTGCTATGAGCAAAAATGATTTTAATAGAACTTACACATGCATAAATGCTAAGGAAATTTGTGATGAGCTACAAAGCACATATGATGGCACATCTAGAGTTAGAGACACTAAAATAAGTTTATTATGTGATGAACTTGAGAATTTCAAAATGCTTCCTAATGATACCATAGATGAAATGCATAAAAGATTTATTGATATTATTAATCCATTAATAGTACTTGGTAAGAGATTTTCTAACTTGGAAATTAATTAAAAAATTCTTAGGTTTTTTTCAAAAGAATGGGAAGCTAAGAGGATTGCCATTGAAGAAGCACATAATCTAGAAGAACTATCAAAGAAGCAACTTCTTAGTACACTCAAGACCTATGAGATGATCAAAAGACATGGAGAAGAATCCAAGAAGAAAGCTATTGCTCTCAAAGCCATCGATTGCAATACTAATGATGAAGGTGATGAAAGTGATAATGATGATGATGAAATGGCAATGATGGCAAGAAAATTTACAAAGTTTATAAAGTTTATAAAGTTTAACAAGAAGCTAAGGAGAGATAAAGTTGGTAGTGACAATACCTCAAAGCCTACAAAGTAGAATAAAGATGTCATAAAGTGCTACAATTGCCATCAATTGGGACACATGAATCTTGTAAATGAATTTATATAGTGTATGAAGAAAGAATTTGAAATGAGTATGATGGGAGAACGCAATTATTTCTTAGGTCTCCAAGTTAAGCAAACCGAAAATGGAACATTTATAAATCAATCTGAGTATACAAGAGAGCTTTTGAAATATTTTAAAATGGATAATTGTAAAGTTAGGTTTACTCCTATAAGCACAACACTAAAATTAGACAAAGATGAACATGGTAAATCAATTTGTGAAAAGCTTTATAGAGGTATGATAGGAGGCTTATTGTACTTACTCGTATCTAGATCGGATATCATGTTTATCATATGCTTATGTGCAAGATTTTAATCTTGCTCAAAAGAATCTCACTTAAATGCAGTAAAACGTATCTTCAAGTATCTAATGGGCACTATTGAAATCAGCTTATGGTATCCCAAATACACTTCTTTTGATCTTGTAGGATATTTTGATGCCGACCTTGCTAGATGCAAAGTTGATTGGAAAAGCACAAGTGGCATATGTCACTTTTTAGGAAACTCTATAGCATCTTGGCACTTTAAGAAACAAGATTTCGTAGCATTCTCAATTGTCAAAGTTGAATATGTGGTTACCGGTAGTTGTTGTGCTTAAATTCTATGGATGAAGCAAACATTACAAGACCATGGTCTCAATTTCTCCAATATCTTAATTTGATGTGATAACACAAGTGCCATTAACCTTGCCAAAAATCCGATCCAACACTCAAGGACCAAGCACATTGAGATTGGGCATCATTTTATTAGAAATCATATTCAAAATAATGATGTTTACTTAGAATTTGTAGATATAAGTAGTCAAATAGCTGATATTTTGACTAAACCTTTAAGTGAAGATCGTTTTTGCACTTTAAAAAGAGAGTTGGGCATGATTATGCAAGATGAGTGCTAAGACCCATAAACATAGATTATGACTTTTGTATACAATGAGGTTCTCTTTTAGCCAACCGGTTTAGTACATCTTCTTCAATCTAAGAAATTTGATTAAGTAGGCTTGTTATATGAATTCCCTCATATGTTATGTTTTGTGCAAACATCCTCATCCTCCTTGTTTCTCATTGGGACATTATCGAGTCTAGTTTTTCACCCTCCCCGTTCTTGTATAAAATGGGCCTTTTTTAAACCGATTAGTACTAAACCCTACCCGTTTAATACCGATCCTTGACTAGAGTTTAAAGAAAACCATTTCTTTTTGTTTTGAAAACAACTTTGGAGTCGCCACTCGATTGGAGTCGGGAAAAATAGTTAAGTTATAACCAATTCGCTACTAGTCTAATGATTAAAACCAATTTTATAAAATGGTTTTTTGAAACTAAAGAATTTGGATCTAGAGGTTAAGAATTTTAAACCCTTACGGGTACCATTGGCTTTTCAAAATTAACTTTAAACTTTAAAAATCACCTTTTTATTTTATAAGACAAAACTCAATTTAACTATTCTAATTGGACAACTTAAGTAATTTAGAGAGAGGAAAAATTAGATTTTTTTAAAATTTTTATCATTGTCCTATAAGTGCCTACGTACCCGCTATTTGAGATTATACGTGCGTAATTCTTTTAATGAAAGCTTTAGTGGATTGTTGGTTTTAATTCTTAAAAATAATCGAGTTTACGTTTTTACTCAAATTTGGTTCATTTAAGAATATTTCTAAAAAGGGTCTTAAATTGGATTTTATTTCTTTAGAAATTCTAAATGATCTTAATTTAGAAAATGGTTGAATTTATTTTAATTTTTGGGAAATTGGTTTTTCTAAGTGATAAAACAATTTTATTCCCTATCCTACTTATTTTATTTTATCACTTTATTTATTTATTACTTATTATATTTTATCTATTTTTATTAAACTAGTAAAAATAAAATAAAACAAAATTATTCTTTTCTTTTCTTTCTTTTTTTTATTTTCTTTTTATTTGATTACATTTACATGGACAGATAAATAAAAAAATTAAACAAATAAACAAATAAATAAATAAATAATAAAAAAAATAATAAAAAAACTTGGATTGGATTCAGTTCAGACTAAGAAGAGGCGTAGGTCGAAGGGTTGGGTTGGAGCTTGGATCGGGTCGTAGTTAGAGTAGAAGAAGCAGTGGCTGCGGAGATCAGTTTTGCTCGATTTAGTGGCCAAATCGAAAGGGTGAAGAGTGTTTCATGTGTTTCTTATTAGGGGGCGGGGTAGGCAAAGTGCTGCGGTAGTCAGAGGTGGTTTGGAAGGTGGTGTGAAGTGGTGGCCAACGGTGGTCTTGGGTGGCAGTTGTGGTTGATGGCTAAGCGCGAATGAGTAGTCGGGTTTAGGGTTTAGGGTGTCTAGGAGTTTGGCCGTATGATCGGTTTGGGGTAAAAGTGGCTAGAGGCGGTAGTTCGAGGAGAGGAGGTTTGGTGGTTAGGGTTAGGTGGCGGTGAGCTTGGTGGTGTTGCTAGGGGGCATGGCTGAGGTTGAGAGGAGTTAGGTTAGGAAGTTGGTGTGGGGAAGCTAGTGAGGGTGGTGGCTAGTGGTGGAGAGCTCGGTAGAGAGAGATTTGAAGAGAGAGAGTATGGATTAGAGAGAGAAAGAGGCCAGAGAGAGAGAGAGAGCTTAGGAGTTGATTTTGAAACTTGTGGATGGTTGGTCTATGGTTGTGGACGTCCAATTTATACTAATCCAGCATCAATTAAACATGGCAAGATTCAAAAATTGAATTGAATATTATTGATGAGTTTTGATTTGAGAAACTTTTTTGGCTTTTTGAATTCGATTTTATATGCGCATAATCATGAATGAGGATAAGATTTTGAGCAAAATGGAAACTAAGCCATGTGTAGTTTGCAATTTCGCCATTAATTTGGCGAAATTGCTACTTGAAGGGGGTCGAAAATGATGAGAAAATGGGTTGACTAGCTAGGCTTCATGCGGGAAAGTCTAGGGAAAAAGAAGGAAACTGTAGGAAAGAGGGGAGAAAGGGAGAGAAAAAGGAAGGAAAGGGAAGGAAAAAGGGGCTGACATGGCACCATGTCAGTAGTGCCGATCAACTAGAGTGTGCTACGTGTCAATAATGACACATGGTAGCTGATGTGGTGCCACGCCAGCATGGGTTATCCAACTTGACGCTACTATGTATCAAGGCATGTGGCACAATGAGATCCTAACACGTGGCAGTCTTTGATGTGATGAAAAATAAAAAAACTTTCTATGCCTCCTTTATGATTCGAACCCAAGACCTTAAGCTTAATACCCAATCCAAGTCCATGTGTTTAACTATTAGGTTGTTGGTTTGTACCTTTTTCATATATGTAGTTTTCAGCTTAAGCTAGATTTAAATCTAAATCCTGATTCAAGGCCTAACTTCTTAATCTAATTTAAAAATAAAAAATCTATCCTAATAAAATGTTATTTTTTAAAATTTTATATATATATATTTTTTCCTTTTCTAAATTTTTTTGTAATTTTTCAATTTTCTAAATTTTTAAACTTTATTTTCTAAACTCCTTATTTTTTAGGGTCTCTTTCTACACTTCCTATTTTTGGTACTTTTCTTTTATAAAAAAAATACTTATTTTTCTTGCTTTTTTTTTCCTCATTTTCTCTTTTTTTTTTTCTTTCTAAATTTCTTAATTTTTTGGGTTTTATTTAATTTCCTATTTTTTGGTGTTTTTTTTCCTAATTTAGGATCCTATAAACTATTCTGAAAAATAAAAGGGGGCAAAAATTAGGTGTCTACAAACATAATCTCTTTTAATTCTTTTAGTTTGCATTAAGTCTACAAACAACAATGAATTGGTTATTTTAAGGGCTTACTTCATTTTGGACAAAATAATGAGAGCTTAAATGTCAATCCTATAATAATCATCAACAATTCCTAAGCTAATCTTCTTTTCAAATAAACTATTGTGAAATATTGTTAACCAATCAGCCAGTGGTGTCAACCATGCACATAGTTGCATTAGGTCTCTTGACTTCAAAATGTTTGCTCGGATTGTTTGGATGGTTATACTCCAACTGTCTGGACAGTCTCAATAGATATCTTTTAATTTTGACACTCTATATGCAATTGTTTAGACTGTTCCCCCTAACCATGGGCATAGTTTTATTGAGGATTCTGA
The DNA here is from genome assembly GCA_024138015.1 of Lumnitzera littorea. NCBI lineage: Eukaryota > Viridiplantae > Streptophyta > Magnoliopsida > Myrtales > Combretaceae > Lumnitzera > Lumnitzera littorea. Next base: position 76,125,793 of record JAMXBB010000008.1, read on the forward strand.
CTACAGAATACCTGCTTAGATTGTCCGAATGGTATCCTTGAACCATGGGCATGGTTTTAACAGTTGCTTTAAAAATCCAATTTATGTCTTCAACCATCCGAATGGTTCGCATTGTTACTATAAAAAAAAAGGAGGGCTCGATCATTTCTTTTTCATTTTCTCTCCTTCCTATCGTTTGCACTCCATACTATCTCCTTCGACCAATCCTCCCTAACCTTCACCATTGACACTATTCCCTCCTCCTTCTTTTCCTTCACCTCTCCTCTTCACCCCCTTTCCTTCTCTTCACTCCCTCCCTCCACAAACCCTAAACCTTAACCTTCTCCTCCCAAACCCTAACTCTCTCCCATTCCTCTCTATGGTTGAATGAGGCAACCAAGCTTAAAGTAGCCACATTTGAAGTCGGAGAAGACAAGCTCCACTAGCTCAGATTGACAATCACCTCTTTCCCATACTACGCCATGCACAAAAGTATGACAAATTTTGTCTTATGAAAATTGATTATGGGCGTTAGTTCAATGAGGATGCTCTTCATGATTTTGAGATCCTTGATATGGAAGGAGTTATTACTAATCATATTCTTGATACCATGGACATTCCTAATGTTGTTAATGAAGAGGTAGTTAGGTATTTCTATTGTAATCTTTTTGATGATCATGATCGTAATGATAACTACTAGTTAGTATGGACACTAGTGAGCATAGGTAATTATGCTTGTACAGTTATGTCTATGGCTAAGAAATTGAGATCACACGGAATGGTATATATCCCATTATTGGAGCTGAACCTAGTAGTGCCCATTATATGGAAGGAATTGATAATATTAAAGCTATACTCTATGAGGATGTCTTTTAAGAACGCTACATTAGTGAACATAATAGGGCACATAGGCGTAATCTTAAAGTCATTCAATTGCCTCTTTATTATTGAATCCTTCACTTGTTCGTTTGTTACAACTGTTGTCCACGGAGTGGCGGACATGAGCTCGTTACTAGATGGGACCTGTGGATATTAGGTCACATCCATAATGATGCTTGAATTGATTATACTAACTTGATTTACCACTATTTCAGGATGGTTACTAACAAGTCTAAGCAAGCCATTCTTCGCTGTGGATGCCTAGTTATTTAGCTTCTACTGGCTAAGGGGGTTATTTTTCCTGCTCCTAGCATAAATCTCCAAATTAAACCCTTTACCATACGCCACATTGGCAAAGGAGGATGGAAATTAGATAAATAGGTTGGTTGGGTTCGTAAAGAACCCCTATCCCCTCTTATTGGCGTTACCTCTTAAGAACTTGATGAACCCATTGATGAAGAGGATGTCGAACCAACAGAACCACTTGATCAAAATGTTCTTTAAGGAAGGGCCACTCATGTCAATGATGATATTCCTTTAAGCACTTTAGCTTCCATTCCTCCTATTGATCTATCTCCTAAGAGTCCTGCAGCATCTATCTATACACACATTAACCAAATGGAGAGCCGACTTCGGCACTACATTGATGATAGGATTTATCAAATGGAGCAACGGGTCTCTTACCAGCAAGATCGAATCTTTTATCCTCTCTTTCAGCACTTCCAACTACCATATCTAACTTTCTGCCATGTTTCCTCTTACCCTTTACCACTTGGATTCTCATCCTTTTGATAAGGTTAAAGGGGGAGAAGAATTCAAGTCACCTAATTAAGTGTCTAAACAAAGTGAATAAGCTTGTAAAATGAACTGGTTTGCAACCTAAAGATTAGCATGCAATTGTGAATGATGGAATTATTTTTTTTTACTATCTTCTAAAGTAAAGAATGAATATTCTCATATTATCTCTTTCACAAGTGTTTATTTTTTACATCTTTTATTGCCATTGAGGGGGAGCATCTATTGAGGGGAAGTTTGTAAGATTTTGTCCTCATAAAAAAGGGGGAGATTGTTGAACCTAGAATTTCTTATTTGTGATGTTGATGAGAACAAATCTATTGGCTAATTAGATATTACTATAAACCAATTTGCAAATTCTCATAAGAACTTTATCAACTATATCTTTTAAGGAAGTAAAATTGACTTGGAAATATATTAAATTGATTCTAATGTTGTTGAAAGAAGAAAAAGTGATCAAATATTGTCTATTGTATCTAAGCGTGCTTTTTAACTATTCTGGTATGAAGCATAACTGGTTGGTTGTGTTGGAATTAGCTGATTGGTTGCATAAGGTATTCTGTGTTCAATGGCAAGTCTGGTTGGTTGCCTTTGGACCATATGGCTAGTTGTGGCAGATTAGTGGCAAGTGTTGGACTATGTAGCTAGTTGTCCATGAATTGTTCAACTAGTTGATGAAAGTCAGTAAGCCTTATTGGACTATGTGATTGGTGACTTAAAGATTGTTTGAATGGTGACCCTATTTGAATGGACCGTTTAGTTGGTCCCACTTGAACAGTCTGGTTGGTCCATATAGAAATTAGTTGTTATAGTGCATTTAATACAGGATGAACAAGGCAAACGATTGGATTTTTGCAAAAGGATATAAATACGAGTTTGTAGGCAATTAAAGTACAATTAATAGAGCTATATTCCAGCAATTATACCTCTTGTCTACTTATACTTCATTCCAATTGTTTGGCTGATTGGTTGCATAAAGTATTCTGTGTTTAGTGGAAAGTCTAGCTGGTTGCCTTTAGACTGTATGGCTAGTTACGGCAGATCAGTAGCAGGTGTTAGACTATGTGGCTAGTTATCCATGAATTGTTCAGCTAGTTGATGAAGGTTAGTAAGCCTTATTCGACCATATGATTGGTGACCCTATTTGAATGGATCATTCAGCTGATCCCACTTGAACCGTCTGGCTGGTCCATATAGAAATTAGCCGTTATAGTGCATTTAATACAGGATGAACAGGGCAAACAATTGGATTTTGCAAAAGGACATAAATACGAGTTTGTGGGCAATTGAAGTATAATTAATAGAGCTATATTCCAGCAATTATACCTCTTGTCTATATACTTCATTCCAATTGTTTTGTGCTCATTATTTGTAATCTTTTGTAAACCTTAATATAGTACCAAGCTTCATATCTGCAATTTTTACTCAAGAGAGCATTATATTAAGTGATTGTGAGTTGTTGTAATTGAGAGATCATTTGTGATAGAGATTGGGTGTAGGCACTTGTGCCCTTAAGATTGTCATCAATAAAAGTTGTATGGTGAAGACTTCGTTTAAGGCATTGTGTGACTGTGGAGAGTAGGAGGCAATTCGAACTCCACATTAAAATTCTAAGCTTGATTTCTCTATCCCTTTTTCTTTATATTTCTACAATTTATTTGTTTCTTAAATATTTCCATATTGCATCTATTTGTCAATTTGTTTAAAATTTGTCGTTAAAGGAAAAAATGGTCATTAAACTCAATTCACACCACCCCCTCTTTTATGTTCCTAGTGTAATATTTCAGTATTTTCAAAAGCTATTATCTCTTACTCTTTCTCCCTCTATCTCGAACTTTCTTCTACTATTTATAAAAATTAAGGTTTCGATGAAAAGTTGATTCTAATGGTTTTAGTGTTGTCTATGTATGCAAGGTAACCAAATAAAAATTAGAAGATGCAGCTCTCTTGATTTCAAGTGCTAGAAGCTCCTAAAGTATAAAGCTTTTTCATAGGTAAAGGATTGGATGCCTCCTTTAAGTATGTTATTTTCGTATTGTATTCATCGCAATTATATGTGAATACATTATTAGCTCTATTAAGTTTTCTAATTAGTTTTGATGATAACAAAACATGTGATAAGTTATCACTAATATATTTATAAAGTGTATAGATATATTATGATATAACATTGATTAATTCTAAAAAAAACCACAATGAAAAAAGTTAAAATATGTTTAACAAGAACGACAAGTGTATAGGTTAATTTTAGAATAAAATCAATTCAAGAAAGAAAATTAGGTTTGAAATTGTGTTGATCAGAATGTATGTTAGAAAGTATATCAGTAACAAATTAGAACAATACAGATTGTGTATAACATTGAAATCAGCAATTGTTCTTATGTTATTTTCTGAATAATTTAAACAAATTAAGTTTGATAAATTTGCAAGAAGGCCTAGCTCTACCTTATTAGGTATATTAGGAAAATATACCCAATTTTGTTCTATTGAATAGCTAAGTCAATGGGGATTTTAAGTTGGATTAGTTTCGAGTTTATAAAAAGGTTGATTAAGGGTTGAGCAATATATTCAAATAAATTTCAAACATGTCAGGAAGTTATATTGAATAAGGTTTTGCTCAAAATTCTACAAGGCTTAATGCATTTTTTTTTTGTTTGCAATTTGTTATTGATAAAATTTTCAAAGATCTTAAGGTAACTTGTTGAGGATAAGGATTTTGGATATATTTAACCAGTTATTAAGGAGTTTTTCCTAATTCGAAATTTCAAATAAGATTTAGAAGATGTTAATTGGTTGTTTCACAATAGATAAGCTTGTTCAAGTGCCGGATTTTTTAAGCTTAACTTGATTTATCAAGATCTTGTCATATCTTTTTTATCTTATCCATATGGTTAAGCAGTGATCTTTAAAGTTTTTTGAATTTAAAATCACTCTAGAGATTACTTAACACATCTTCACGAGCAGTAACTTTCAAAATTACACAAGCTTGGTAAAGAAATAAATTAGCAACAGTAGGATTTAAGTTTTCAAAAATTTGGTTCTTATTTTCATAGGATATTTCTCCAACAACAAAACCAATTGTGTTTAAATCAACATATCTTAGAGAAAAATCTAGAACTAGCTGTTTCTAATTACTATATGAGAGTTTGTTCAATTTAAAGACGATGCTACACAAGATTTAAAATAGTACACTCAATATCAGAATCGAATTAAAAAAATTCTCTCGTGTAGACTGTTAGAAACTGAGTTAGAAATTGAGTGAAAATAGTTTTATTATTTCATTGTTATTGTATTTGTGTAAATGTTGTAAAGAGCTATTTAATTGTACTGTCTCATTTTCTTTATAAATGTTGTTGACATTGTAATTTGAATGAGTGAGGTTAGAGAGTTCTTTGAGTCTTGTGTTTGGCTTAGGAAGAGCTAGTAAGATAAGATAGAGAAGCGACAAGATATCTCTATAACCTCTTCTTCATTTTTTATTAGTAAAATGATTGAATTAGTGAAACAATACTGGTGAGAAAGATTGGGTCCCCCGTAGTAGAGTTGGAAGAGAGTAGTAAGCAAAAGGTTAAAGCTTTATAAATTAATTGCTTGATTTTCTTTCTCTTTATTATATTTAATTTTTTATTTTTATTACTTGTGTTGTGACTAAAGTTAAACAATCAATTTTCAATCACTTGTCACGCTATTTAAGTTATTAAAAGGAGAGTTGTTTTAAAAATTGAAAAAGTTTCATTTTTTTTTGCAAAAGATATGAATTCATCCTTCATCTTGATATTTTACACATGACCTTCAAGCTTTGTAAAAAACTATTTATTTGCTTATACTGTTTTTTTTCTTTTTTTTTGTACGTGTGTCATTGTAAACATGTGACTCCTTAAACGTCCATATAATCTTGCAGATATTGTAGTCTTCTTACTTTCTTCCGTGTCTCCCTTCCTCGTTTATTTCGAAAGTCCCTTCCTTGGTCATAACAAACATACACATGATTTGATCGAAAACGCTAAACCATAAACGATGGGGGAGCAAATGTCTATTCTAGCTTCTTTTGCTCTATCCGTCAATTTGACTTGATATTTAGCTGATTTAAAATTTTATTTTACAGTTCCATCCGCACCAATTTAAATTGGTGTATTTTTAATTTAGCTTGTTGATGAGCTTCAACAAATTATTTAGGGGTCCATTTTTGAGTTTGAGAAATGTTTCACATAATTTCACCACCAAAAGGTAATGTTGTTAGATCCATTTGACCGAACCAGTACAACCCAATATGATTTGATCTTGTTATAAAACTAGTTGGACAACACATTTAACTCTCATAGATAGTGATCTAAAAATACCTAGTTTAATGTTACAACTTAGTTCTTATACACTTAGCTAGGTTTCTGGATTAGAATGTATATTTTTCTTTTAGATTTTTTTTTTGCCAAATAATGCACCAATTTACTAAAACTATAAATCTACATCCAGCAAAAATGAAAGGTAAACTATAGAAAACTTTCATTTTTCAAATCTAAAAATGATAAATAATTTTATTATTTTATTAACAAATATGAGTTGTATTTTAATATATTTATTAATTAATGATTTGACCCTTTGGATCTTTGATCCCTTTACATTCTTAGATCAACCTTATAACCTAGGTTTGAAAACATTGCTGAGAAGGTAGAGTTGTGATGGGAACTTTGTCCGGAAGAAATGGACTTTAAGCTAATTGTTTTGTGATGGGAACTTTGTCCGGAAGAAATGAATTTTAAGCTAATTGTTTTCTTCCCTTTACTTTCCTCCTTTTACAGTGCATCGTAAACTAATAAAAAAAAAGGGAGAAAAAACATATAAGAACGCTAATTGTAGTCGAGTATCGTACGTATCGCCTGCAATTCTGTGCTTCATATTCAGGGACAACATATACTGCATGGAAATTGAAATAAAGCAGGTTTCATGTACATCATTCGAAATTTAGAAGCGAATTGGTCTGGATGGTCCTGCCCTTCCTAGTCGAGTACATGGTCCTGTAATTTCAACTTAGAAAAATCTTTTTTTTTTTTCTTTTTTTAATATATAACTTTCTAAGAGAAAGATTTCACACAAAATGAAATGCCGTGTGTACAACCGTATAAATATGATGGATAAAAATGAATAAGAATAGTAGTTATAACCACTTGACATGGTATTTTTAATGGGCACATCAACTTCTCTATCTTTGAGATAGTGCATTTGGACCCTTAAATTTGAAAATATATATATATATATACACTCAAATCCTATTGCACTATTTTGCTCTTACGTAAAATATTAAAAAAAAAAAAATTGAATCAAAATAAATTGCATAAAATTAAAAGCAGAAATTGTTATGTAGGAGGCCAAATACACGTTTTTCTTTTATTTTGTTTTCCCTAAGATTTGGGGATTAAATGCATGGTTTAAAAATCGGGAATATATATATTATTTAATCTTTCATACTGTAAAATATTGTGGTATATTCCAAATGTTACATTTCTATAATGTATGAATACTGATTGGAGTAATCAAGTAGTCAAAACATGTAAAAGACGTTTATTACTTGAAGCACACTTTTAGGATGATTCGGTCCATAAAATCTCCATGAGTTTGGCAAATATATATGTCTCACCCCAACGGCTAGTAAATTCCATAACTACACAGAAAGAGAGAGAGAGAGAGAGAAGAGAGAAAAACTTTGGTGTTGTCATGATGGTTGGATTAGGAAAATTAGGTATTATCGGGTGGTTATTGATGATGATGATGGTGGTGATAGGGTTATTGGGTTTATGTGTAGAGAGTAGAAAGCCTGTACTTCACAGGGTTGGAGGAGGAAGAAACACATGGGCACCTAATATCAATTTCACAGAATGGTCCATTCACGAGCACTTTTATGTTGGTGATTGGCTCTGTACGTTAAAATCTCTAATTTCTACTCCATTCATCCCTAATCAAACCGTCTTCATAGATGATTAAGGACTTACGAGTTCTGTTATATGACGATTTTATTCTAATAATATCTGTGATTTTTTCTTATAATAATTGTTTTTCATGTACACGTATAAAAAACCATTTCGATATTGATTCTATCTTTGTAACATTTTCTTTCTCTTTACCAACTACCATATATAACAAAAGTAAGGAGGTAAAGTGAATCGATTAGACCAACCTATTTGGATTAATGTAACAACCCCTGACTAAATATTCGATCCTTGCATGCATCAAAATTTGTTATGTAGAAAAATAACTAAAGTTCATTTTCTTTTTTCAGCAGATTTTGGATTTGATAGGACTCGGTATAGCGTGTTTCAAGTGAACGAGGCCAGATACGAGAAGTGCATTGATAGAGATTTCATTAAGAATGTCACAAGAGGTGGTCGTGACGTGTTTAATTTAACAGAAGCAAAGCCATATTACTTTATAAGTGGTGGAGGTTACTGCTCCCAAGGAATGAAAGTTGAGGTCGATGTCGAGAATCCGCCACCGTCACCACCCGAGAGTCCGAGAAATGGTGGTCTGCCGTGTGCTTCCTTTAACCGATCCATCCTCTATGCAGTGCTTGCAGCAGCCATCATATACATAACTTACTAATTTCAGATAACTAGTAATTACTTTACTTGATTAATCTTAATTAGTAATTGTTTATTGGATAAGTTAGCTCTTTGTTGGAAATTAGTGCAGTTCACAAGCTCCTCTGCGATTTTATACATTAACAAATTACTCTATATTATTCGTCATATGTTTTCCCAATGTTAATATTATTTTCTGTGGAAGTTTGATAAAACAGTATTCCTTATGGGTTTTGATTTCTTGGAAAATCAGATGCCTTTTCCCCACTAGATATAAATAATTCAAACAATTGCCAGAGTTGATATATAATTTTTGTTTTTTTTGTTTTTTTCAATCGTTCCGTCCTACTTTCTTATGGAACATTTGTGAAAAACGCTAGATAAACTTAAATTATTTGGAATCCTAGATATCGCATGGAGAAGCAAAGACCATAATCGAATCTGTTTGCGAAAACTTTTCCAAATTTATTTTCAATAATATAATATATTTTATCTAATTAAAAAAGGCAATCTAATGAAGACGAACTTATTAATCCCTTCAAAAAGTTGGACATTAGTTGGTAGAGTCAAATGCGAAAATGCACTATATATTGCTTCAAGGCAATTAACGGAGCCTATTTTGTGATAAAGAGTTCTCAACGAATTTCATTTCAGGTAATATGAAGCAACTTGTAAAATCATTCTAAAGGAAGTATTTCTAAAATTGTAAACGATTGTGTTTTGAAAAATTACAACCGAAAGAATTAATATTTGAGGATAAGTTCAAATAAGATATCAATATTTTAAAATATTTAAATAAGGAATTAACATTTTGAAAAATTCAAGTAAGGAATCAGTGTTTTATAAAGTGGTTGAAATAATTTTATGAATTAGCTATTATGAATCCCTCATTTAAATTATTTTATAAAATATTAATTCCTTATTTGATTATTTTGAAATATTGATATCTTATTCAAACTTATCCCCAAATGTTGATTTCCTCCATTATAATTTTCCCATTGTTTTTCTCTAGCAAAACAATGTCTAGAATTATCTTTTTATAGACAATCATAATTCATGTCTCTTAAGTTTACATTTTAACTATTCATTGTGTATATTCATGTTTTTCGATATTGTTATTGATAAAGAGACTTTAGTCAAGAAAGTTCTAATAAGATATAAGGATTAGTACACATAAGAGTAGACAAATGTCATAATAAAGTAGTTTGTATACAACCATAGTGAATGTAAATCAAAGGGTAACAATTATTCCCTAACAGCCTTCACCAAATCTTAATAAGGGTGCAACTGGATGGGTCGTTAAAGTGTACTCGACTTATCAAACCTGTTAAAAATCGTATAGAGTATTACCCTATAGGGTTTGTGATCAGGTTGTGGAACATAATTCAAAACCCTATAGGGTTTAAAGTTGGGTTTTAGGATTACAAAAAAAAAAAAAAAAAACCGAATGAGAAACCTTGACTTGGTAAAAAAAATATATATTAATAAAAATATTTACTCTTAACTTATGCAACACGCATATCTTATACAAGTTTTATATTATACAATACATTTAATTCTCTATTTTAATTATTGTGTAATTCAATAAATATAATCTTAATTTTACTTAACTTTTTTCTTTATATTCCCTTCTTAATCTCATATAAACCTTAGAGAAACTCACTCATATAGGGTCTTTTGAATCATATAAAAACTTGCCAACCCTATAAACCTTATAGGGTTTTAGGAATAGGGGATAAAACCTTATAAGGTTTTTATAAGGTTTTGAGAAATGCTAAACTCTATAAGGGCGGTTTTAGGTTTTACAAAACTTGTCCTAGTTGTGTCCTTAAATCTTAACAGATATAACAAAATATGATATAAAAAGAAAAAAAAAAAAGGGAAAGAAAGCAAGAAGGTGCAACCATAAACATATTTTGTATTCTAAAGACCAACCATCTCAAATCTGGCTAATCAACTTCTTCCTTAAACCTTACAAAATAACAAGAAAAAAGAATACAATGAGTAAACCCTAGAAGAGAGAGAGAGAGAGAGAGAGGTTAGGTCAAGTAATAATATAAGGCCTAACATTTAGTGTTCTCATTGCATCTATGGTAATATCAACAAGATCATATGAAGCATCAGATATGGATACAATTAAGAACATGCTATTGGCAATTCAGTAGCAAGAGTACCAATAGGAGTATAATATTAAGAATTTTAATCAAGTTTTGGCAAGAAGAGTGGAGACACTTGGAGTGAATCAAACTCGAAATTCTCAATCAACTTCCCTGAATAATAAGCAATTATAAGAGTCATCATTTTCAAATAATGTTGAAAATGTGTTGAGAGGAATCAAGTTAGAAATTCCTAAGTTTTCTAAATTCCACCCTTCAACATGGATTTTCAAGGCTAAGTAGCCTTTCCAATTTCATCATATCTTTGAGAATTAAAGAATTCTTATATCATTATTTGCTATGGAAGACCATGCTTTTGAATTGTTAACTTAGTAGATGTACAAGAACAATCATTTATCAACTTAGTAAAATCTTGTCAAAGCATTAGAGGTAAGATTTGGCCCTTATGAATATGATGATGTGTAAGGTGAATTGTTAAAGTTAGTGCAAACAAGATCTGTTGCACAATATTAGTCACAATTTGAGGCCTTATCAAGTAGAGTGGTGGCACTATCAAATACTTCCCTCATTAGGTGTTTCATTTTAGGATGAAAACCACCCATTAGAAGAGAATTGCAATCAGTTAAACTAACATCACTCATAGAAGCAATTTCTTTAGCTAAAGTACATGAATCAAAACTTCTTGACTAGTTTTCATTAAACAACGACTTTCTTTTTCACTTAAACCTACTCAATTCTTTTCTTCCAAACCAATCTAGTTTTCAAAACCAAATTCTTTTTTTTTTTTTTTGAAATCTTCAAATAATTCCACTTTTTTTTCTAAACCTACCTTACTAATATGAAAATTAACCTAAGAAGAAATGAATGCAAGAAGGGAAAAAGGCTTACATTTCAATTGTGATGAGAAGATCATTAAAAATCACAAGTGCAGAGCTAAGTTTGTGGTATTGATTGTAAGTGATGAAATGGATGAAGAAACTAAGAATGTTCCTAATGATATTGAGGAAATAGAAGAAAACATACCTATTGATATTAGTGCCATTTGCTTTCATGCCTTGTCGGCTACTATGATGCTACAAACCATAAAATTTTAAGGTTCTATAAATAAACATCAAGTTTTATTATTAGTAGATTCGAACAGTATGCATAATTTCATTAAAAGTAGATTGGTGAAATTTTTAGATCTTACGATGTTACCTTAATAGGAATCAAGCTATGGGACCTCTAACCCGAGCTTGAGCCCGAGCACGAGGGCTTGAGAGCTTAGTAAGACACATTCTCCTTTCTTGACCTAAGCCTAAAGAATTTGAGCTGCTTTTACTCATCGACTTGCTATCATTTTTTACTCGAGCTCTCCTATGCCTATCAATTGTCTTGGAATGCTGACCTGAGGAGTACTCATTTGATAACTCAGCTTACTCGCCTGCTAACTTAGCTGACCCTATTTTAAGCTGCTTGGAAAACATCCAAGCTGAATCCACCTAGGAAGAATTTGTAGCTTAGCTTGGCATCAACTAACTTAACTATACTCCTTTGTTCGTTTTTGTTAGAAGCTCGCCTCTAACTACTAGCCACATGTCCAAGCCTCTTGCAAATGGAACTTGCTACCTTAATATGATATTTTTCTGATTTCTCTTTTATACCCTTTTACATTCCTTGCACTTTACTCATTTTGCACAATACTCTTTTTGTCTTTTCCATATTTAGTAGCTTACCTTAGATTTTCGGGTATAAATATCCTTGCATTTTGTAGTTACAACATGATCTTAACCATTATCATTTAATATCTACAATTCCCTTTTGTGTAAGCTACTTGCTTACTTTGCTTTTGCTCTTATCCTATCCCTTAAGTGAGGTTAGGTAGTGAGTGACCTCATTGAATGGTTTGTGCATCATATCAAGTTGGTTCCTGAGTCTATGAAGGTTCCTTAGTGTAACATATTCTCGTAATCATTCGTGGGTTTTGCTTGTTCTCTTTCTATTTCACATGTTTTCCATCTTACACTTTTAAGCTTTTTGTGGGCTTAAATCTATTCCCAGATACAACCTCTTCATTTATCCTTAGTACAACATAGTATCTTGGTATCAGAATAGAGGTTTGCATTGAGTAAGTCACTGTTTGTGGTGTTACTACTTTGCTATGTTAGATATCATTTGTGTTTGAAGTGTGTTGACTAGTGTAGTACTTGTTAAAGGTTGTGTTCAAATTAGCTCTAAGTGATTAAAGTGGTGGTTTTGTTCTATTATGGTAGCTGTTGCACAATACTCTCTTCTACTTCGTTTTAAGCTATGAAAAATAGAGTAAGCAATAGCTATGTATTTTTATGTCAGGTTTGACCCAGTTAACTATAGTGTTGAATCTTTATAGTGAGGTGCATTGGTTTCTATTTGAAGAGAAGTTAAGCGTGTTTTATGTAGTTAGTCTGTTAACTAATTAGAGGCTATGAATGTGTTGTTTTTTGGTTAATACGAGTGTTATCTATTTGCTGTAAACACAAAGTTGAGTAAGAGAATGACCGATTTAAGTGTTAATGTTGGTATTGGGGATGATAATAATAGTATTGTTCACTAAGGCCAACAAGACACCCTTAAAAGCTTTGACAAGTGATTCAACAAAATGGCTAACTTGATTGTAGACTTGAGCCGAGCTGTCTATGCATTGGCCTCTCAACCTATTGAGGTCATTTAAAATACTCCTTAAGCTTCTCTTGAAGTTAGAGGTACCCTGTAAGATACTCGCCTTGTGCATAAGTAGTACCTAGCTTGGTAAGAATGAGTTAGAGGATATGTATGAAGAAGAATTGATTTGTGTGAAGTAGAAGAGGAAGAAATGAATGAGTATTATGAAGTAAAGGATAGAGCTCCTATACTAGGAGCTGCCAACCATATTAAACTCTAAGTTCTAAGCTTTAATGGCTCTAGAAATGCTAATGATTATCTAGACTGGTAAGAGAAGGTAGAGCGAGTTTTCGAATACTATCAGTATGAGGACAGTGATAAGGTCCGAACTGCTGTTGTAGAATTCTTAGGTTATGTTATGATATGGTGAAGAAACTTTCAAGCCATGAGAAGACAAGATGGGTATAGAGAGGTAAGTACTTGGCCCGAAATGAAGAGAGTCCTTAGAGCCAAATTTGTGCTAGATATTTACTTGTAAGATACTTTTGCTTAGTTCCAAGAACTAAGGCAAGGAAACTGCACCGTTAATGAGTATGAGCAAGAATTTCAAATACTTATGATCAGATGTGAAGCCAATGAGCTTTTAGCCCGAACAATATCCAGATTCTTAACTGGATTGAGGATAGATATCAGGGATATAGTATAGTTGCAATAGTTTGTCACATTGGAAGAAGCTATAAGAATTGCTTAACGTATGGAGTGATAAAGGAGGAATAGACTGAGCCGACCTCAATTAAGCCTACTTTTTCAAGGTAGTTGACCTGCCCAAGGTGGTAACTAACCTCAATATAGTATTGAGCTTAGTAAGAAGACTGAAGTCATGTTCAAGCAGAAGAATCGCCATGCCGACTAGGACATGCTAAAGAGAACTTATGAGAAGGGTCAAAGATTAAGATGGAAGATGAGCCAGACTATGTGCTTGGGTTTTGGTCATATGGCTGCCTAATGCCCTAACCGATGTACCATGGTCATAAAAGGTGAAGTCCCTACCTTTGAAGTAGATAGTATTAATAAGGAACTTGAAGAAAAGGCAAAGTTGAAAGAGGAAGTTGAGGAGGATGGCGATGAGCTTGTAGAAGAAAACATGTATGCTGATGACCTAGATAGCTAATCTTAGTTGTTTAATGAGCCTTGAACATTAAACCATTTGCTAAGGAGGAGCAACGAGCGAACTTATTTCACATCACTTACAAGGTGAATGAGCAAGTTTGTACGCTTATAGTGTATAGTAGGAGTTGTACTAATGTCACATCTACCGACCTTGCTCGGAAGCTTAAGTTACCAATTTTGTCACATTTAAGGCCATATAAGCTACATTGGCTAAATGAGAAGGAAACATTACGTGTTACTCAACAAGTATTGCTGTCGATCTTTGTCGAGAAATATTATGACGAGGTTCTTTGTGATGTACTACCCATGTGTGCATCGCATGTATTTTTGGGCCGACCTTCTTGGCTATTTGATTGGAAAGTCATGCATAATGGGTTCAAGAATGCATACACATTTGAGAAAGATAGGAAGAAGATTACCTTAAACCCCATGACCCTGAGCCAAGTGAGCAAATTGTAGGCCAAGTTAGCTTGAGGATCCAAGAAGACATTAATATTGAGATGATCCGAGCATTGGGAAGCCATCAAATCTAATGTGCTGGCCTATCCACTAGTTAAGAGACTATTGCAGTTGTAGGAGTAAGTTATACCACCAAATGAGGTCAGAGAGCTGCTAGATGAGTATGTTGACATGTCCCCTGAGCAGTTGCTTGAAGGATTGCCCCCCTTTTCAAGGAATCAAGCATTGCATTAGCTTGATACCTGGTGTTACGTTGTCGAACAAACTTGCTTATTGAATGAATCCTAAGAAAGCTGCTGAGCTCTAGAGGCAAGTCAATAAGCTATTAGAGAAAGGGTAAGTGAGAGAGAGTTTCAGCCCTTGTGCTATGCCAGCATTACTTATGCCGAAGAAGGACAGTACTTAGCATATACGTATGCATAGCAAAGTTGTGAATAAGATAACGATCGAGTATAGATACCCTATCTTAAGATTATATGATATGCTTGACGAATTAAATGAAGCTAGAATCTTTAGTAAGATTGACCTAAAATCTTGTTATCATTAGATTCATATGAGATAAGCAGATGAATGGAAGATTGCCTTTAAAACCTGACATAGTTTATATGAATGGATGGTAATGCCCTTTAGCTTATCAAATGCCTTGAGCGGTTTTATGAGGTTGATGAATCATATGTTAAGAGATCTGATTGGAAAGTGCGTTGAGGTCTATTTTGATGACATTCTTATATCTAATACTGACCTGTTAAGTTATGTTGACCATCTTGGAGCTGTGTTTGACGTACTTTGAGTTGAAAAGCTCCTTAAGAATCTAAAGAAGTGTTGTTTCTATTAGGGAGAAGTAGTCTTCCTTAGATATGTTATGAGTAAAGGAGGCTTACTTGTTAATACAGAGAAGATTCGAGCTATTGTCAAATGGTCGACCCCAACCACTTGTGTCAAAGTGAGAAGCTTTCATAGATTTGCATCCTTTTACCATTGATTTACTAAAGGCTCAAGCTACATTGTTGTACCTCTCACTGAGCTGACAAAGAAGAACATAGAGTTCAAGTAAGGAGAGAAAGAAGAGAGAAGTTTTGCTGAGGTGAATAAGAAGTTGATCTCTACACTTATGCTAGCCTTGCCTAACTTTGAGAACGTATTTAAGCTTGAGTGTCATGCATCAAGTGTTGGTATAGTGTAAGCCCCAAAGCTAAGCCAATTGACCGTAGGATTAAATTTTAAGTATAATAATTGCTAATTACCGAAAAAACGAAAAGTGTAATATAATAACTAATAAATTACTAGAGATAGATTATATGTATACTAAAAATTTTAGAATGACCAAAATAATAATTAGGAATGTTCACGTGTACTCTACATGTATTTACATGTAGATAAAAATACGCGAAATTACCTAAATTGGCCAAAAACTAAGCAAATAATTAAAGAAAATTATAAATTAATTATGGAAAAATCAGAAAAAAATCAGAAGAGGATAAGATGATCTAAATCAGGTCGTGGCAGGTTTAGATCTGCAAAAGAAAAATCAACCAATAAAAATTAGACAACGTAAAAGCCAAAAATCAAGGAAAATGGGTAAAGTCTTGTCAAATTAATGCATATTAATTATAAAAAAATGTCTATAAATAGGGGAAAAATTTCCAGAAGTCATTTGGTCAGTTTAGCATTTGGGAAAAATAGGAACACTAAAAAAATCGAGAGAAAATCCAGAAAATAAAAAAAAAAGGGAAAACTGTGCAGATTGGGCAAGTGAGTTAAACCCACCTCTCACCACCACCTGGGACCGAGCCACCACCACCACCCCACTCCAGACCCATCGTCTGGGCCGGCTGACAAGCTTAGACTGGGCTTGGACGGCCAGAAAGCTTTGAACCGGTTAGTCCCTTATTTACCTTGATTTTGAATAATTTTGTAAAATCAGTTATTTTACCCAGAAAATTATGAAACTTGTTATTCTTAGGTTTTATTGTATATAGATTTAGGGAAAAATAATGATTTAACTTAATCACGTCTGGAAATATAGGATCCTTAAGAAATTGTGCAAAACTGAGCATGATTAGAACGGAAAATAAATAGGCTTAAGAGTGTAGTTTGGAGCTCAATTTTTTTTTGTAGGATGCTCATGTGATATAGAACAGTGCTATAAAGCCATTTTTTAAAATTAATTTTCGAAATTTTTAAGTTAATTTTTAACCCTAAAATGATGGAAAAATTGGGTAATTTGGAGTTAATTAGGTGATTAAGATATTAATTACTGATTTAGATAGTAATTAGATGTTTAGGGATGTTAATCTCTGATGTGGAACCCTAACCCTAATCCTAATCTTTGGAGTATTAAGTATGGTTAATTTAGGAAATTAGGTAATTAATATAAGAAATTAGTAATATGTGAAATTGTAAATTAATAAATTTAAAAAAATTAGGGTTATTTAGATAATATTAGAGTAAAAATCAGAATAATATTAAATCTGAGTTAAGATTGAATTTTAGGTAATTATATAAAAAAGTAAGATTTTCTCACATCGAGGATAAATCCGATACCCTAATTAGGACTAGCGTGTACCGAATAGCTTAGAATACTAAATTAAGACCCAATAGGATATTTGAATACTCGAGCTTAATGTGATTAATTTCACATTAGGATTCGAGCATGTTTAGGACTTAGAAATCGAACTAAAACCTAATTTAGAAATTTATGCGGAAACCGAACCCGAACCTAACCCCAAACCTAGAATAATTATAAAAGATTTAAGACCTAGATAATTAGGTATATTAAAACCTTAAACAAAACCTAACAATAAGTATTATAGGATAAAACAGACCTATAATAGTTATATGAAAAGCTGAAACCACGTTTATGTTATAGGGATGATCGGCGATGGCTTGAGCAAATCGGACCTCGAGTGAGTGAGCGAGGAGTCGAGGTAAGTTGGGATTAATATGATGTGGTATTTTGGAGGCTTAAGATTATGCTTGGTTGTGCTTGTTAGATAGTTGAATGTGTGCATGTGCTTGATTATGGGTGATGCTATGATTTTGTTTGTTGTTCTGGCACGTATTGTATGATTTGTATGAAAGGATTGATCACCCTAAACTGGACTTAATCAAATATCCGACCAGTAATCATAATCGGACATGCATGGCAACCCGTTAGGGGAACTTAGGACTCTCCGGCTAAATACCGACCCCTTCGGAAGGGATAGCGCAGGATTGCAAAATGGTCCCTTCTTCATCCTCAGTCGAACTAAGTGACAGGAGAGGAGGTTACGACGAGGGTGAAGACAGTGGTTCGAAGGTAGTCGTGGGAGGAGCAAGGTCTCCATTACATAAGCCTGGGTTTGGTCGTGAGCTGTTACATTAACGGTAACTCCTCAACTCGAATTAGAGCGGGCGCAATTTCTCTAATCTTACGATGGGCCGGATAACATCGTGCGATGGCATTTGCTTGCACATGCATTGCACCTAATAAGTGATTGAAAACCTTGTTATGTGTATGGTATAGTTTTAAGTCCTCCATCCTAACTTACTGAGCTGTGGTTGCTCACATCCCTATAGATGTCGTGCAGGTGCTGGTTAAGAAGCGGCAAATAACTACTCTGAAGCTAGCAACTACTGGATCCTGGGGAGTGAGGAAAAACATTGGAGAATCAACACATATTTAATTACTTTTCATTTCTGATTAATGTAATAACTGAATTATAGTGATTATATATAACTTTTCTCACTTTTTTAGGTAAATGAATTATTTAAATTACAAACTGTTTACTTCAAAGCGGGTTAGTTGTGGATGCCTTGTGTAGATCAGGTCTAAGATAGCGTTTGTAAGGCCAATTTTTATCTTAGGGTGGTTTACACGGCGGGGCTGTTACGACTCTACCGTTTCAGGGTGTGACATATAGGCACTGTACTAATGCAAGAAGGCTGACCTATTACATATCAAAATGAGAAGTTGATGGGAGCTTAACTGAATTACTATGTATATGACAAGGAACTCCTTACATTATTTCAAGCACTTTGAGTGTGGCAACATTACCTTCTATTAAGAGAGTTTTTCATTTATACTGATTATGAGTCCTTAAGGTACCTTATGAGTTAGACTAAGCTTTCAAAAAGGTAAGCTTAATGGGTTGAATTTTTGGAAGGATTCAATTTTGTAATAAAGTTTAAACAAGGCAAAATCAATGTGGTTATTGACGCCTTATCAAGAAGACATATTCTTCTTATTGAGTTGCAAACTAAACTGTTAGGGTTTGCTAGCATCAAGGAGTAGTATCCTCAAGATTCTCATTTTGGTCCCATATTTGGACATTGTGGAGAATGAAGAACAGTAGATGATTATCATGTAGAGAACGGATATCTATTCCAAGCTATGCGTGTTGATTGGTTCCTTAAGAGAATTACTAGTGAGAGAAGCTCATTCTAGTGGACTTTCTAAGCATTTTGGAGAAAGAAGAGCCAAATAGCCATTGAATGCGAGGTTCTTTTAGCTTAAGATGAGGTGCAATGTGTATTGTGTAGTTAAAAGTTGTATAATTTGCAAGAAGGCATGAAGCAGAGCAAAGCAAGGGAGAGCTATGCCTCTATCCATCCTAACCAAACTTTAGGTTGATTTAAGTATGGATTTTGTCGTTGGATTACATTGACCTGCTCAAAGCAAAGACTAAGTGATGGTCATCATGAACAGATTCAACAAGATGACATACTTTGTGCCTTTTACTAAAACCGACGATGCTTCAACTATGTTGAGCTTGATTTTTTCCTAATTTTTAATATTTTCCTTAACTCGATTAGTATTAAACCCCAACCCATTTAGTACTAAGCCTCGACTAAGTGTTAAGAAAAACTTGGTTTTTAAATGTGTTTTGAAAAATACTTAGAGTCGTTACCCAATTGGAGTCAAGAAAAGGTTTAGATTAAAATTAATTAGGTAGATTGATTTTAATTTAGACACTAGGTTACATAAAAAATTGATTTTTAAAAGAAGGTTTTTTTAAACAAGAAATTTTGAGTTAGGGAGCTATCTTATTAAATCCTTAATGGGTACTACTTTTTGACTTTCCAAATTTAGATTCACTTTTCAATAATACCCTTTTTAGATTACAATTTCTATTTTACAAAAAACAACAAATCATATCACATGCAACTAAGTTAATTAAATTGATTATTTACAAAAGATGGAAAAAGAAAAATTTTCATATTTTAAGTTGCCTCGTATTTGCATATGAATGCCTACGTACTCGCAATTTGGGATCAAATTTCCATAGTTCATTTCCTAAAAACATTAGTAGGTTAGTTGGTTTTAATTTGGAAAAGAGTTGGATTTCATTTTCTTAACTTTTTAATTTATTTTGAAAAATTTCTAAAGGGTCTTAATTAGTTTGTTTATTTTTGGAAAATTAAAGGTGTCTTAATTTTTGAAAAGGGATTGGTTGAAGTTTGTTTATTTTTGGAAAAATTTGGTTTTTCTAAGAATTTTACTTATTTTATTTATTCTTTTTATTTTTCCTTATTTTATAATTTTTTCCATTTTCTTAATAAAACAAAAAAATAACATAAAATAAAACTAAAGTTCCTCTTCCTCCTTTTTTCTTTCTTCTCCTTTTTCTTTTTCTCCTTTTTTTTTTCTTTTTGATCCTCTTGTTCTTTTTTTCTTCTATTCAAATACAATTTATAAGAATAAGTAAATAAAATACAATATTTAAGAAAAAAAAAATACAAAATAAGCTAAAACAGAAATAGGGTTAGATGTAGGTCGAAGTAGCTTGAACTTGAGTTCGGGTCTTAGGTCAGACTCGGGTATGCAGTGGGTTATCAGGTTATGTCTAGGTTGACAAGAGGAGAGAAGAAGAAAGTAGATGAGGGTTGCTTCGTAGGTGGTTCTAGGTGGCCAAACGGACATGAAAGGTTGGCTTTGTAGGTTTTTTATTGATGAATGAGGGGGGTAAGCCAAGTGCCTTGGCCTGTAGTGATTGTTTGGGTGGTGGTCAAGTGTTGGCCGTCAATGGTGGTAGTGTGTGGAATTAGTAGTGGCTGTTGGAAGGGAAAGGAAGGTTGGGTCAGGTCTTTGGTTTAGGGATGCTGTAATTGTAGCCGTGTATTTAATTTAGCTCAAGGTGGTTAAGTGGCGGTAAATGTTTATAAGTGGTAGTTATGGTGGTTAAGGTTTGACACAACTCATGAAGGAGATGGTGCTAGGGATGACGATAGTAGAAGGAAGTGGTTGGCTTGGAATGCTCTTGCTATAGGCAACTTGGTGATAGCATAAAACTAGCTCAAAGTGAATTAAGCTTGGATTAATTCTAGAGAGAGAGAATTCCGACGCAATAAAGAGAGAAAAGAGGCTAAGAGTTGTGATTGTAGGCACGAGTAAAAGAACTGACGCTTAGAATAATTAATACCCTCAATTTATACTACTTAAACAAAGATTAAGCTTAGAAAGTATCAAATGAAATTAAATTTGAGGAAATCAAGTGAGAGCTAAGATTTCAAATGTTGACTTTTTCTTTATTTCAATTGTTGATTCGGAAGCTCAAATGGACAAATATTTATGTGTTTTCAGTCCTAATTCAAAGTAGGTTGTGCAAAGAATGAAATTGCACCATTAATCGTATGCTTGCTTGTGGAATCTATAAGCTTTACAATTTGTTACTTGGAGTTTGGTTCATAAAATTTAAGACGATCGAGTAAACTATCTGATTTGGCCTAAATTTTACGACAAACCTAAGAATATGGGTAAAAGTGATTTCATAAGTTCAAATGTAAGAAAATAAGTAATAAAATAAGAGAATATAAAATTTTCAAATTTTAAGTATATTCCTGTTATTTATCAAAAATATGTAAAATGCATTCCGATAACTAATGAATCACTAGAGATAAATTATATATACACTAAAAATTATAAAATAACTTACATAATATTTAGGAGTATTTATTTATACCATATATGTATTTACATGTAGGTAGAAATACGCATAATTACTTAAAATACTCGAAATAGGCTAAAATAATATTAAATAATTAAAGAAAATGCGAGGATAATTAAGGAAAAATAAAAAAAATTATAGAAAAATAAGGAAATCTCCAGAAGTGGGGCGTGATAATCTAGAATTGAAGAAACAAAAGCAACTAATTAAATTGCAACAAATAGAAAGTGAGAAAAAGAAGAGATAAGGCAAATTTCATATCAATTAAATGTACAATAATTCCCCAACACCTCTATAAATAATTGAAAAATTATAGAAGCTCATTTGGGATGTTTGCAATTGTAGGAAATTGAGAGGGTCAAAATTTTGAGAGAAAACTAAGGTTTATAAAAAAATTACAAAAATTTGTGCAATTAGGGCCTTAAAGGAGATCCCAAACCCGACGACAATGACCACCACACAGTGGTGGCAGTGCCTAGATCGGCCAACAAGACTACTGTGGCCAGCGGTGGCTGGAGTCACCAGTTCTGGTGAGTCCAATTTTTTCCTTCGATTTTACATATTTTGTTAAAAATACTAAATAGTTTTAGAAAATTATAAAATTTGGTACTCTAGAATATTTTTGTATGTAATTTTTAGGGAAAATATTATTTTGATGAAAATATCTCTTATGATATATGGTCCTTAAGAAATCTCACAAACTTAAGTTTTATTCAATTTAGAAATAGATGATTTTAGAAGTGTGGTTTTGAGTTCAAAATTTTTGTGTATACTATTTAAGGGTTATAGAACAGTATTATGATGCCTTTTTTCAAAAATGAATTTTCAAAATTTTTAGATAATTTTTAGGCCTTAAAATGATATATAAAATGGGTAATTTTAGGTTAATTAGGTAATAAAATAGATAATTACTGATTTAGTGTATAATTATATATTTTAGGATGTTCAAATCTAATGAAGTATAATACTTGTAGCATTTAGGGTGTTAGATGTAATTATTAGAGTATTATGTAGTAAGTAAGTAATAGGAAAAATAGTAAAACTTAAGTTAATTTTATAAATTAGGATCATTAAATGTAAAATATAATTTGAGATGAATTTAGATATTTTGAGATGTCAATTGATATTCGAAGATGATATTTGGGGTGATAGAAATATTATATATGTATTATGTACATAATAAGTAATAATATATAATATGAAAAATTGGAAATATAATAAATAAAAAATATTAGAATAAAAGTTGATATTATACCAATAATAGGAAAATATATAAAATTTGGTAAGAGACTTAAATTTAGGTATCTATATTAAATATGTAAAATTTTTTTACATCGAGAGTAAATTCGATAGTTAAGTACGATAAGTGGTATACCGAATGAATTAACATACTGATTAGGGGTAAATATGATATTTAGGAAACTCAGAAATAATGTGATTAATTCCACATTAGGGGTTAAAATGGATTCGTAAGGTTTGCGTATAAAATCGTACTTAGAAATAAAATTAGAACCTAATTTAAAAATTGATACGGAAATTGAACTCGAACCTAACCCCAAACCAAGAATAATTGTAAAAGACTTGAAAACCTAGATAATTGGGCATATTAAACCCTAAACAAAAGATAACAATAAGCACTATAGGATAAAACCAATCTTTAGTAGTTTTGTAGAAAATTGAATCAATATTTATATTATAGGGATTTTTTGGCGATGAACTGAGTAAGTCTTACCTAGAGCAAGTAAGTGAGGAGTCCAAGTAAGTTTGTATTAATATATTGCTGTATTTTAGAGTACTAATTTGTAGTACTTGAAGGCTTGAAATTGTACTTGATTATGCTTGCTAGATAGTTAACTATACGCATGTACTTGTTCTGAGATGATATGATGTTGATGTACCACTTTGACTTATATTATGTGAGTTATATGAAACGATTGATCACCCTAAAATTGACTTAACCATATATTTGACTTATAAATTCTAAATTAGATATGCATAGCAATCTATTAGGGGAACATTAGGATTTTCCAGTCAAATACCGACTCCTTCAAAAGGGATAGTGCTGAATGATATAATTAGTCATTTTTTCATCCTTAGTCAAACTAAGTGATAGATGAGGAGTTTATGACAAGGGTGAAGTCAATGGTTCGAAGATAGTTACGGGAGAAGCAGTGTTTCCATTGCATAAGCCTAGGTTTGGTTGTGAGCTATTGCATTAATGAAAACTTCTCAACCTGGAGTAGAGCAGGTGTAATTTCTCTAATCTTACGACGGGCCAAGCAACGTCATGCAATGGTATTTGCTTGAGCATGTATTGCACCTAATAATTTAATTGAAAATCCTATTTGTGTTTGTTGTATGGTTTTAAGTCTCCATCTCAAGTTATTGAGCCGTGGTTGCTTATATTCTTATAGATTTTGTTGTAGGTGCTAGTTAGGAAGCGGATTTCAATTATCTTGAAGCTAGCAATTGCTGGATCCTAAGGAGTGAGGAAATACATTTAAAGCACATATATACCTTTAAGGTCTTAGCTTTTATTTAGAATCTTTCATTTTCAAATAATGTATTACTTAAGAAGTATAAGATAATAAAACCCTATAAACATTATTTATAATACTTGAATGTTAGTGTATGTATATGTTTCCATACTTTCTTAGGTAAACAACTTATTTAATTTATGAACTGTTTATTTCAAAGCAAGTTAGTTGTGGACACCTTATGTAAATCAGGTCTAAGATAGTGATTGTATAGTTAGCTTCTATCTTAGAATGGTTCGCATGGTGGGATTATTATAACTCTGCCGCTTTTGGCCATGATAGAATCCATGTTAAAAATTGAGGTGAATTAGTAGGGGTAGCTATGTGCATACGGGAAAAGAAAGGAAAATAAGGGAAAGGGGAAGAAAAAGATGATGACATGGCGATACATAGTGCTACATCATCTATGCAGTCTAGTGCTTTTCTGCCACATGTTAGTTTGGACACATGGTCTAACCAAATTGTAACACGTGGAGATGGAAGGGATAAAAAAAATGAAAGGCACATTTTGCGCTAAGTTGGGATCTAACCCAAGACCTTCAATTCACTCCACTTGCCAAGTCTAAGTGTATTACTATTAGGTTATTGGCCTGTGCTTTGTTCATTCGTACAATCAATTTCACATATGGATAAGGTTAGCTTAGGTTAGATTTGCATCTAAGTTAGACCTAATGCCTCTCTCTTATTTGAGGCCCTAAAAATACTAAAAACTAAAAATCTTACTACCTTACAATTTTATTATTCTTGTTATTTATTTATTTATACCCTTCTTTTTAACTTTCTAAATTTCTCCTAATTCTTCCACTTTTTGTGATTTTTTCGTAAAATTTCTCTTTTTTTTATTTTCTATTTTTTTAAATTTTTGTGCTTTTTCTTGAGTTTTCTGATTTTTTGTATTTTTCTAAAATTTTTTATTTTTTGCTTTTTTTTTTCTAAATTAAGACCCCTTATCGTATTCTAAAAAACAAAATTAAAAGGAGGCGAAAATAAGGTATCTATAAGCTATTACTTTTCTCTTTTTGCAGGAGATCATCCACTTACATGGAGTGCTAGGAGCGTAGTGTCAGATCAAGACGTAAAGTTCTCAAGCTGTTTTTGAAGAACTCTCTAGTGTCGAATGGCAACCAAACTTCTTTTTAGCACTTCTTACCATCACCAAATCGATGGTCAGATAAAGATAGTCAACTGTACCTTGGGTTCACTGCTCCGAGATGTAGTGGGGAAGAACTTAACCGAATGGGATGTATGCTTGCCCATGGTTTGCTTACAATAGAACAATACATGCTACTACTAAGCATGCACCATTTAAGGTTGTTTACGGTTTCAATCTTGAGCTTCCTCTTGATCACACCCTAATGCCATTGTTAACTAAGAAGACTAAGAATAAAGAGCTAATGCTCAATCCTTCCAGTAGATCTACCAGAAAGTTACTCAACAGATCAATCGAGTTGCTAAGAAAATGGAAGAAAAGGGAAAAGGAAGAAAGGTGAAGCAATTTTAGCCCGACGATTTGGTCTAGTTACACTTGAGCAAAGAGAGATTTTCTAGCAGGAGGAAGAACAAACTATTTACCTGAGTTGAAGGACTCTTTAAGATACTCCAAAAGATCAACAATAATTCCTATTGAGTGGAACTACTTGAAGATTTTGGAGCATCTAACGTATTTAACATTGTTGACCTCAACCCATACCGATCAGATGAAGAATGACATGAATACTAACTGGATTTGATGCAAAATCCAAGTCAATTATAAGGGAATGATAGGAATCAAGTTATGGGACCTCTAACCTGAGCCCAAGCATGAGGGCTCGAGAGCTTAGTAAGGTACATTCTCCTTTCCTATCCTATGCTTAAAGAATCTAATCTACTTCTACTCGCCGACTACTTCCATTTCTGAGTCGAGCCCTCCTGTACCTATTAATTGCCTTTGAATGTCGATCTAAGGAGTATTCAGTTGATAGCTCAACTTACTCACTTACCAACTCGACCGACCTTATTCCAAGCTACTTAGAAAACATTCGAGCTGAATCCACCTTGGAAGAATTTGCAACTTAGCTCAGCATCAACTAGCTTGACTAAACTCCTTTAACAGTTTTTGTCGAAAGCTCGCCTCTAACTGCTAGCCACGTATTTAAGCCTCTTGCAAATGGAATTTGCTACCTGAATCTAATATTTTTTTTTATTTCTCTTTTATACCCTTTTACATCCCTTGTACTTTACTCATTTTAGACATTGCTCTTTTTGTCTTTTTCATATTTAGTAGGTTGCTCCAGATTTTTTATATGAATACCTTTGTAATTGTAGCTGCAACATAGTCTTAACCATTATCATCTAATATACAGAATTCCCTTTTGTGTGAGCTACTTGCTTACTTTGCTTTTACTCTTATCTTATCCTTTAAGAAAGGTTAGGTGGCGAATGATCTCATTGAATGGCTTATGCATTATATCGAGTTGGTTCCTAAGTCTACAAAGGTTACTTATTGTGTCATATCCTTAAAATAATTCATAGGTTTTGCTTGTTCTATTTTTATTTTGTGCATTTGCCATCCTACACTTTCGAGCTTTTTAAGAGCTTGGATCCATCCCCTAGATATAACCTTCCTCATCTATCTTTAGTGCAACATATCATCCTTACTTCCATATTTCATGTTTTAATTGGTGATGGCAGTAAAATGGAATGTCTAGGAAAATGTGTGAATGTCCTTTTAGAGATTTAAGGAAAAGTTATCATGATACCTTTTACATATGAACTATTCATGGGGTTGAAATCATGTTGGATGTCCAGTAGTTGCAAGGTCTTAGACCTATTATATTTGATTATGAAAAGTTAGTGATGCAATTTCATAAATATGATATGGTTGTAACATTGATAGGAAATGATGTACACAGACCTACAATAGTATCTCATAGTCAATTACAAAAGTTAATACAAGAGGATTCACTCTTATGTTGTTTTCATGTAGTAGCTCAAACAACAAAATGTTATACATCATAAGAAAATGCCAACAATATTGCTATTGAGCAAGCATTGGGTAGATTTTCAAAAGTATTCAAGACACCATCATCATTGCCTCTTATGCATAATATCCAACATAGAGTTCATCTTAAAGAAGGGATAGCTCCTATTAATGCACACCCATACAAATATCTTCATTTTCAAAAAAGTCAAATTGAGAAGCTAGTTAAAGAAATGCTTCAATAGTGCATTATCAACCATAGTTTAAGTCCCATTTCTTCTCCAATTTTGTTAGTAAAAAAGAAAGATGGAAGCTAGAGATTTGTATCGATTATAGGGCTTTGAACCAAGTGACACTTAAAGATAAATTTCCTATTCCAACAATTAATGAATTGTATGGAGTAGTGATATTTTTGAAATTGGATTTCATATCAAGGTATCATCAAATTTGCATGCATTAAGATGATGTAGAGAAAATAACATTTACGACTCATGATGGGCATTATGACTTTCTCATTGATGCACCAGCCACAGTTTGAGCAATAATGAATAGAATTTTCCAATCTTAAGGAAGCTTGTCATTGTTTTTTCTTTATGACATCATTGTTTATAATAAAACCATTTCAGAACATATGGAACACTTATTTGTGATGCTGCAGATCCTATTAGACAGTACTTTTTATCTTAAACAGACTAAGTATTCTTTTGCGAGGGATAAAATTGAATATTTGGATCACATAGTATGAATAAATGGTCTCTCACCCGACCTTTTGAAGGTAGAAGCTGTGAAATAGTTGGTTTTACTATAGAATATCAAACAATTGACTTCTTAGGGTTAGTTGGTTACCATTGAAGGTTCGTCAAAAAATATGCATCCATGGCTTCCCCACTTATAGACACACTTCAAAAAGATTGCTTTGAGTGGAGTCCTTAAGCCATTCAAGTCTTTGAAAATCATAAATAAGCTTTGATTGAAGCTTCAATTTTAGCATTGCCAAATTTTGATAAGGAATTTGTGGTAGAGACAAATGCATCAGAAATAGGTGTGGGTGTGATTCTCTTTCAAGATTCACACCCAATAGCTTGCTTTAGCGAGAAACTCCCTTTACATATGTTGAAGGCATCAATATATGTTAGGGAGTTATATGAAATAGTAGAGCCAATAAAGAAGTGGGGCAATACTTAATTAGTTCTCAATTTCTTATTTAAATAGATCATAGGAATCTCAAAAAAAATTTGAATCAAGTAATCGAGACACCTAAATAATAGAAGTTTTCATCTAAGCTATTTGCATATGATTATAAGATTGTTTATAAGGTAGGCATTGACAATCAAGTAGAAGATTATGATTCTCTATTGAGACAATTTGAAGACTCTACTTGGTCTTTTAGTTCATGTGCTTTCAAAGTTGATACTGTGAAGTGAGAATGTACATAACTGCATCTATTTCAATAGATCGTTGTAGAATTGACAGCAGGTAATACACTTAAATGGCCCTTGCAATGGAAGCATGATATTTTACATGTTGGCAATAATAAGATTTTTCTAGTACCACATCATCTCCCATTCCTACATTACTTACTGAATATTATAAATACTCCGGTTTGAGGATATTTTGTAAAGAGAAGACATTTAGGAATATTGATTTTGATTTTTATTGGGAAGGGATGAGGAAAACAGTGGATGATTTCGTGAATCTTGTCATATATGCGATAAATGTGCCTCACTTAAAGCACACATTCATATATGTTTTGGGGAGCTATTATGGTTAAACTTAGTTCAAAGTTGATTAAAAGCATGTTCTTGGATCAAATCATTTATAAATAGTTTAGAAAGGATCAAAATAGGTCTTAAAAGGAATTTTATACTCACAAGCTTTTAATTCAATTGTATGCCTTCCCACTTTCATTTTGTGAACTTAAGCCAATGTTTACCGGCTCATCATATGGAAGAGAAAGGGGTTTAACATGTATAGGATTTGCATTTTTATTCTTCTCACCAAATGCAACTTGTTAGACTAACGGAGCTTATCCGCCAAACGAGCAGCTTCTACTTGGATTCATGATAGCTTGACGAACTCTATAAGATGACAGCAGCTCAAGTATTTGAACGACCAAGCAACAACAACAGCTCAGCATCTTAACCACTGCAGACCAGAACTGGAGCAGAATCTAGCAACCCGAGCGCCTGCTGCAGATCAGCAGCAACTCCAAGTCATAGCACATTCCAATGACGAGCTAAGATCAACCGAGCAGCAGTTACAGAGCAGCTGAAATTTTTAGATGAAAAAGGAGTAGCTGCAGCAAACACGAACAACAGCTCCAGAGGTCACATTCTAATCAGGCTTTGACACTCCACATCAGCTGAGAAATTGAAATAACTAATATTTGGGATTGAAATGATCATATATGGATTGTTATGTTTTGGCTTCAGCTTATGTTACATTGTTAATATGTTGTTCATTATTGAAACGTGCAAGGTTTTTACAATCATTCACTTTTATTTTTGTTAGGAGAGTTGTTGCATAAGAAGTCCACAAGCTCTGACTTGGCTAACTCAGCAAAAATAGCGGTAGCTCTGAAGAGAGTTGATTTGCAAGGTTGCGGAGAGCTGAAATTAATTAAACACATCAGAAGCAGTCAACACATTGCGAGTATCTCCGGCTGCTTCATGTGACCAAACACGCCAGGGAGCATGCCAAACGGAGCACTCTATTAGTGCTCCAACACACCAATAGCAGTTCCTGAAGATGAAGACTCGCCAAGAACAGCAGTTCATGCAAGTTCCCAGGACGTTGAGCTTCACCATGGGCAGTAAACAACAGCAACCAAGCAAACCAAGCACCTTCTTCCGATCCAAGCAGCTGCAATTTTTCCCGTGGAGCAGAGCATCCATCAGTTAATAGCACAACCGACAGCAACTTGGCACAAGAAAAAATAGCGGCAGCTGCAACACTTCATATGGCGCTCCAAACACTGACTTGAGTGCTTATTCCGAGCTCCAACTGAGAAAGCCAAGCAAGATCGAGAGCAGCTCCATTTAATTGACAACAGCCGCAACACTCCAGCAAAAGCAATCCGTGAGCTGCAAATTCCCAAGCGTTAGCAGCAGCAGCAGCACGTTGTATCTCCATCGAGTATGTGTCCGAGCAGTTCATTTAGAAAAGTTGCAGCAGCTGTCATTTGAGCCACACACGAGCAGCCCCTACACGACCACATGACAGCAACTTGCAGCAACTCCTCCTTTTTGCAGACGCGTGAGCTCCATTGCCAAACAAAGCAGCAGCTGTCATCAATTTAGTAGCAGCCCGCGCAACCAATAGCCACCAAACAGCGAAGAAGCTCAACTAAGCCAAGCAAACAAGGCCGAGACATAGCTGCTATTTACTGCTACATTCAGCAGTCTCGAGCTTTAAAGAAGACACATACACTTGCCAAGGGCTGAATACTCGATGGGCCTTACCCTCAATTTTGTTTTTTATATAAAATACTAACATCTCATTTATGGAAAGGACCGTGAACACTTTGATTTGATTTCCATTTTTCACGTCCAGTGCTTGGAGCACGTGACAGATATCTTGAAGACACACACGTGGAAAGGCCAGAAATTTTGAAAGCTGAAGTTGCTTTCGGCCGAGTAAGAAAGGAAATCCTGAGTTGGACTTTGGCCTCTATTGGGAAGGCCCATCTTCTTATAAACAAAGGAGTCGAATAGTTGAGAGGGGGGTCGAATAGAATGGAGTAGCTTAGCAGAGGACAGGAGCATACGATAGAATTAGAAAGAGAAATAGATAGTAGTTTAGTATACAGTAAGGAATAGGGTACGAACAGAAACTTCATTGTTTTTTCTATTTTTCAAGTATGCTTTATTTTAGCTTAGGGAAATAAAGCCCTATGTTCTAACTATACAAAGAGGATCATTCTAGGTTCCAATTGTATTGAGATATACTGATATTATTTTGGGAGTCGGATTTGAAGATACCTATTAAGGTGTTTTTTCTTTTTTGTTATTTCAATTGCATTATGTCTTGATTTATTTGGATATTATTATAAGATGTTATGTTTATTAGCTCGCAGGTTTTGTATTGATGACTTTAATAAATTGATGTATTTTATGAATTGATTTTGAGTACTTGGAAATATAGCTATTGTGTTCGTCATTTATATAATTAGTGTTTGGTCATTACTCTTTAAGTAGATAAAGTTAAACAAAACTCAAGAAGGTTCTAATAACTCGTGATCAATATAACTTGAATTTTTGTAAGAAGCTCGTTATAGGGATATGTGAGCTTTAATTAAATTAATGAACTCATGTACTTAATGTAGCTAAAAATATGGTTTGGGTAATGAGGATGTGCTCAAACCATATTTTTAACTAAAATTATGATTTCGATATGAGTGGATTATTATTTATCTGATAATTACAAATAAATCACTTTGACGAGACAATTTATGCTATAATTAAAACTTTGTCACTTCAGGAGGTAAGCAAGTTCTCATGAGTTTAGTTGAATCTCATTTAGTTAATTTTGAATATCACACCAAGGCATTACATTGATTCAAATGAGAATAAATTTATAAATCTCAAATTATTTTATTTTATTTTATTTTTTTACATCTCTTGGACTTGAGATCCTTAGAGTATAGCTAGAACATTTGGTTTAGTGTAAATATGACATCATTTGTGATTGTCTATGGAAGACCACCACCATCCATTCTGTCCTTAGAGGTACATCTAAATTAAATGCTATTGATTAGGAGTTACAAACTAAAGATGAGCTATTGTAGAAGCTAAAGCTGAATTTGTAGAATTTAAAGATGCAAATGAAACATTACTTTGGCAAGCATAGGACGGATGAAATTTTTAAGGAAAGTGACTTAGTGTTTGGCAAATTTCAAGCCTATAAACAAATATTACTATCTCAAAAATTTACTCATAAGTTATCAAAATGATTTTATAGGCTCTTTAGAATAGTGGAACATATGGGCGTCTCAACTTATGAACTAGAATTATCATAAAGCTCTAAAATACATTCTGTTTTTCATTTATTAATGCTCAAAAAGTCACATGGTAGTATAGAATCATATTTAGAGTTGCTAAAAGATGTTATGGACAATCATCAGAGATATCAGCTCATTTAATTTAGCAACGACCTTCTAAGCACCAAGAAGCTTGAAAACCACGTTTAAAAATGAAAGCCTTCATTGAATAATGATTTAGGGTGATTTTGGAATGAGAACAAGCAAAGCTTCTGCTAGCTCTTTCAATAAATCCCCCGTAACAATAGCTTCCAAAAC
This sequence comes from Lumnitzera littorea, assembly GCA_024138015.1. Taxonomy (NCBI): domain Eukaryota; kingdom Viridiplantae; phylum Streptophyta; class Magnoliopsida; order Myrtales; family Combretaceae; genus Lumnitzera; species Lumnitzera littorea. Next base: position 76,158,098 of record JAMXBB010000008.1, read on the forward strand.
TAAGTGATGCACCGTATCCCCTACCATATTCCAATAGGTTACAAAGCAAAGGGGCTCCATCTGGTCCTAGGGCCTTGTAAGAATACATAGAGTTTAGAGCAGACAAGACCCCCTCCTATTTTAGAGCCATTAAATATTATAGACACATGAGTTATTCAGAGACACAATTTACCAGTTTGATAGGTACTTGTGCATCAGTTAAATTACCACAAAAAGATACTACTCGGGAAGATTGGAATACATTTTGATAAATTTACCCACAATACAATCTTAAGGACAAGGTTGTTTTTGAGGCGATGGAGGAAAATTTATAGGTAGAGAGACTTAAGTTAAGAAAGTCCTAACAAGATATAAGGATTATTATGTGTGGAATAGATAAATATTGTAATAAAGTAGTTTTATACGACTATAACGAATATAAATTAGAGACATAGTTCATCAATTTGATAGGTACTTCTGCATTGGTTGAATTACCACAAAAAGGCACTACTCGAGAAGATTAGAATACATTTTGACAGATTTACCCACAATACTATCTTGAGGATAGGGTTGTTTCGAGGGTAAGGGAGGAAAATTTACCAGTAGAGAGACTTGAGTCAAGAGTTCTAATAAGATATAAGGATTGTTATGTGTAGAGTAGACAAATGTTGTAATAAAGTAGTTTGTATACAACTGTAGTGAATATAAATCATAGGGAAACAACTATTCCCTCATAGATTTCAACAGATCTTAACAAATCTAACAAAATATGATATAAAAAGAACATAGAAAGGGAAAGAAAGTAAGAAGTTACAACAACTAAACACATTTTGTGTTTTAGAGACTAGCCATCTCGAATCTAGTTGACCGTCTTCTTCCTTTTATCTTGCAAAATAACAAGAAAAGAATACAGTGTGTAAACCTTAGAAAAGGGAGAGAGATATGAGAGAAGAAAGGTAAGAGTTTATCTTGTGAGTGGCATTAGGGTTTTATAACAAATAGATACTTTAGAAATATTGAGAAAGAGTGTATTAGAGTGGGTAGGGCTAAGTGTTTTTACGTGGCTTAATAGATACATATAATATCTTTCAAAAATGGATTTTTGGCATTATGCCTTTGAACTAACGTAGCTTTTGAAAGTCTACTAACAATCTGCCATTATTGAAAAATGAAAGAAACTTAAAAGATAAAGCATAACTCATATGATCTTATCCCTACTCTATGAAAATTTGATTTTCTTTCCTTATAGTAATATAATAATTAAGCTTTCACCATATAAATTACTTTTGACAAATAGTACAAAAAAATCAAACACTCAATTTATACATATAATTCACTTAGACATATATATCCGATCAATGTCATGCATCATTTCCTAAACATAAAGAACCCCAACCACAAAAACTCTTCCTATATCTGTTAAAACTTAAAAGTGTAGACTCTGCCTTATACCTAAGTATTATTTTACTTTACTTGGAAATAAGCGTATTGTTTGAATCACTAAAATGCTGTACTTTGATTTGTTGAAGTTAAGACTAGATGTTATATCTAATGTTTGGAACATGTTCTACCAATTGTGATTATGATTGATAAACTTCAATAGTGATTATAATCGATAAACTTGCAACCATCCCACTTGAGGTTCTCTTAATCAAGTCTTGTTAGTCCTTTTGTTGGTAGATCTATTAAGGTATTACTTAATCACACAAACTCAAAGGTTGTAACACCATTCAAGTCATTTACATAACTATGTCTAAATCTATGATGTCTAGACTTTCTATTTATATGTTTATAGCACTTTTGGTTTGTTGAATAGAATAAAGTTGAAATGAACTTATAATTATGAAGTAATGATGTAACACCCCAAGCTTAAAGCACCATAGACCACTACGTGTCCCTAGTAATCTACTGACATGTTAAGCTAAATGAGAAGCTAAAATCTCCAAAATAATGTAATTAACTCAATAACTCTCATACAATTAATTCTTGAAGTAACTAAAAGTCATAATTAAATCTCTTCAAAATGCTGTCACTGTAGTAAGCATAATTAAGCTAAAATCTCATGCTTCCAATAAACTGACAAAAACTCTCAAATGACAAGTTTATTTAATCTCTCTCACTAGCTGATCATAACTCATCAATGCAATAATGATTATACTCTCCAGTATCCTCGTCTAGATAATAATGGTACATGTCTCAATTTTCATCATAGTCTACCTATACATCTAGAGTTCTTGTAGTTCAGAAAGAAAGTAATGCCTATTATGGAAACCTACAAACACAAGAGCATGTAATACAACAATCAATATAGCACATGTAATAATGCAACGAGAATATATCAATCAACAAGTTAATATATATTTTTAATTATATCAATAGTCAACACAACTCAAGATCAGTCATGATTAACTTTAAACTTGGAGTATCTCAGATTATACATTTGGTTCTTAGTCGAGACACTGGCACTACAACCCTTGTCTAAATAAGCACTACGATACTGGCACTAAGGCCTCCAGACACCACCTAAGCTACTTAATTCCAAGATATTAGTTCAATGACCCCTAAACACTAACCTATTGTAACTCATATCATATCCGGAGGGACTCCACTTAGGAAGATGTTGCTTAAGGATCGACGATGTTGCTTAAGGAGGTGCTACCTTAAGGACATTAGTACTATGACTCCTTAAGCTCAGCCAAACATAAGCAACAACATCATTTTTATTCCAATTATTCATTAGTTTGGTTACTTAACTATCCTAAATAAGCACAAGCAGCAAACAAAGGTTCCATTACTTGGGTCTCAAATACAACTTGTAGAATCTACCTCAATTAAATTTATAGATCAATACCTAAATAAGAAAACAAGAATAACTCTTTTAGGTTCTATCCTTAAGTTACATATTCTTAACTAAGTGTTCTTACTTATCTTCCTAGATTAATTAGTCTAGATTTTAGTTTAACTTATGGTTTTAAGGATCTATTTAGACTCCTATAGATGTTAAGAAAAGGTTAGGATAAGATTAGATGAAAGATAGAAACAAGAAATGATTGGAAAAGGAGGACTATAGGAACACACTTAGGTTTCACAGTCATGTTCTTAGACCACGGTCCTTCTTAAATGAAGTCCTTTAGTTCATTCCCATGCTTTTAACCACCATTGCAAGTTTACAACCTAGGTTCACAGCTATGATCCTTTTGGCCTAAAATTCTCTTTTTCATGCTTCGACTAAAATTCTCAACGAGGGTCTATGGGTAAGATCATGACTGTAGTCCTTGCCTGTATTCCTTTTGTTCAACAATTCCCATCTCCTTTTTGACTCCAAACCTCTCCAAATCATCCAACAACAATTTTAACACTTCCAATACTTCAATTTCTTCCTAGGGTAACAAGGAACACTTAGGTGTGTTCCAATCCCTAAATCAACAAATGAATCGATATTAACAACAAAGTACATACCTTGATAAAAAATGCAAAAAACAATCACACCTTGTACCACACAATATTGTTTACAACGCCTATATTAAATACATACATGCAAACAATGAAATCTAATCAAGTCATCAATAATAATAACAATCATTATACTTTTGAAGATTGAAATAACACTCACCAGGTTAGGGTTTAAACTTTCACTTTGCAACCCCTCAAATACGTGCTTTTACAATTTTAAAACATCCTTTAACATTAGGGCATTACAAAACTAAAATCAAAATGTAAAGAAATGCCTCACAACGGCTTACCTTAACCTTATTCTTATAGTTCTCTTAGAGAGGGTTTAGTAAACAAGAGAATGAGAAAATAAGCCCTAAGGTTTTGTAAGGGCTTTTATACTTAAGGGTGAAAAAGACCATCTTACCCTTCTTACAAATACAATATTACTTTCTTACCCTATCGTTTATTGTATTATTTTCTTTTCTTTAGTCCTTTCATTAAATTGATTTTTTAAGGTATCACAAATGAAACGGAGTAATAATAACTCTTTCCTATAATTCCTTTAAATCTCATGGATAGATATGGAATATGTTAAAACAAATCAAATAATAGCTATTCTCTTGATTTTATAAAGAATTTGCAATTATTTATATCGTAGCGATAGAAATTCATAAAACAGCAATTTCGCTAGCCAAACACGAGGTTAAGTCTTTAAGAAATTAGCTATTCTTTCCACTCTTATGAAGTCAACCAAGCATACTATTGATATTTTATAAAAGCTACAACATTATGGCAATGTACAGAAATTAATAGGTTTTGACCATAAAGATGCTTCATATAACAAGTTTTAAAGCAATTCCACTTCCTTATATGTTAAAACTAAAGCTATAAATTCTATTAATGGTCTATGAGATTTCACCTCCTCCATAAAGAAACCATGTGATAGTTGATAAACAGTTGTCTTTGTTGGTAACTCAACGAGATCTTAGCACAATTTATTCTAATTAATGAGCCTAATTCCAAAGATTCCATGGTTAAAACACGATTAGTCCTCACTTATGGTAGGCTTAGGACTAATGTCATTACTAAACAAGTTGAAAATTAGAGATCACCACAAAATTTGGAGAGAATTCTAGCCACTAGATCAAAGATAAGCAAGTGTTTGAAGGGTTTTTCTATAATAAGATGCAATGATAGGTAAAGTAAAGGGCTATGGACAACTCTTCTAATGAATATGACTCAATAAGGGAATATCAAAGTACATACAAATCACTAGATATGATTCAAAGCTACCTGTACTGGTTTTGCTCACTACAATCTCTCACAAGACAAAGATTGATAAGAATGTGAAATATATCAAATGAGTAGGGACTTGCACAATATAGGAGAATATAATAGCATGGAACTTCTTTACACATAAGTTACAAATAAAGGAAATAAAATAAGAAACTATATCACAATTAGTAAAGATAATAACTAACGATTTGCAAAAGTAAAAAAACTACACGAAGAAAGAAATATCTTCGATGATCTTGCTTGACAACTTCCTTCGAATTCATTGGTGTAATATAAGTAACTTCCATAACTGGTCCAAAGAATATTCTCCTTTGAAATCTTTAGTTCGACACCTTTTTTGAACAAATCAAAACATTGACTTCCTTCTAAAACCAATGCTTCGTTAGAACTAGCAACTGCATTAGACCTCATCCTTATGATTTGAACTGACTTTAGAACCTTCCCTTACTTCTAATTAAATCATACTTTTGCCAAGTTGACATTATTGACATTAAAGCCTTCCATGTACTTTTGCTCCTTTTCTATAGTTGACCTATTCAAAACCCAATCCACTAAATTGTTTAATCTCTTATTCCTTGACTTAGTCACAGGTCCTCCTAAGTTGATAGCTCATTTTGGAACCTAATTCCCATCATTTCCCCAGGGTTGATGAAGATGTTCCCTCAAATCTGGCTTGTCTTTTTCATGGCTTTCTTCCTCTTATGGCACATAAATTAAGAAATCTATAATATTAAATGTAGTTAGAACTCCTCTAAATCCATATCACAATTTCAATTAATATGCATTGTCATTAATCTTTTAAAGTACTTCAAATGATGGACCATTATCTCTTTGTGCTAATTTTTGTTTCCTTTAATTAAGGAATCTTTCTTTTCTCAAATGTAACCTTACCAAATCTCCTAGTCAAAATTTCTTTTGCTTCCTACCTTTATCTCCGTATTGTTTATGCCTAGCCACTTTCTTCTTTAGTTGTTCAATTACCTTGTGATGCAATTTTTGAACCCCCTTTCCTATCTCTACTCAATTTAAACATTCTTCACTAGAAACTGCTATAGATACCATATCTAAAGAAATCATAAGATTATAAATATAGACAACTTCAAATGGTGACTTTCTTACGAAATTATGAGTAGATATGTTATAAGGAAATTCTAAAATTGGAAAATGTTCATCTTAATCTATTAAATTCTTCCCAACAATAGCTCTTAGTAAAGCTTCAAGAGTATGATTAACAACTTTTATTTTCCTATCTATTAGTAGATAACAGATAGTACAAAACAATCACTTTGTTCCCATTCACTTCCAAAAACAACTTAAGAACTTGATAAGTGTGGACTTATCATAGGTTAATCTCACACAATTACATTAATTTAAGAGAAATTTAGCTTAATTGTGCTCATTATTCAAGAAATTGCATGTAATTAGATTTCATAAGCATTTAACTAAGTTTCATACAATTTGATTATGTTTTGATTGATCTTAAGATCATACTTAATTAGAATTTCCATTTTACAGGTCTACTAGGTTAGCATTTTCATGCTAACCTTGACTTGTTCAAGAGTGCACAAGAAAAGTAAGGAAAAGGAGCACAAAAAGAGTAAGGCATAGCGTCTAGAAAACACTTGAAGAAGGAGTTTGAACGCCTAAAAGCAATAAAATGACAAGTGAAGATTTTAAACCTTACGTTCGAACACCACCTAATTTAGTGTCACAATGCCATGCTATAGCAGGGTTTAATCCCAAAATCATCCAAAACATATTGTTTATTATAGGGAACGAAGGAGCACTTGACACATGTATGGTGTCCTAATGCTACGATCTTTAGCATTAAGACAGTAAGCTTCTATTATAAAAGCTTGCATCTTCTTCTTCCAATTGCATCCCAGTCCATTTTCTTTAGGGTTTTAAGCTTCATTTACAAATACTCTCTCTAGTTCTCATTAGCTTAGTGTAGGATTGACTTAGTTCTAGTCAATTGATTTCATTTCATGCATATAATGAGCATTGTAGCTTTATATATATATATTCTTTTGGATTTTGACACAATTAGAGGTTAAGGTTTGAATTTTCATTGTAGATTTATGGANCCAAGGAACACAAGGACTCATAGCATTTGAGGGAAAAAGGAAAAGGAAAAGGAAAAGAAAAAGTTGAAAATGATATATGTTGACTTGGTCAAATGTTGACTTAGTCAACTCTTTGAATATTTTATGAATTATATATAAATAATTTGGAAATAAAAAGAAAATGGAGAAAAAGATAAAGTAAGAGGAAAAATATAAAATTAATTATAATAAATTAATAAACATATATTAGAATTTCCTTACACATTTCCAATCCTATAAATAATATTTAGAATAATAAATAATATAATTTCAAAGTAAATTATAAATCATGTTTTTAATATTTACTATATATTGTCAAAATAATCAATAAATGTCTAAATTAACATAATACTAACTTATCTATATAAATATAAGGTTAATATTAATTATAAAATAATATTATAAATTTTTATGAATTAATTTAATATTTTTACATTTATGAGCATTTAGAAGTTATTTTTAATCGTTCGTTAGCAATTTTACGAGATTAAGTGTATCGTTCAGTTATTTGACTCAATTAGAGTATTATCGCCTTTATAGCAAATTAGTACATTTATAAGCTTGAAGTTTTGGCTTTAGGGTTTTGATCAAGTTCGGGTTCGATTTCTTATATTTATATGCATATAGAATTTATGTTTTTTATACGCAATTGAGGTTTTTATTAAATTCAAGGTCAATCTTTTAAAGTTATACATAATTAGAATTTAAGGCTTTCATACGCGATTAAAGTTTCTATTAATAAGTTAGGGTTTTTTATACTTGTTTTAGGTTTTACATTTAAAATTTTAATCGATCTTAAACTTAGCAGCTCTATTAATTTAAGGAAATCATCTATAGTACATGAGCTTGATTCTATACTTACAAGACTAGATTTGTAAGGTTTTCTAAAGGAAATCCATTACCCTTACCAAGATTAGTGTTGAAATCTATGCTTATCTTATTGTTGTTGCTCTCTTTTGAAAAGCTTGATTTTGTTAGCTTAACTTAGATAGAATAGTCTCATACTTGATAATTTTTTGACATTTTTCTTCTCCTCTTTGTATTAAATATAACCTTGTTATATCATCCAATACTCATTCCAACCAGTATACTTACTATTTTAGTGCTGTTTCTGTAATTTGTTTTCAAAAGTTTCAAGCTATTTTGGTTTGAGTATAGCAGTTTCCACATCTTTATAGAAAGAGGAAACGCTATATAATTGTGCATGACATTGTAGAAGTGTAAGGCTATATTAAGTCTTTTTGGCGTCATAGCTAGGGAAGTGAGGAAGACGAAAGCCATTGATATTAGATCCATAGCTCTCTCTAGAGATTCAGCATAGAGTAGTGTAGAATAGGTATGAATACTAGTACATTTTCATCATTTTAGTTGTAGAATTTCATTTCTTTCATTTTGTTAGACTTTATACTATGCACTTTTCTTTCTTGATTTGCAAGTGTTTGAAGAAGTTGTTAAATTATTGGAGATTGGATTGTGTTGCTAGGAATTTGAAATTGGTTGTTAGGAATTTGAAATTGGTTGTATTGAAGTTCAAGACCTATTGCCACAAGTTACTTAGAATCTGTTTGATCCAGAGATTGATCATACATTTCATAGGAGATTAAGGGAAAAGAAAAGGTTTATTCAGATGGATAATTTAAATGAAGGGAGTAGACATGGTGTTAGAGTTGGAATTAGTGTAAATGTGGATGAGCATGATGGGAGTGGATATAATAGACATGATGGGAATGGGAATGGGAATTATAGAGCTCTAAGGGAATGTGTTATCCCTACAATGGAGGACTTACACTAGCTTTAGTATGGTTTGCAATTTAGGCCAATGGCTTTGAAGTGAAACCTGCCTTTATATAGATGATGCAAATGATCCAATTTTGGTGGGAGTACTATTGAGGATCCAAATAAGCACCCACAAAGTTTTCTCCAACTATGGTGCTACTTTAAAAAGTAATGGTGTCTCTGAGGATGCAATTAGACTTAAACTATTTCCATTCTCTCTAAAGGACAAGGTATGTAGTTGGTTATATTTGCTAACACCCAATTCAATCAAGACATGGAGACAATTGGTACAAAAGTTTATATTCTACTTCTTTCCCTCATGTAAGACCATAAAGATGAGGAATGATATAACAATGTTTAGATAGTTTGATAGTGAGTCTTTATATGAAGCATGGGAAAGGTATAAAGAGTTGTTGATATATTGTCCATATTATAGGATACTAATTTGGTTACAAGTGTAGACCTTTTATGATGGGTTGTCTAGAAATCTTCAATCAATGATTAATGTTTTTGGTGGAAATATCATGAGAAAGAGTCCTAAAGAAGTTTATGAGTTAGTGGAGAAAATGGCTTATAACTCCTTTGGCTGGTAGGCGAAAAGGACAAACCCTATACAAGTGGCCAATAAGGAAGAAGAAAGTAAATTTAATCTAGCAAATTCTCAAGTGGCGAACCTATCTAGTAAGTTAAACAAAGTATTAGATTCCAAGGGGAGTATAAGACTAGTGTAAGGTTACAATTCGTATGGAGGCACTGATCACATAGAGTAGAATCATTATTAGTATTAGGCTAGATAAGGCCATAGTTTTGAAGAGGTTAGTTATATGAATGACTACCTACAAATTGGACCTAACAACTAGAACTAAGGTAACTACATTCCATACTCGAAAAACTTCAACTAGAACTGGAACCAAAACCCTAACCTCAGATTTAGAAATAACCTATCAATAAATTAGAATTTTCCATCTCTATTGGCACCCTAGCCTAGACCCCAACAAAACTTTCAAAGCTATAGAGATAAGGAAAATGATCTTTTGAGAAGAATGACATGTTAGGAATCAACCTTAAAGGATATCCAAACTTAGCTACAACAAATAGTTGAGATATTTAGTACTTGACTATAGGGTGTTGTCCTAAGTAACGTAAAGAAGAATCCAAAAGAACAAGTTGTGACAAAAGCCTCAGTTGGTACTTAAACTGGACCTTCAAATATAATAGGAAAAGATTCCAATACTACTGAGGTTAAGGTAAATGACTATAGGAGAGATCACTTAGAATTGGAAGATTTGGATGATAAGCCCATCAATAAGGACTTTGAAATGGTTGAGGAGAGTATGTCTTCCAAAGGAGGGATGGAAATCCTGATCTTAGAAGAGGAAGTCGAGGACGAGGATATAAAAGAAGAAATTTCAAGTGACAATTTGGACGATTAATGGCTGAAGAGGAGTTTAATAGGATACTTGAAGAAAGAATGTTAAGAGGGTCAGAGGGAGATTCATTTAAAGAGATGGAGCATGTGAGAAGTGAAGAACAGAAAGAAAGAGGAGTTGAGGATAAATTTATATAGTATTTCAATGGTGAAGAAGATCCATCAATTGACAAGTATATAGATATAGGTAAGGACTTTTGTGCTCAAAGTCAAAGTGAAGAGAAGAATCAATTTAGAGAAGAAGTTGGAGAGAATGACCTAAGTAAAGAAGTCAATTAAGAGGTGAAGGGAGAAAGTGGGGATTAATCCTACTTCCCAAGTTGGATTATGAAGAGAAAAGACCTAGGACAATTTACCATCCCTTGTATTATTTTGGAAAGGTACTTCCCAAGTGCTTATTGTGATTTTGGCGCATCTGATAATATTATGTCTATTGGATAGATGAAAGCGCTGGCATGGGAGGGTTTTCTCTAGGAGGTGATTTTCATCATGTCCTTTGCTGAAAGATCTAACCTATAGGTCTCCTTACTAACCTAGTGATTGAAGTGAGTCACTATAGTTAGCTCATAGATTTTGTTGTTATGGATATGCATGATGGAGAGCAACCACTTATAATAGGTCGATCTTTCTCCATCCACTTATAATAGGTCGATCTTTCTTGGCAAAAGCTAGAGCCTTGATAAATGTCTAAGGTAAGGAAATAATGTTGAGATGTAGCCCTTAGAAGATAAAGCTATTTGCTAGGAAAGTCAAGGAGAAGAAGAAGGAAGAAAATGAGAATGTACAAGCTGAATTTAATGATTTGAAAAAACATTTGTGAGAGAATGGAAGGAACCTCTATATTGGATGTTCGAGCAAGCTAAGTTAGATAAGACTGAAGAGTGGGCTTAAAGGTATGGTTATTAAAATCGTGAGTCAAAAATACGTTTTTACAAGTTTATGATTTTATAATTTTTTTTTTAATTAAAATGGATGTAAAACTATTTATGCGCAGACTTTTAATGAACTTATAAACTTTCATATACGATTCTACCGATTTTGTGTATTTAAATGAATAGTAAAATTATGATTTTGACAACCATGCTTGGAGGTACCCAGACTTTAAGCTACCTTGAGAAGAAAAGGATGTAGAGTTTGGTTGAGGGATTATAACCCTAAGCTATGGGTGGGAAGTAACCTTTCATGTTTTTTATTAATTGATGAAATGTAACTAAGACAAGAGTAAGCCCACCAAAAAAGAACAAGGATTAAAGAAAACAAGCTTACTTCAATAAAAAAGTAGCCACATTCTAACTCTACCTTTTACTTTTAATCATTTCTACCGAAAATGAAACACGACTTTCTGATCAAAAGTTAAGGGTAAAGGAATTATGAGAATGAAGTTGAAGTTAGGTTTGTTGAATTGCATTGTTTGAGCTGGATTATGTGTTGATCATCTGCATGTTCATTGCATTTTTGTTAAATCCTTAGCTCTACTGCATTTGATCCTTTATCCTTAATCCTTACATGTTCTTTTGAATAAACCATTTGATTGTCAATTTCACTTGCTTTTCACAAGTTTTTTGCAATTTTCTCAAGTTGTGAGTTATAAAACAAGCACATGTCTTCATGATTTTTGTTATGCACTTGAATAGGGAATAAGTGAATAGTGAATTGCTAGAACTACCTTAGAATTACTTGATGAAATTTATAATATAGATAGTTAAGATTTTATTTAATTTTTGATTTGTGATATGAGGATAACAAGTTGTAATAGTTAGAGTTAGATGTATGCATTTTATAAAGCTGACTTCTATGTACTATGCACTTTGAACTCTCAAGTGGCTAGTTATTGACATACTTAGAAATCGATTTTCCAATTCAAAAAAAGAATGAAAATGGAAAAAAAAAGTTAGGGGTAAACCCCTCGTAAAGAGAAAAAGAAAACAATACAAGAGTATAGATGGATACTTAAGCTGTCAAATAAGTGCACGGTGCAATGTCTTGAGTGAAAAATTCTTAAATGGATTCATGAGTCCCAGTGTCCAATTTGTGAAAAAGTAAGAAATAAAGAGCTTCTTTAAACAAAATTCAGGATGCCCTATAAAAATGGAATTTTTTTTTTGAGAAATCGAATTAAAAGGCAAGTCAATTTTGTCATTTTCACTGATTTATGGTTGGCTTAAGGGGGGAATTAAGGCTAAATATACATTTTCAGCCTATGAAATGTAAAGATCTTTCTCCTTCTCGACGATACCTTACTTGATCCCATGTTGTTTATTCTAGTATTAAATAGAAGGATTAACCATAGAGATTATCGATTAGTTAAGTGATTTTATCGATGTGTGAGTTTGAGGCACTTGATTACCTATCCGAACATTAATGGATAAAGATGCTTGTTTAGTCCCTACATTGTTGTGGAAACACAACTTAACACATCTTTTAATTGGTGAATGCAAATTTGACAACAATGGTTTGTGCAATTGTTCCTTTTTTCCCATGCGAATTTTAAGAATCATGCTTACTTAAAGATAAGCAAGGTTTCAAGTTGAGAGGAGTTGCTAAGTGTAGATTTTACTGTACTTATCATAGTTTAATGTCACACAAGGGGAAATTTCAACTTAATTGTGCTAATTATTTAAGAAATTGCATGTAATTAGATTCCATAAGTAACCAATTGAGTTTTGTTCAATTTAATTGTGTTTTGATTGATCTTTAAATCATACTTAGTTGAAATTGCCATTTTGCAGGTCTATGGTTTTAGCATGTTCATGCTATTCCTAACTTGTTTAGATGCCTACAAGCAGAGAAATAACTAATGGAGATTTTAGACCTAATGTTTGGATGCCACCTAATTTAGCATCGTAATGCCATGCTATGGTACGGTTCAATCCTAAAATCATCCAAAACACATTTATTAAAGGGAATGAAGGAGCGCTTAACATGTGTTTAGCGTCCATACGCCACAATCATTAACATTCAAACTCCAAGCCTCTGTTATATAAGCCTGCTTCTTTTTCTAGCCACATCCTAATCCATTTTCTTTAGGGTTTTAAGCTCCATTTATGAATTCTCTCTCTAGTTCTCAATAGCTTAGTGTAGGATTATCTTAGTTCTAGTCATTTTATTGCACTTCATGGCTACAATGAGCATTGTAACTTGACTTTTTTGTGGATTTTGACACATTTAGAGGTTTAGGTTTAGATTTCCATGGTAGATTCATGGAGTTTTAGTACGTGTTTAGAGAACTTCATTACGGATGCTTAGAAACTTGTTATGTAATATCAACTACACTCTTTATGTTATTTACAATGTTTTATATTAATGTTTGTGTGTATTTGGGTTTTTCATGAAAATCTTCTATGAACATTGATTTATAAGTTTAATGAATATTCAGGTTTGTATGTCACTTAATCAAATGACTAGCTATTGATGTTTTAATATTATATTAGAATGAATATGTAATTTTACTTGGTTTGATGGTTGTTAGAATTACATTAATGTAGGGTAATGTTTAGCTAGTAGTAATTTTTGCATTATTGAGCTTAGGTTTCATGTGTTTCTAATAAAATTAACAATTCTGATAGGACTTAGGATTCCTATCATGTACAAATGTAAAATTTATGATTTAGGGTTGGGATCCTAGTACTCACTTAGGGCTTAATTGGTTATGGTAAAAAATCAACTCTAATATAGTTATTTAAGTGGTAATAAACATAACTAGCTGGCTATTAATGTAGATTAGAAATTGGTGATACAATGCTTATGCTACATTAGGGTTTTAAGATGAAAATCAATGAATATTGTGAGTGTGAATATAATGCATATTCACGCTAATATAAATTTTTTAATAGCACCGGCCATGTTCATTTCATAAGGTTGTTGATATATTAACCCCATTTTCTAAAGGAAATCCAATACTCTTACCAAAATCTATGTTGAAATCAACAATTATCTTATTGTTGTTACTCTCTTTAATTTCATTAATTGTGTGCTTTGTTTGCTATAAAAACTTTATTTCATTACCTTAGCTTTTATCAGAGTTAAAATAGTCAATACTCAATAGCTTTCCAACATTTTTCTTCTTTTCTCCATGTTAAATACAACCTTAGTATCTTCTCTTATACTCATCCAAACCAATATGCTTGCTGTTTTACTACTATTTTCACAATTTGTTTTTAAAAGTTGTAAATTATTTTGGTGAGTATAGCAGTTTCCACATCCTTAAAAAATGAGGCAATTTTGTACAATTGTTTGTGGCATTATGGAAGTGTGAGAACATATCAAAACTCAAAATCATGATTAGAACCATTGTTTTGTGGCACTGGATGGAATCTATTTCCTATAGAAAATTATTAGAAATGTGCTTTTCATTGCCCGCTTTATGACATGGAATAAAATGTGACATTTTGCTAAAATTGTCAATAGCCACCAATATAAAATCTTTTCCTCAAGTTGTTCTTGCTAAACTTGAGACAAAATCCATATTGATGTTTACCTATAGCTTTTATCCACTCTTGGTCTTGCGATAAACTACACATCTCTCAACCACATTGTGCATATATTTCATCATATTAGGCCAATAACAATACTCTTTAGATAATGTAAACGTTCTCTTTTCACTTAAATTCCTATATAAACTACTAGAATGTGCTTCTTTCACCAACAACTCCTTTATAGATCTAGATGGAATACATAATTTACACTTCCTAAACATGTAATCATCCTCTACATAATAATGGTTTACAATTCTTCCACTCTTACATTTGGCCATAATTGAATTAAGGAATAAATCTCCTACATACTTCTCCTTCATTAAGTTAAATCCAAGCAACTTCAATTATAGAATTGTGATTAAGGAGTACCTTTTGGGCAAAGCATTAGTTGCCACATTACTACTATCCTTCTTATACCTAATCACTTATGCAAATTTTTGAAGGAATTGGATCCATTTTGCATGCCTTCATGACAATTTCTGTTGACTCCTCAAATACTTTAGAGATAAATGATTAATATAGATAACAATCCCCTTAAGAAAAAAAATAATGCAATCATACTATCAATGCTATAATCAAAGAATAAAGCTCCTTATTATGCATAGAAAAATTCAATGCTTCCCACCCAACTTCTTACTAAATTAAGTAATATGTTGCTTCTTATCAAAACTACTTAAGTATAACCTTAAATGCATCACATTTAAGTTCAAACATCTTTTCAAGATCAAGTAGAATTAACATATATGCAATAGTAAGTTTCTTCTTAACCTTCTCTTTTTTTTTTTTTTTTTTTTGCCAAACTTCTTAACCTTCTCAAAACTTTTTTATGTCTTCTCAATCCACTTAAACTCTAGATTCTTCTTTACTAGTTCAATTAATGATGCGACAATTGTAATAAAACTTTTAACAAATCTTTTATAAAAACACGAAAGTCCCATTAAAACTCTTTACTTCTACTACTAACTTAGGGACTGGCTACTCCATGATGGCTTTTGCTTTATTAGGCTTTGCTCTTACTCCTACAAATATAACAAATCAAAAAAAAAAAAAAAAAGACTAATAAAGCAAACCTTTCTTTAAGTTCCATACAATTTTTTAGCAGTCAAAGTCATAAATACAAGTTGCAAATGCTTCTGATGACTATCAATATCCTTACTATAAATAAAAATATCATCAAAATAAACCATAACAAATTTACTAATATATTCCATCAAAACATGATATAAGTCTCATGAATTTTCTAGGTGCATTAATAAGTCTAAATGGTGTAACCTTCCATTCATACAATCCATGCTTAATGTCAATTGTTGTTTTCCACTCATCACCAAACCTTGCTCAAATTTGATTGTAACCACTTTTCAAATCTAATTTTGAATACACTCAAGCATTATGCATTTCATCTAACATATCATCAAGATTCAAAATATGACACCTATATTCAATAGTAATATTATTGATAGTACAACTATCTATTGTTATTCTCCAAAAGCCATCCTTCTTAGGAAATTGCAATGTTGGCATAACATTTGGGCTCATGCTTTTATAAACATAACCTCTAACAAGTATCTTATCTACTTCTCCTTAAACTCCTTAGCTTCTTTTGAATTCATTCTATAAACTGGCTCTTTTAGCAAAATTGCTCCTAAATAAGGTCAATGCTGTGTTCAATTCCCTTCACAAGAGGTAACCTTTGGTGTAGTTCTTTTAGAAAGACATCTTTAAACTCTTGCAACAACTTCTAAAGAGCTGCTAGAACTAAACATTAAGCTTCTAGACTTATAACTCACATGATGTACCATATATATATAGATTCTCTAGACTTTATGACATTTAGAATCTTTCTTGGGATCACTAATAATGTTTCATTTCCCACTTTAGATAGCATTATCTAAGTAATCTTAAATTTTGAAGGATTCATATATAACAATAAACCCTTTTCGTATATTTGTTGAAAAGCATAGGTATTCTTATATTCATCATGCACTACCTTCTTATTTAACAAGCATACCCTTCGCAACAAAATATGAGAAGCACTCATAGGATTAATATCGAACACCACATAATCCTTGTAATGATTTGGAACTTTAACCCTCTTAGTGACATGTACTACTCCTTTATCACTGAGCTAGTGAAGTTTATAGGCCTTCGAATGGTCAAAAGAAGGTATCTCTAACTTCTCTATAAAACCTACAACAACTATAATGGTACAACGTCCACTATCGATAATCACAACACATATATTCTCCTTTAATATGAAAATTTATATGGAATAATTTTTCTCTTTGCTCTACTTTTGGCTTCGCCTCTAATCTCAAGCTTCTTTTGACCACTAGAGACATAACATCACCTTTGTCTCCTATAGCTCCATCCCTCTTCTCATCATATACTATTTTGAAATATCTCCAAGATCTCCATACGTACCCTCTTCTTCTTCCCCATTGGAAAACTATATGTCTAAAGCTAAGGCACTTAAAACACTTAAGTTGACTACTGTTATGCCTTCTTCTAGCTTTTGATAATCTTTTTGAAGTTTTAAACTAATAGATGCCTTGCTTCTGATTACTTCTTTCTCTTCTACTTTCTTCTCATCATTCGTACTTTTCTCATTCTTCCCATACTTTTCAAAAGTTCTTATCTTAGAAATAGAAGGAACCTTATATGGGTTTCTAATCAATTGCCTCTCTACCTTTACAGCTAATTGAATTGTTTCTTCCAAAGTATCAAACTTATGAAGTTGTATCACCTTCATAATATTATACTTTAACCTTACAATAAAGCAATAAATAGTACACTCATTTGGCTCTATAACTTTACATTAGATGATAAGCATATCGAACTCTTTTACATTCCCTTACACATTACGACTACTTTGCTTTAAAGTTATTCATAACAATCAAGCACAAATCTTAGATGCATCACATGCTTCATCTCCTCCCATGTTTCCATCTCACCTTCTCATCTTCTTAATCTCTATGTCTTTATATTCTTCCACCATCATGTAGAATAATTGTTAAACTCTAGTATAGCCAACCTAATTTGCCTTCTCATCATAATCACAATAGTAAAAAATCTTTTGAACCTTATAATCCTAATCAAAATACACTTCCATGGACTTACACCCTTCAAAAGGTAAAATTATCATCTTAATATGTTTTACTCCTCGCACTTGCCTATTTCCTTTCACTTCAAAATTATATCCATCACACTTATGATGATTCTCACTCATTCTCCTACTCTATCCATCTATACCTACTCTCTAAGCCTCCAAATTTTCCCATCTCACATTTATAGCCCTTTTAGATTGCATTATGTTTTGCAAATTATTTTTTTATGGT
This sequence comes from Lumnitzera littorea, assembly GCA_024138015.1. Classification (NCBI taxonomy): domain Eukaryota; kingdom Viridiplantae; phylum Streptophyta; class Magnoliopsida; order Myrtales; family Combretaceae; genus Lumnitzera; species Lumnitzera littorea. The sequence goes on from JAMXBB010000008.1 coordinate 76,175,928, forward strand.
TACTCCTAACACATTATTCATCTACCTATGACCATTACCATCACAAATTTGTGTCTTATCCTTTGACATCCTTACAACTATGATGTTGTACAATTAAGACACCTCCACACCACAACTAATCACACCCTTCACCTGACCTCCACTTTGATACCAAATGTGATATGCCTAAATCCAAAGATTTTAAATCTAAACATGATTGGATCTCATTTATCGTAGGCTTATTACTGATGCATTCACTTAGCAAATTGAAAACTAGAAATCAGTGTAAGATTTAGGGAGAATTCTAGCCATTAAATCACATATAAGCTAGTGGCTAAAAGGTTTTTCTATAATATTTGCAGTGACAAGAAAAGTAAATGGATATGGATGACCATCCTTATGGATATGACTTGCTAAGAAAATATCAAACTTGTAAACTCTGTAAATTTTAGGATAAGATTGAACTCATAGAGATAGGATGAAGAGATATTCTCAAGGTTTGCTATAATCACTTAGAAAGATTTGAGAGATATTATCAATATTAACTAAAATACTTATAAATATCCTTAAATACTAATTTTAGGAGCTTTAATAAAAGCTTTTAAACTTAAGATAACTAAAATATAAGTTCTAAAAAGATTAAAACTTAAATGACTATAAAATCATATGAAATGGGCCTAAATCAACTTTAAACTATTAAATTACATACTAACATGATGTCAAATCATAAAATAAACAAATGAATAGTAGAAATAAGACATATTTTTGGCATGGAGTATATATGCCACCATTAAAACTTCTTTCCAATTGAGAAGTCCAATATAGGTCATGTCACTACTTTAACATTATTGTCCTTATAATTTTAAATTAAAAGACAAGAATCTTAGTAAAGATTTTCTCTAGAAATGTCTACAATTGGAATGATAAGCATTTTGATAAGAATAGTAAGAAGTTGGTCAAATTAAGAAAATAAAAGTTGGTCCAAATAAGCAATCTTAGTTGAATTTGGTAGCTATAAGTAAACATCCAATCAAATTAAGTCTTCTTAAGCAACTTAAACTTACTAAGGAAGTAATAAACAATGAATATGATAAAATGATGCAAGCCAAATGATACGTAGGTTATGATGTGATCATGTGATTAAAAAAAGAAAAAAAACTTTAACTAAATACGTTATAGTTCCATTCATATCTTTACCTCTAAACCAAACCAAAGATTGATAATATAAACTCAAGACAATAAAATGGATGAGGACAAACCCTAAATGGCATATGAAGTATGAGGGAATTTAGAATCTATCAATTGATTCCATATCAACTAGATAAGATCAAATATCCTTTTCATGTCCCTCCATTATTATCCTTTAGGAATTTATGTTAGATTTTTATACCAACATTATCGTGATTATCTAGAAAGAAAATGACTAACATCTAGAAAATAAAAAGGAAAGTCCAATAAGTTAAGAGATTGGCCAAAGATTGATCATTTAAGCTTATTAGATATTTGACTTAAGTAGGAATGTTCGAGAAGAAAAAGGAAGTTGGTCTTCTTAAGAAAGATCTTAGTAAAAGTTAGTCAATGAAAGAAAGAGAAGTTGGTCAATATAAGTTACTTAGACTTATAAAACAAGAAATTAGACTTTTGACTCAAGTAGGATAGTCCAATAAGAAATGGGAATTTGGTGTTCATAAGCTACTTAAACTTATGAAACAAGCTAATGAATTTTCTTTTATAAATAGGTATCTTTTTACCCCACTTTGCCAACCTCTTTTTCCCCACTCCTTTCTCCATCCATGTTTTCTATCATCTACACATTTCACTTTCTAAAATTCTTTTTTCCCTTTTCTTGCCAAAACATCACTCAAACCACTCTTCTCAATTTGCAAGTGATCAACTCCCATTCAAAATAATTTTTATCAATTACTCTTAAAAAGGTAAGAACAATTCTTAGCAACCATTCTTTGTCCTTATCCATTTTATTTTCTTGACTTTAAATTATCAATCATCAATCTTTGGTTTAGTTTAAAGGTAAAGATATGATAGAGACCATAAAGTATTTAGTTAATTTTTTTTTTTAATTTTCATCATGTGATTACATTATAGCCTACATGTCATTTAGCTTGCATCAATCTATCATCTTAATTGTTTATTGCTTGCTTAGCAAGTGTAAGTTGGTTTAGAAGACATAATTTGACTATAGGTTTAGTTATAGCTATCAAATTTTACTAAGATTGCTTATTTAGACAAACTTTTACCAAGACTTTCTTAATTTGACCAACTTCTTACTACTTTTAATGCTTATGATTCCAACTATAGACAATTCTAGTGGAAATCTTTAGTAAGATTTTTGTCTTTTAATCTAAATTATAAGTATAATAATATTAAAGTAATGACATAACCTATAATGGACTTATGAGTTGGAAAGGAGTTCTAATGGTGGCATATATCCTTCATGCTAATCACATGTCTTATTTCTACCATTCCTTTGTTTATTTTATGGTTTGACATTTTCTTGGTATGTAATTTAATAGTTTAAAGTTGATTTAGGTTGATGCCATATGATATTATAGCTATTTAGGTCTTAATCTTTTTAGAACTTATACTTTAGTTTTCTTAACTTTAGAAGCTTTAGTTAAAGCTCTTAAAGTTAGTATTCAAAGTTGTTTATAAGTATCTTAATTAATCTTGATAATATCTCTCAAATCTCTTTGAGCGATTATAGCCTGTCTTGAATATATTGCTTAGTTTTATCTTAGTAAGTTCAATCATATCTTAAAATTTATAGAATTTACATTCCTTTCCTAACGACTCAGTATCCCTAAATATAAGTTCTGTCCTTGAAACTTGTACTTTTACTTAATTTATTGAAAAGATTCAAATATCTAAGTTTAACTTCTTCTTCTACTTCTCACATAGCTTCTTCTTGTTGTGACTCCTTCATAGCACCTTTACATAATGAATCTCCTCATTTTAAAGCATTTGCAATTTTTTCGATCTATAACTTCGATTGGATGATCTTCATATATTAGGTTTTCCTTTAACCTTATCAATTCCACCTCCAAAATTCTTTTTTGAGCTAAAAGATTAAAGAATTAAAAGATTCATAAAGCTTAAAAGCTTTATAATTAACTAAAATACTCTAAAAGTAAAAATATATATATAAAAAAATGATTAAGACACTTTCCCAATCTTCATGTATTTTTTCTTATTATATTATGAATTATGCAAGGTGACTTTGGTTCTTCCTCTTGAGGATTACTACAATGAATAAGAGAGGATGTTCTGGTGAGTATCTACAATAAGTATTACTTGTTTGATGTTATAGCTAGTAGCACCTTAATTAAAGATATAAATTGCTTTCTGTGCTTGGAGTGTTAATGATGCTTATATTTGATTTGTTGTGACATGCTTGATAAGATATTTTAAGATGTCAAAATCAATATATTTGGTTATTATGATGTGATATATGCTTATTTAAGTGTTTGAAAAATTGTTTAATCGTATTATAAGTAAATCTTAAGTAGATCACAACTTAAATAGAAAATGCTTATGCATAGTATACTGCATAATCTTATTTTATTACCACTACCATCACATAGAGAATGGAAAGTTGCAAACTAAGTGACTTTAAAGATGGTTATGCACCAAAAGGGGTCGTGTCCATTCGTCTGTTTTAAGTTCACATGCATCTAGAGGTTGATCAAAGATTTGATTACTTATTGGTCATTTGGTGGTCAATCAATGTGTTCACTTCTTATTATCTTTTCATTTGGGGCTTCCTAGGATCAATCAAGAAATTCTTTCCTTGTGACTTACATTTTAAGCCTTGATGAACAATTTGTTTAATTCTCTTGGCTAACTAGAAGATCTATCTTCTAAGGTTATATTTGATCTAAGATGAACATTTTCTTTAGTTCTTCTAAGTGATTAAGGGATTGGTTCTTTTGTGAAGTTACGAAAAATGTTACCCATTTGGTTTACTTAGACTAAACATGAGGTATTTTCCCTTTATCATTACATTTATCATGGGTATCTATGAGTCAAGAATATGATTCTATGGCATTTGTATTGTGGTAGCCAAAGATGTCATGCAAAGATACCTTTATGCATAATTGGTTACTAAGGCATTGGTGGAACTACAAATCCTCATCTTAAGGTAAAGGGAGAATTATACCTTAAATTGCATGTCGAATACTAGTTGGCCTCATGTATTATTGCATATGCTTGATTGGTTAATTATTTCTCATATATTTGATAACTTGCTTAAAAGGTAGTATGGGTGGATGCCTCAATAAGCTAGATGCAACTTACACCCTAACAGTTCTTCTAGTAAGTAAATTAAAAGTGTGGAATATGCTACGATAAAGAGCATTTCCCAAATAAAGTCTTAAAGGATAGGTTTAGAAATAGTATTTGTAAAACTTATGTTAGATAACGAGATGAAAATTTTAAGACTTGCATACTCTCTCAAATTAAAGTTTCTATCTTTCTTAAACTATGAATCCCAAAAATTTGATTACCCGATCTTATTGTTTGGTCAGGGTTATTGATCCTCTGCAATTCTTGCAAACTGTGAAATGTTGGTTTCTATAGTTATTTTTATAATTAATTAACTAAGTATATTATGATTGAATATGATGAGTTGTTATTTAGTTATTATGATTGAATATGATGAGTTGTTATTTAGTTAGAATCTTACAAACTTTAACTTGTAAGGCAGTTTTTATTTTACAAGCACACACATGCTCTGACAACTTTAGAGAAATTCTACCATGCCTTTTTATGGTTATGAAAGAACCACGCAAGAGTCACTTGATATGAATCACAAGCAACCCACATGGTTTTTGTTAGAACAAGCATAACAAATTGTTTTGATACAAAAAAAAAAACATACGTGCTTAATATTATTGATCAAATTTTTGAGTGTGAAAATAAGATAAATTTCCTAAAACTCAAAATCTTGAACAGAGCTTGAAAAGAAAAGCCTTGAACATTTATCTCTCAAAATGTACATGAGGCAAAAGTACAACCAAAATCATAAGATGAAGGAAGAAAAAGAAAATCCGAATAAAATATGAAGAATGATGTTTTAGAAGATAAAGAAATGTTAGAAAACAAGTAACAATGGAGATTGAATGAAAAACTTTGAGTATGCAACAAACTAAAAGATGATTTAGAAGCTAGAAAAGAAGCAAAGAAACATTAGAAACCATTTAGCTTCAAAAGACAATCAAGAAAACTTAATGGTTTCAAAAAGATAGATAAATATTCAAAAGCAAAATTCATTCAGAAGCAAAAGAAACATAAGTTACTTGAGAAACATAGAAGACAAATGATTATGCAAATTATAGGTTAAGACCTAGCATACTAAGAGAAGATATGTTTGAGTAATATGTTTAATCTACCAAATGACTCTTTGCATAACGACTCATATGATGAAGCATGATGCAAATCAAAGAAATATTAGAAAGAAAGAAGAGAAACTTTTTAAAAGGAACAAAATTGGAATGAACGAATAATACATGATCAGGAGTAGGAAACAAAGAAGTAGACATTAGTTGCTTCTAAAAATGAAGCCCTAAGTCCTGAGGAAAATGATCTTTAAGGATGGACTTAACAAATGAAGAAGAGTTTGAAAACCAAGAAGGAAAGGTGCCTAATATGTCTTATAATCTCGAGCAATCCTCACTTTTCATTGAAATCACATAAAGTAGAAATAGCAATAAAAAGGCAAGTTGGAGGAGTTCTTGATAAAGTTGACCAGCTAATTTCTAGAAAGGTTAAAGATTGGTTAACAAGATAACAAATGAGATTAAACTAAAGGAATGCGTCGATTTATCCAAGAAGAAACCAATGAAAAAATGAATCTTTTGATGATATAATAGCTCATATCATGTTTATTGAGAAAGAGATAACAACAATTAGTTAGCAACTTGGTGTATTTAAAATGGTTCCTAAATCATGTTATTCTAGAACCAAAGCAAACTATCAAAGCTTTGTGTCCTTTATAAAAATTAGATTAATATCTCTTACTTTCACAAAAGATACAATTTATTTATTTGGTGAATGAACTACTTGATAGACTACATTTCATTTCACGTTTGATCATAATCTATTTAGATTAATGTTTTCAAACTAGCCCTGGATAATTGAGCTAGAGACATGAGAGGGTTAAGGGTTAAGTGGTTGAACCAAGTTTAATTGACGGTTGACTCAAGGTCAATAAAAAAATTAAAAAAATAATTATTGAAAGTAGTAGCATCACAAATACAAATAAGATGGCCAAAATTTCTATATTTTTACTAATTAGTCATAGTGATAATTATTGAAAGTAGTAACATTACAAGTAGAGATAAGATTACTAGAATTTTAATTTTTTTATTAATTAGTCATGGTTAGTAAAAATATTAAGATGAATTTTAATTTTTTTGTTAATTAGTCATGGTTAGTAAAAATATTAAGATAACCATGAATAATTAGAAAAAATATCAAAATCCTAGTAATCTTATCTATATTTGTAATGTTACTACTTTCAATAGAAGTACAATATAATATCAAAAAAGAATAATATGCTGTATCGATTATTATTTTCACTTAAATCTACACCAGCCTCATATCTCATAAATCATGACAAAAAAATGTTCCTTAAGTTTTGGCACTGATTCTCAATGTGTAATCTCTATCTCAAATTTCTAAATTGCAAAGTGGAGATATCTTGAAGATGCAATATTGCTACTATATTTACTAGTAGTAATAAATAATGTAACATAATACATGTTATATTTTTGTATTAAGTTGAATTTGCCTATCAAGAATACATTCAACTTCTTCTTATAATAAATAATTGTGATAATAACGATATGAATTATGAAGTTTTTTATTATGCAAAATTTCATGGATGAAAGAAATTTCATGAAAAAATATTAATAGATTACTGATAAGGAAAGATAAAGGATAGCTTCTAAAAGAAAATGCAAGTATGTGTTCTAAATATGGTTATTGAATAATTATTATTTATATCAAGTTTTTACGTTAGGTACTAGATAGAGTATTACCAACCCATGTGTTGATGGTTATCTTTTTAACTTGTAATGTAAAATGCAATAGTTTTGATTTTGTGGAAGTCTCACATGGATTGACTTTGGGAAGACATGATATTGAATGCATTATACATGGGCTTATTCATTGAAGCAAGGAGTAAATGGGCTAATAATGGGTTTCTAATAGGTTAAAACCTGAGAAATGATGTAACATAAATGGCAACCAGTAGTTATTATTCGATTTATATTCCTTCTATTTTAGTATAAAAAATTTTGTGAAAGCTTGCAAATTGGCCCATTTGACTCAAATGAGTATATTGGCCTACAATTGAACCACTGACGTTGATCGATTCTTTTTAGTTCAATTCATATTAGGGCTTTAAGGTTGGATGGGCTTACTTTTATTGCTAGTTACAGTTAACTCGAGATTAACCAATTGGGTCGATTCATATTTCACTTCACTGGTTTAGATCATTATGTTACTATTATTTGAATAATGATACACATGTAAGAAATTGATTGATAAAAAATAATATTTGATACTCCATGAAATTATAGAATAAATTTGTTTATACAAGAAAATATGAAAACACTTTATACCCTTAAGATAAGGGAGCAAAGGATTGAAAATTCTTATGAGTTATTAATTAGTTTTTGCAGTACTAATATTTTATACTAGGTGAGTATTATTTTAGATCAAAATTATCTTACATCCATGTACTTATGTATGAGTTTTCATCTTTATTGTTAGAATCTCATATGTACGTTTTAATGATAACAAAAAAGGGGAGACGAAATACGGAAAGAACATGAACAGATAAAATACAAATAAGAGAGAGAGAGAGAGAGAGAATTTTGTGCATCACAAAAAAGGAGAATTTGAAACTATAACATCCTTATTGAAGGACAATGCTTATGCTAGTTAAGTTATAAGAACTTGGCCATTTCATATACTTTTACTCTTAAAATGATACACTTGGTACATAAATGTCAATTTTCCCATGTAAATTCAAGCTCCTATATTCCATTTACATGTGGGTAAATCCTTTCTCTTATTAGACCCTAAAAACATTCCCATACACACATGTTTCACATAATCTACTTTAAAGCGACAAATGCCTTATGCCCATAAGCCTACCATGCATCCTAATTGAATAGAGTAGTCATAGACAAGTTAAGGCCGAATGCCCATTTGATTTCCTCTCTAGGAGCAAGAAGATGGAGACCAATATCATTATCAACTGACCTACAATGCACATTGACATTTTCATTGTTGAAATCATTAACTATTCTTACTTAGTGACGTGGTGAAGCCTTCCTCATCTAGAGAAAGAAAGCTAGGAATAGGATCGAGTATATAGGGATTTTCATGGGATATATATATATCATTAAGAACTAGTTATGTCGAAGCTTATTTTTTTTTCTCTAATTGCATTATGTTGTATCTTAAAGAGTTTATAACGTAAGGGATGAAATCACAATGTTTGGTATATTTTTTAAAGGACTATGGTTGCTCTCGAGAAAAACAACAATATTCCTTTGTAATATATTGGTTTGATCTATCTATTCAGGAGATGCCATTCTCTTATTATAAAAAGTTGCATATCAATTAAGTTGACTTTTGTGCTAAAATCATTAATTTTTCTCATCAATACTCAATTCTTTTGTCTCATTTATCAATTTAGGAACTCATTATATCATTATTTTGACTTTAGCTTATTATTCTTCCCCTTGTATATACGATCATTTCATTGTGATCTCGATAGACAATACTTTACAAGACAAGTGAAATGGTGGCAACACTAAGTTTCCATACATCATTGCTACCAAGCATAATAAGAATTCCACAAGTTAAAAAATAAATAAAATCCATACAATATTTTATAGGGAAAAATATAAATAATGCTTTGGATCTCAATGACATTGCTACCTTACATTTAGGAACATCCACCATCATGCAATGGGGCCTTCTCCATCTACTCCTTAATAATAGATTCCATTTCCAAATTTAGATTTTAAAATTTTTTTTTATTTATTTTTTTAGAGTGATTCGATTTATTGATTAAGAGTTTCATTAATGATATAATTTTTCATTTGAATTAAGTAACTACAAAAATAATTATGGGTTTAAATTTCAATTTTAAATCAAAATATTTACAATTTGTGCTTGAATTTTGATCTCAAGGAGAGAGTAGGACAATGGTAGCACTGTAAAAATATTTTTCTTTTTGAATTTCAATGATTTATAATCAAATTAACAATGGTATTTGATTATGTTTTATTAAAATAAACACTTATACTAATATGAAATTTAACACATGGCATATTATTATTTAAAATAATACATTTTTTATTTTTTAAGTTTATAAAACTTAATGGAACTAATGAAAGGACTTTTTATTTCCATAATAATAAGTTTAAGCACTAAAAAATAAAATAGTTCAAGGAATCAAATTGAAAAGATTCAAAAGTTTAAGGATTTTTTTTTTTTAATCATCCCTTTAGTTGATTATATGAAACCGAGATGATTCAACTCTTATGACATGAAGATTGTTCTCTAATTGAATAAAATAAGACTCTATTTTCTACTTCACTACTCTTTAAATTATATAGCTGGCTAATGAATAAATATAGACTTTTGTAAAAGAGTGTTTTATGTATTAAAAAAAAAAACCTATAGATTAGAGGGACAAGAAATAAATAAAGTATGAAAAAGAAATGATAAATTTCTTATTTTTAATCTTTTTTCTTGTCTTTTCCAAATGCTTAATATAATCATTTATTTATAAGTATATAAGCACAATGATAGATGTTACGCCCCGAAGCGGCAGAGTCGTAACAGCCCCCGCCGTGTAAACCATCCTAAGATAGAAGTTGGCCTTACAACGGTTATCTTAGACCTGATCTACACAAGGCGTCTACGACTAACCCGCTTTGAATGAAACAGTTTGTAATTTAAATAAATAATTTATCTAAGAAAGTGAGGAAAGATATATATATATTACAATTATTGCAATTAAGGTTTATAATATTTCTCCATAATATATTTCCTAGTTATTACATTATTCAAAAATGAAAAGTTCTAAAGTAAAAGCTTAAACCTTAAAAATATATGTTTATTCTTCACATGTTTTTCCTTACTCCCCAGGATCCAGCAATTGCTAGCTTTAGAGTAGTTGTTGCCGCTTCTTGGCCAGCACCTGCACGACGTCTATAGGGATGTGAGCAACCACAGCTCAGTAAGTTAGGACGGAGGACTTAAAACTATACCATACACACAACGAGATTTTCAATCACTTATTAAGTGCAATGCATGTGCAAGCAAATGCCATCGCACGACGTTGTCCGGCCCGTCGTGAGATTAGAGAAATTGCGCTCGCTCTAATCCGAGTTGAGGAGTTGCCGTTAATGCAACAGCTCACGACCAAACCCAGGCTTGTGTAATGGAGACCTTGCTCCTCCCGCGACTACCTTCGAACCACTGCCTTCACCCTCGCCGCGACCTCCTCTCCTGTTACTTAGTTCGACTGAGGATGAAGAAGGGACCATTTTGCAATCCTGCGCTATCCCTTCCGAAGGGATCGGTATTTGGCCGGAGAGTCCTAAGTTCCCCTAACAGGTTGTCATGCATGTCCGATTATGATTACTGGTCGGATATTTAATTAAGTCCAGTTTAGGGTGATCAATCATTACATACAATTCATATAATATTTGCCAGAGCAACAAACAGAATCATAGCATCACCCATAATCAAGCACATGCACACATTTAAGCTATCTAACAAGCACAACCAAGCATAATCTTAAGCCTCCAAAATACAGCATCATATTAATCCCAACTTACCTCGACTCCTCGCTCACTCACTCGAGGTCCGATTTGCTCAAGCCATCGCCGATCATCCCTATAACACGAACGTGGTTTCAGCTTTTCATATAAATATTATAAGTTCATTTTATCCTATAACGCTTATTGTTAGGTTTTTTTTAAGGTTTAATATGCCTAATTATCTAAGTATTAAGTCTTTTACAATTATTCTAGGTTTGGGGTTAGGTTCAAGTTCAGTTTTCGCATCGATTTCCAAATTAGGTTTTAGTTCGATTTCTAAGTAATGTTTTAGATTCCAATCCTAAAAATCCGTTTCAACCCATAATGTGAAATTAATCACATTACTTTCCGATCTCCTAATTACCATCATTACCTCTAATTAGTATTTTAGTCCATCCGGTACACTTAAATCCTTATTTGTGTACCGAATTTACTCATAATGTGAGAAATTTTTATATTTTTCATATAATTCCATAAATTCAAGTTTCCTATCAGATTTATTGTGCATTTTTATTATTCTCAAAATATCAATTTTTATTATAATATTTTCTATTTATTATATTTTCAAAAATTACACATTATGCATTATTGCATATTATGCACATAATGCATTTCTAATATTTCTATTACCCTAATTACCATCTCTAACATAAATTATCACTTCAAAATGTCTAAATTCATCCTAGATCAGGTTTCACACCTAATTATTCTAATTTACAAAATTAACTCATAATTTACTATGTTTTTCTATTACTAATTTACTACATAATTAACCTAATAATTACATCTAACACTCTAATTGCTACAAGTATCATACTCCATCAGATTTTAACATCCTAAAACATCTACTTACTCACTAAGTCAGTAATTAATATCCTAATCACCTAATTAACTCCAAATTACTCATTTTATGCCTCATTTTAGGGCCTAAAAATTATCTAAAAATTTCGAAAATTAATTTTTGAAAACGGGCTTCATAGCACTATTCTATATCATCTAAGTAATCTACACAAAAATTTTGGGCTTGAAACTACACTCCTAAGGTCATTTATTTCTAAACCGAAATATGCTCGATTTTGCACGATTTCTTAGGGACCATATATTACGGAACATAATTTCATCAAAATAATATTTTTCATACAAACTACATGCAAAAATATCTTAGAATAACAAAATTCATAATTTTCTAATTATATTTACTATTTTTAAAAATTACACAAGATTCGGGTTGGAAATCGGACTCACCGATTTGGGTGGCTCCGGCCACCGCGGGCCGCCGTGGCCTTGTCGGCCGACCTAGGTACTGCCACCACCGTATGGTGGTGGTGGCAGTCCACTTCCAGTTGCTTGTCTAGTAAGGGTTCCCTTTAAATGCCCCAACTGCACAGTTTTTCTTATTTTTTTTTATTTTTTGGATTTTCTCTCGAATTTTTGACTCTCCCTAATTTTCTCACTTTCCAAACTGTCCAAATGAGCTCTGTAAATTTTTTCCCTATTTATAGACATTTGCTGTAATTAATATGCATTAATTTGACAAGACTTTGTCCAAATTCCTTGATTTTTGGCTTTTAAGTTGTTCAATTTTTATTGGCTAATTTTTATTTTTCTTATCCTGACATGCCACGACCTGATATTGATGCATCTTATCCTCTTCTGATTTTTTCTGATTTTTCCATAATTATTTTATAATTTTCTTTAATTATTTGCTTAGTTTTTGGCCAAATTAGGTAATTACGCGTATTTTTATCTACACGTAAATACATGTGGGGTACACGTAAACATTCCTAAATATTATTTTGGTCATTCTAAAATTTTTAGTATACATATAATCTATCTGTAATAATTTATTAGTTATTAGATTACATTTTTTGCCTTTTTTAGTAATTAGCAATTATTATGCTTAAAATTTGAAAATTTTATAGTCTCTTATTTTATTACTTATTTTCTTAAATTTAAGTTTACGGGGTCATTTTTACTAATATTCTTCTCAATAGTTTATAATTTGGGTTTGATCGGATCTTTTAACCGATCGCCCTAAACCTTGGATTCTAAGTTCAATCCTACGGTTACTTGGCTTAACTTTGAGGCTTACAATAGATAACCTAAAAGTTAAGAGTCGCAATTTCTTCTAAAGTTAATTCCCAATCAACTAATCTTAAATCTTGGTTTAGTATAGTTAAACCTCCATCATGGAAGTCAATAAATCTCTACTATTCTTCATTATTTTCCTTCTTAATTGATTTAATGGACTAAGTAGACTTCTACAATAATGAATGAATTCATAATACTCCCTCGGAATGTTCATTACACAAGGAATATGCCTAATGAAAACCTAACTAGAGAAAAACTTAGAGGGAAAAAGAAAAACATAGTAAAGGAAAGAGTATAATGTTCTTTCATGAATAACTCTACCAAATTATTACTTGAATGAATTTGTTGAGTATCAATATTCCTATTCTATTAATGATCATGAGTGAAAAAGAACATTGGTGAAATATGCTTTGTTATATTTCCTTTTATATGCCCTACCTTTAACTAAGTTACACATGCAACATTGTCTTCATATAGTATGATTGAAGTCCAATTTTCAGAAGGCAGCCCATATGTTTTTAGGATTTATTGAGTCATAGATCTCAATTATACATATTTTTTTACCTCCTTTATGAGCCGGTATAATCTTTGTAAGATTTGAAGAAATAATAGCTAGTGTTTGTTTTATGAAGCTCTATGACATACCTATATTACTGCTTGTAAATAAATAGCTTGTTTGAGACCGTACCTTAAGTAGATTAGATATGTACTTAGCATCTCAAAAACTGCTGAGTTGTAGTCTATATTTATTTGCATATAACAAACCCATATCAATAGTATTCCAAAGATATTGAAGGGTGTTTAATTCTATTTTGCAAACTAAAACCTATGTAGCATGTTGACAACAAAAGCTATATTAGGATTTAATACATTAGTAAACCAATTATGTTAAGATATGGTACTTCAAGACCAAGAAATTCTCCATTATCATGTTGAGGTAAAACAATATCCCATTTCACATGAGCGAACAACCATTAGGCACTCGATGGATGTTCTTTATCCGTGTAAATATTTTTTTAATCCAAAAGGAACTTTATTTTTCTAAGATCTTTCATTTCTAATTTCCTTTTAAATAATCTTTACCTTTAGAATCTCTTTCGAAGTTCTAATAATATTCAAACCATCAATATATACAATAACAATTGCAAATCATGAATTTCCTTACTTCCTAAAACATATGTGGTTATTCTTATAACCTTCCTTTAACAAATATTCATTGAGATGGTTGTACCACATTCTTCCATACTACTTTAACCCATATAAAGATCTTTGTTGTCTAATTAAATCAGTTCTTGAGATTTTGATATATGCTTCAAGCATCTCAAATCCTTCTAGAATTTTCATTTAGATGTTTTTTTTAAGTGAGCCATATAAATAGGCTGTAGCAATAACCATAAGACATGTAATAAGTTTTTCATGTATTGTTAGACCAATGAGATAATGAAATATAATTGCATCCAGCATAGGATAATATGTGAACTTGTAATCAATTTTAGGTCTTTGTGAAAAATCTTATGCAACATGTTGTGCTTTATATCTCACTACTTTATTTTTCTCATTTCGTTTATACATAAATACTCATTTCTATCTAATAGGTGTTACACTTTTAGGGGTTTAGACCATGGATCTAAAAACCTCGTATCTTCTAAGTAGGTTCAATTTTTCTTGCATTATGTCTTTCCATTTTGTCAAATGATTCTCTTGGTAGACTCTTGTCAATGGATGTAGCTTTTGATCCCCATTATTATCCATAACAATAAATGTTATAAGATATACAAAAGTATATTGTAACTTGTCAAAAACTAGATCTTTTTAGTTCAATCATTTCCCATGAATATATAACTTATTAAGATCTCTCCATTTTCATCAATTTTAGGTGCTTTTTCTTTTAGGTCTTTTTTCCCCTTCTTTTGTTACACCTCTAAGCTTTTTAATACTATCTATTTCCTTAATGGGATCATCTTAAATAATTACTCATTTCTTTTTGTGAGGATTTTTACCTTTTAAAATGATTGGTCCACCATGCTTTTGGCTTACTCTAGACTTGTTAGCTTTGTTACTAATGGATTGTTATTCAATGACATCAATTTATATAAGAGCATTAAGAGTTGGTGTATCTGACTTAGTCACTCTCTTTAGATTGGTAAATGTATTTAATAATTGATTCGTTATACTTTGCAAGTAGATTACCTTTTGAACTTCAAGTTCATATTGATTTTTGTGAGGATCAAGATATGACAAAATATTTCATGTAATTTCTTTGACTAGCTGTTTTTCTTTCCTCCTCCTAATATTAAGAAAAATAATTCATCCAAAAGACAATTGGCAAAACATGCCATAAATATACCTTTTGTCATTATCTTAAGATATTTCTTCATAGAAGAATAATCATTCATAATTCTTTATTTCCTTTGAGTACCCATCATAATGAATTGTTAATGGAGCTATTGGAACATATTACTACACATTTAGAAATTTTGAGTTGCGAAGGATTTAGCTCTTAACCATAAACTAATTTTAAAGGGCAGTATTATGATAACTTATTGGCTTGGTGTGCATAAGTACTACTGCAAGCAAAATGACATCCTTAAGAAAAAAATAGAGAACTTCATTCTCATAAGCAAAGGGTCTAGCTTTTAGTTGATGTTGCTTAACATACCGAACATGAGATACACGATGTTCAACATTTATTTCAATTGATATGCAATATTTATTAAAAAATTATAAAAAAAAATCATAAGCATTATCAAGACAAATAGACTTAATTATATAATCTAGAAATTGTACTCTTAATCGAATTGTTTGAGTAAGCAATATAAAAAATGCCAGGTTTATAAGTTGATAGTAAGCACACATGTGTATCTATTAATATCGTAGAATATTTATGTGGTTTACGAGAGTGAATAGGTTTACATATGTAAAACCCCATAAAAAATAAATGCATAAAATAAAAAGAGGTTAACTATTAAACAGGGGGCATATTAGACTTTAGATAATTAATAAGTGAGGATATTTTTGGAAAAGCCTATCACTCTTTAAAAGGCCTTGTAAGCAGTGAAACCCTAGTCCTCATTCTCATTCTTATCTAAGATTTTCTCTTGATTGGTAGAAGCTTTAAATTTCTTGTCAACAAATCCTGTAAACCATCAAGGCAAGGTTAGAGTTTTGCCATGATTTGATTGGTTTCCATTAGAAAATCACAAGTTTAAGTGTGATTCCATTGGTGGTGTAAAAGAAGGCGTTAGTAAAGTGTTTAACATAAGGTTTCTAAAACCTAGGAAGATCTCACCGGTAAGTGTTATAACTTTGTGGATTAGGAGTGTTGTGATGAATCTAAGGTTTTATATCAATCTTTCAAGGTTATGCAATAAGGTGGATTGAGAAAAGTGAAGGATCAACCAAGAGTTTCATCAAGTTTTAAGGTAAAGTATTCCTTTTAACACAATCTCCTCTCTTTTGTATGAATTATGAATTCAAGTTTGTTATGAAGATGATTTGATGTTGAATTTGATAACTAAAGTGACGATTATGGTGTTGATGGAGGGGGAATGAATCATAGAAATCAGGTCAAGGGTTAGATGCATTGACATTGGTAAAAAAGAAGGAGAAATTGCAAAGTAAGAGGATCACAAGCATAATCTTGACGATGATCCTCATGGATGAGTTAGGAGTGAAGCATGGGCATGATGTGGAGTAAGATTGGTCGACGAGAGGATCATGACCAAGCTTCATGGTTGTGATCTTGCTAATGAACTTGTTGTTGGAATTTAAAGGAGAAACCTAACCTAGGATCATAGCTGCTGTTGCGAACCGTAACTAAGAACAGATAAGGTTAGTCACTAGATGGGTCCAAGCTTGTAAAAAGCTCAAAAAGGAAGTGATGGGGAAATGTACTAAAAGGACTAATGCGAACGAAGAGTAAGCAAAACCTACGAACAGCTCTGAAAGATATAATGCACCAATGGAACTTTCGAGGACTCACGACGCAATTTGATATAACGCACGAATTGGTTTGGTGAGATTGCTTACCACCTAGCCTTGCTAAAGGGTTAAGATAAAAGTGATACTGAGAGTAAACAAGTAATGTTTGCACAAGCAAGGAAAATACTCAAGTGTATTAATGATAATCAATATGATTCTTACAGCTATAAGTATAAGGATATTTATACTCAAGAATTTAGGGCAACATACCCAAAAAGGAAAAGACAAAAAGGATATTACCCTAAAGAAATAATGTACAAGAATACAAAAAAGTAAAAAATTAATGTTCTAGAAAAGTAATAGTTAGTGGAGCAGATTCTACATATGATCCTGTACACGTGGTAATGATACATTGGCAAGGCTATTGGAGGATACGGACAAAAGTGTACAAATAGGTTGCTTATCCAAGCAAGGGTAGCTAAGTCAGTCTAGAGTTTTTCTCTCATTATCTCGGCAAAGGTGATGCAAAGTAATTGGCTAGGAAAGAGAGAGAATAAGGATTAGCTGTTCTATCGGCCTTCTACTTCTCAACATACAATCTGTGAGAAATAGGTAGTCATACAGCTCAGCATGCAAAACGCGTTGGCAAGAAAATACTTGGCCTTGACAGGAGTTGATTGGAATAGGAGAATCTACTATGCCAGGCCTTCCAATCTTCAGGCTTAGTTGTGGGTCAAAGGTCCTGTAGCCTAATTCTCATCATTCCCTCTAGGTTGATTTAGATTTAGGATCAAATCTGCATGATCTTTAATCAGCTCTCCGTTAGGGTAGTAGGGACTGAGGTTGGCAATGTTGGAGGCATCAAATACCCCATAATCATTCAGTAGCTCCAACCTGTAGGCATTATCATTGATTTTCCGAAGGATCCTGAAGGGTCCTTTAGCTCTTGCAAATAATTTACTCCTCCTTTTGCTCGGAAATAGTTCCTTGCTGAAGTACAGCCATACTATGTTTCCTTATTGAAATTGTTTAGTTGTCCTACCCTTGGTCTTCTCCACATTCTTCTAGTAGCTTAGTTGATGTGCCGAGTGCCTTTGTCATAGATATGATGAAGGGATTATGCTCTTGCCTTCGCATTAAGGTCTTCTTACGTAAGTATAGGTACAGGGGTATGATCGAGAGGTAACTTAAGATTGAAACCATAGACTACTTCGAAGGGAGTCTACTTAGTGGTGTCATGCAATGTTTGGTGGTAAGCGAATTTGACCACTAATAGGTAGACATCCCAATCAACCAAGTTCTTGTTCACTACAGCTCGAAGAAGTGAGCCTAAAGTACGATTAACCATCTCTATTTGGCCGTCAGTTTGGCAATGATAGGAAGTGCTAAATAATAGTTTGGTCCCCATCCAACACCATAAGGTCCTCCAGAAATGGCTCAAAAACTTTGAGTCCCTATTAAAGACTACACTCCTCGGTACGCCATGTAATCGCATAATCTCTTGCAAGAAAATAGCATCAATAATCGAAGCATCATTAGTTTTAGAGCAGGGTACAAAGTGTGCCAACTTGCTAAATCGATCCATGATGACCATTATAGAATCTTTGCCTCGAGCAGTTCGTGGTAATCTAAGAACAAAGTCTATGCTCAATTCAGTCCACAACTTCATCGGGATAGGCAAAGGTATTGCTTTCCCTTACTTAGCTCAGTACTTAGCCTTCTTATACATAGCACAGCTTTCAACAACTCGGTGCACATCTCTCTTCATTTTCGGCCAAAAGAATTGATGATTCAACAGTTCACAAGTCCTTCTTTCTCTAAAATGTCTAGAAAGTCCTCCACTATGAGCTTCCTTGATCAATAACTTCCTTAGGGAATAAGTTAGCACACATAATTTTTCACTTCGAAACAAGTAGCCATCCTCCACATAATACTTATCCACTGTTTTTCCATTGATGCACTGTGTAATTATAGGTCCAAAGTGTGGATCCTTTGGATACTATTCTTTGATACTTGTAAACCTAAACAATCTAGTCTATAGTTCATTCATAAGTGCATGTCTTCTCGAAAGAGTATCCACAACGACATTGCTTTTTCCTTGTTTATATTTTATTACAAAATTGAACCCCTCATAGAATTCAACCCATCTCACCTGCTACTTCGATAACTTCATCTGACTTTAGAGGTACCTCAGTAACTCATGGTCAATATATATAACAAATTCTCTTGGCAATAAAAAGTGCTACCATGCTTATAGTGCTCGAATCAACACCAAAAGTTCCTTATCATACATGGAGTAATTTAGCTGCAGTTCTTTGAGCTTCTCGCTATGGAAGGCAATTGGTTAGCCATCCTACATTAGGATGGTGCCTATTCCAATGCTAGATGTGTCACATTCTAGCTCAAATAATTTCTCAAAGTCAAGTAGAATTAATATCGGGGCAGAGGTTAATTTTTCTTTTATCTTGACAAAGCTCCTCTCCTACCTTTCTCCCCAACAAAAGTCGGTGTTTTTCTTTGTTAGCTCAATAAGTGGTGTGGCGAGGGTACTAGAATTCCTGATGAATTGTCTATAAAATGAAGCCAGTTTGTGGAAACTTCTCACATTGGCATAAGTAGTAGGAGTCAGCCACTGTACAATTGCTCGGATCTTCTTGTCATCCACTCATAAGCCTCCTCTACTAACTACATAGCTCAAGAAGACCACTTCCACTTGGAAAAAGCAACAATTCTTCAAGTTACTGAATAATTTCTCTGCACGGAGAATATTCAATATAGCTCGGACATGCTTGCAGTGACTCAGCATGTTGGCACTGTAGATTAGTATGTTGTCAAAGTATACTATAACACATTTTCCAATCAAATGTCTTATCACATAGTTCATCAATCACATGAAAATGCTCGAGGCATTTGATAGGCCAAATGGCATGACCATCCACTCATAGAGTCTATGCCAAGTTTTAAATGCAATCTTCCATTCATCTCCCGACCTTATACAGATTTGATGGTAACCAGACTTTACGTCAATCTTACTGAAGACCTTGGCTTTACTTAACTTAATAACTCTTATTTTAAATATATTTCACATGGTGATTTTATAGCATCTCCCTTATGTTTTTGTTTTTTTTTTTTAAATAAATTGATACTTAATTGAGTAAAATTTTGATTTCAAGGTTTGAATACATTCTCAAATTGAAAACGAAGAAGTGGAATCAAGTTTTACTCAATTCGGAGTTCAAATAAATGAGTCTTGAAGTTACATAAACAATAGGAGAAAGTGGCAACTTTTGGTCAGAAAATTATACAGTCTGGGACACAACTATGTCCCTAAGTTATGTCCAACCAAGGTGATTTTCTATGCTAAGGTCAATAAGTTACACAACCTAAGGACACAATTGTGTCCCACGCTGTGTCTGGTGATGAAAAAAGAAACTTCACAATACATTATATAAGGACTTATGAAGGTTTTGCACATAACTTTAGACATTCAAAGGAGAAGAGACTAAGAGAGAAGAAGGAGAAAAAGGTGGAAGCAATACCTAACTTCAAGATTGAAGAGATTTGTCATCGACAAAAGGAGTTTTTCATGTTTTACGTCTTGATTTTGCTACACTTTTCTTTTAATTTTATCATGATAGCTTAAGATTCTTGTATGTATGATTATGGAACCTAGGGTTTCATGTGACTATTGAATTTATTGATAATTTTCAATCAAGTTTCTATCTTTCTTGATTCATTTATGTGTTTTTATTATTAATTGATATTTTTAGGGTATCAATCTATGATATTATGAATGATGATTGAGAAATCACATGATGATTGTGGAACTTGTTTCTAAGTATTCTGTTCATCTCGGGCTAAATATTAATCTTTCGATAACCTTCTCATCTTCTCATGGCTTGGAAATTCTTCCACCATATGGCAGCATATCTGGAGAACTCAACAGCAATAGTTCTCACTTTTTCCTAATCTTCATACTGATAATAATAAAAAACATGCTCTACCTTCTCTTTCCGCTCTAAATATTCATCAGCATTCCCAGATTCATTGAAGCTTAGAATCCATACCTTCACATGGTTAGATGCTTTGGGGACTCGTACATGCTCTTCCTTAAAATACTCTTCCATGCCCTCTTCATCTAGTTCTCTCAAGTCTATCCTTCATCTTACTCATCCACTTACTCCTCCACCTCGAACTGGTCGAGCTGGGTTCTAGCCTCTAATAAGTTGAGTAGATTGTAGGGTGTTTTGCACAACCTTAGTCAATGAATAAGACAACACATGAACAGTTCAAGTCAAATCCACTAAGAGGTTAGTCACTTCATCAAGTCTCTCGTCAGTGCTTTTAGTGGTTCCTTAAGACTGTCGTCCATGGTAGACAACTCCACTACCATCTCCAACACCAATGTTTACACTTGGGTCAATCATTTTCTCTACAAATTCAGAGCTCAAACGAACACTTCAAGAAATTAATGGCTAGCAAACACAGTAGCTAAGATGAATACAGTAACTTACTATATTTTACACACACAAAATAGGGTATAAATAGAACTTTAAACACAAACCATAACTCAAACAAAATCTTCGCTTTAATACCAAATGTTGCGAACCATAACCAAGAATAGATAAGACTAGTCCT
Organism: Lumnitzera littorea; assembly: GCA_024138015.1. NCBI lineage: Eukaryota > Viridiplantae > Streptophyta > Magnoliopsida > Myrtales > Combretaceae > Lumnitzera > Lumnitzera littorea. The sequence continues at coordinate 76,197,422 of JAMXBB010000008.1, forward strand.
TAGATGGGTTCAAGCTTATAGAAAGCTTGAAAAGGAAGTGATGGGGAAATGTGTAGAAAGTACTAATGCGAACGAGGAGTAAGTAAAACCCATGAATAGCTCTGGAGGATATAACGCACTAATGGAACTTCTGAAGACTTACAACATAATTCGATATGACATACGAATTGGTCCGAAGAAGTTAATTGCCTCCTAGTCTTACTTAAGGGTTAAGATAAGAGTAATACTGAGAGTAAACAAGTAATGTTTACGCAAGAAAGAAAAATACTCAAGTATATTAATTATAATCAATATGATTCTTACAGCTATAAGTAGAAGGGTATTTATACTCAAGAATTTAAGGTAATATGCCTAAAAAGGAAAAGACAAAAAGGGTATTACCTTAAAGAAGTAACGTAAAAGAATACAAAAGGGTAAAAAAATGAATATTCTAGAAAAGTAATGATTAGTGGAGCAGATTCTACATGTAGTAATGATATATTGGTGAAGCTGTTGGAGGATATGAACAAAAGTGTACAAACAGGTTACTTGTTTGAGTAGGGGTAGCTAAGTTAGTCCTAAGTCTCACTCTCGTCATCTTGGTAAGGGTGATGCCGAGCAAGTAATTGGCTAGGTGAGAGAGAGAATCAGGATTGGCTGTTCTCTTGGCCTTCTGCTTCTTGGCACACAATTTATGAGAAATAGACAATCATATGACTCAGCATGCAAAACATATCAATAAGGAAATACTCGGCCTCGACAAGAGTTGGTTAGAATAGGAGAATTTGCTGTACCAAGCCTTCCAATCCTCGAGCTTAGTTGCAGGTTAAAGGTCTCGTGGCCTAATTCCCATCAGTTGCAGTGTTGCCTCTTTGATTTTCCTTCTTTAATTTAGTTTTTTCCAACCTTATATCCTTACCTTAACCCTTAGAAAACTTATAGGAAGTTGTAAATCTTGCTAAAATAGTTTTATCTTTCATTTTACATACAGATTATTCCCATAAAGTAAGTTGTGATTAAGTTGTTTCGATTAATCCAAGTATGTGACACTTGTTTTCTATATGTGGTTGTTAGGTTAGTTTATCTGGGGCTATGCAAATGGGTTAAATGGGTTAACCTAACTTGCCTGACTTTGGTTTGCAGGTTAAATGGGCTAACCAATCTTGCCTACTTTATAAACGAGCCAAAATTTACTGGCCCAACCTTACTTGGACGAGCTGGTGAGTTAAATAGGCCAACCCACTTACTCGACCTGTTTAACCCACTTATATAATGTTGCAAGTTAAACGAGTTAACCTAGCTTATTTAACTTATTTTTATGTTTTTATGAGTTAAAGGGTTAACCAAACATGTTTAACCCACTTGTATTTTAAATATTTTTTATTGAATATTATCTTCATCATGTTTTGCCAAACAAGTCGTTGTCCATCATCAGTCTTGCTTCCTATTATATTATGTACAGTACTTAATATAAAAATTACTATTTTGTAGATAAGGTATTAAATCCTTTAAAACCAAGAAGAGGTGGTATGCTAAACATGTTTCCTATACAAACTGCGAGAGTAATCACATGCTACATACTTTTGAAAAGCATATCGTAGACACCCCTTTTTTGACCTCCTCCACTCTCTCCCACCAAACCACCTACCCTACCTTTATAATTTTAGAATTTTTAGAATAGAATAAAGGGTCCTAATTTAAAAATTACATAAAAATAAAAAATTTAGAAAAAAATCCAAAAAAATAGAAAATTTAGAAAAATTACAAAAAAAAAATTAAAAGAAAGGAACTTTTAGAAGTAGATGATTTAAAATAGAAATAGCTTTAGTATTTGGGTTAGGTCTTAAATAATAATAATAAAAAAAAAAAAAAGAATGTTAAAGCCTAGGCTTAGATTTAAGTTTAGCTCAAGTCGACCTAGTCCATATATGCAATTTAATTGCATAAATAGATGAGGCACAAGTTAACAACCTGATGGAAATACGCTTGTACATATATAGAGGAGACTCGAGTTCGAGACTTGCTACCAGCGCTTAGGCGTAATTTTTTTTCCTTTTGACTTCAAATGCTATGTGTCAACCTGTGATTGGTTGATACTGGTATTTTCCTCCTCTTTCCTTCTTTTTCCCATCCTTTCCTACGTACACCCTACCCACATAACCTACTTTCAAGTTCATTTTCATCCCTTTCTCCTTACAATTTCACCAAATTAATGGTAAAATTGCAAGGTACACTTGGAATACTTTGCATTGGTGTAAAAAATACATCCAAATTCAAGCATTTAGAGGAACAAAATAGCTCTTGAAAATCAAGAAAAGCTTAGATACACAGATTTTGCTCCTCATTGAATTTGCATGATTCAAGCTTTTTCATCAAAAAAACAAAGTTTCTTTGATGCATTTAGAGTAAGAACAAAGGATCGTGAAATGCTTTTGACTATCATTTATACTCAAATCGTATCATTTTTTACTTTTTCATCAACACTCATTTATTTCAAAATCTTGAAATGAATGGCAAATTATTGACCTTCCATGCTTGTTTTGTCTTCAATAATTATAAAAGGGGCTTGGGGAACTCGTTTGGATTAAGAATAAGCATTGGTGGTCACTCAAAATATACTTACAAAACTTTCTCTTTCTAAACCTAAAACCTATGGCTAAGCTCTCTCTCTTTCTAAAAATTACTCAACTTCAAAGAGGCTCGAGCAAAAAAAAAAAAAAACTGTATAGGAAGCTTGCCTAGACCCTTTACTCTCAAAATTGACTACTCCCATTAGCAGTTGTGACCCCTATGCCTTCAACCACCAAACCCTCACTACCACTACTATACTTTGCTCCACCTTTGCCTCCATTACTCTTTGAGCAAAAAACACCTACAATACAAGCACCTACATACTCAAAAACCCCTATACACACTACTCTTGCACCCTTAACAACCACCTTACACATTGGTCAACACCACCATCGTTGCTTCTTCTTTAAAAACCACCAAAGCGAACTCCAACCATTGTAGCGCTTTGCCTATACCCCCTAAATCCAATCTGAAACACACAAAACAGCCTTCCATCACTCGTTTTTGGTGCTCGAATCAAGTCGTGAGACATCCATTGCAGTCGTTTGCTCCTCCTTCATTCAGCACGTGCAACGCATGTGAACTAGGTTGAACTTGGATCCTACCCACTTGACCCTACTCCATCCGACCCATGCTTTAACTTGGACTCCTAACCCACATATTTCTTTGATTCGGGTCTGGTTATGTATTTTTTTTTTATTTTTTTAATTATTTGTATGATTTGTAATTGTTAAAAAAATAAAAAAAATAAAAAGAAAGAAAAGAAAGAAGAAAGAGAGGTGAGCTTAGTTTTTATTTTACTTTTATTTTCTTTTTTTTTTCAATCCAAAAAAAGTTAAAAATAAATAAATAATAAAAAAAATAAAAGAAAATAAAAAGTTTTATCACTTAGAAAAATCCATTTTCCATTAAATCAATTTTTCTTTTTACAAAATTAGGACCTTCTTAGAATTTTTAAAAATAAAAAACAAACCAATTTAAGACTATTCCTCAAAATTTTTCCCAAGTAAAATAAATTGACTAAGAAATGTAAACTCAATCACTTTTAAAAATTAAAGTCAACCAACCTACTAATGTTTTTGGAAATGAATTATAGAAGTCTGATCTTGAATAGCATGTATATAAGTACTCAAACATAATTACAAGGAGTTTTAAAATATGGAAGATTTTCTATTTCCATCTTTTGCAAATAATTGTTCAATTTAGCCTTTTTTGTAGCTTCAATTGAATTAACTTTACTACATGTGAATAGGTTTTATATTTAAGGGTATTACTGAAAGATAAGATTAATTTCGGAAAGTTAAAAGTGGTACCCCGTTGAGGTTTAATAAATTAGCCCCTGAACTCAAGAATCCAGTTTTCAAAACCATTTTAAAAATTGGTTTTATTAAAAGACTGGTAGCTAAGTTATAATAAATCTACCTAATTGGTTATAATTTAATTCTTCTTTTGACTTCGATTAAGTAACAACTTCAAACAATTTTTGAAAAAAAAAAACTAAGTTTTTCTTTACTCTTAGTTGATGGTTAGTATTAAACGAGTTAATGTTTAATACTAATTGGGTTAAGAAAAATAATAAAAACTGGGAAAAAATTAGGCTTAATAGCTTAGCTCTCTACTGGGGATTTGTCAAGAGGGCTAGCCACCTAAACTTCCAAATTTAGAATTACTTTTTGAAATAACCTTAGTAAGTGTGATTTATTTATTTATTCATTCATTCTTGTTTTCATGTTTATATATAGTTATACTAACTTTTTGCAAGGTTATCTTCATTTCAGTTTTTGTGTGTGTGTATGTGTGTGTGTGTGTGTATAGGGAGGGGTAGACATTATGTAGGTTCCATTTCTTCAAAAGTGTGTAAGGTCACAGAGTTTAATGACCTTTAGAACCTACCCCACTTGTATGCATGACTTTTAGACCAACAAATAAATAATAATGGGGCATATCACTAATGAAAGGTCGGAACTCTATCAAAATTCCATAATACCATAAAAATATTGTAATACCACAAAAATTATTTAGTTGTTGGTCCTTTGCATTTGCATCCATATGCCTTTATCTTTTCCTATATTTATTGATATGTAAATATTACTACTTGTTTATGTTTGTAAATAAACTTATCCAGTACCTTTATTATTTCTATAAAAATTGTATTGTTTTTCAAATCAAAGGATTTCTGTTAAATTGTAAAATAATTTTCTTTTACCACTAATTAAGTCACCATAAGACTATTAAGCTTTAAAGCATACTTGTAGATTACCTTTCTAATGATTAAACTTGCAAATGTCCTTTGAAAAGAATGGGAATGAAATTTTTCCTCTTTAAAATTTTAGAATTCACCATTCTATAAATTACCATATGTTTTCATAAACCCTCTCAACCTTTAAATTTGTAAATCCTTAGTCCCCTTATCAAAGTCATAAAGAGTCTTACAACTATAAAATAAATCCCCTTATAAGCCTTGCCCTTCCGACTAGATTTTTCTTATTGCTCTTGTCAGTAGTTTTGATTTATCTAGAATTTTTTATTAGAAATTATTTGTAAATATCAAGTGGCTCATAAAATTTTCCTTTGTAAAATAATTCTTTTCTTTTAAATAACACTTCTTATAACTATTGTAAGTAATCTTTTAAATACTTTCCTAAGTTTTTTTCAGAGTCTGTCAATTAAGTCTATAAACCTAGGTTTTTCTCATGTAAATATATCTCACTTATATATTTTTGGTGTAAATATTCTTCTCTTTCTTGTTATCCCTTATTAAATATTTTATAAACTTTCTTTTTCTCCACTTTTGTAAAAATTCTCCATATGAGAAGTTAAGCTGGTCCTTTTTCTCTAAAAAAGAAGAAGAAGAAGAAGAAGAAAAAGGAAAAGAAAGGTTGCTAATAGATAAGAATTCTTCCAATCAAGTTCAAATGGCTAATGATAAGATCACCTCCCTAGAAAAAATGGTATGTCAAATGGCCTGATAGTTGTAGATCTTATTTCCCACAATCACTAATCTCCAAGTGTCTCAAGATTCAAACCTGGTAAAAAGATTTTCAAATCTAGAAGAAAAAGTAACAATACTACAAAAGAGCACTATAGACTTAGAAATGGCAATAGGTCCGATGCTTAGAAGACTTCAACACCTAATATTTAATATTGATCAAATGTCGGCAAGCCTAAACAATGAAAGGGGCCCAAAGAGAAAAGAGCTAAGGATAAGTAAGAAAAATCAAGCCTAAAGGGCTCGGAGGAGATAATTCACTTAACTAAAGATCTCAATGACCTAAATCTTTCATCATTTAAAGGAGGCAAAGATCCTTGCCTGTGATGCCCCTAATCTAAATTACATACCACACAACTTTGACCCAAAAGCTCAATGTAACTATCATATGGGTTAGAAAGAGCACTCCATTGAAAAATGTTGGAGGTTGAGGAATAAGATTTAAGACCTGATTGATGCTAAAGTTATTTAGCCAAAGCTTCTAGAATTTGGTCCTTCAAGTCACAAGGGGACTTTAACCAAATCACCTAAAGCTCCAATTCTTTTGAGTCTACCAATACCCTTTGATAGGCTTACATGTCATCTTAAATAGTTGGATGCTTAAATGGAGCAAGTTAAAGCAAAATCAAGTTCTTTTCAATAAAGTTTGCAATAAAAGAATGTTTTGAATGGTTTTGTCACAGCTAGAATAAAATTATCTTATTGGTTACCTTTTAATTAGGTGATTGCAGTTCGATTAATATTAAGGCAAATGAATGTACATTTTCGTATCTTATTTTGAAAGTTTAGAATAAAAAGAGGCAAACTATATCTCACATACTAACCCTTAAACAATTTGAGAGTTGAGTGACATCATAGTAAGGGCTTATTCCTTAAAGGAGGTCAATGTTGAATTTGATACGCAGATAAAAATGAAGTTAGGCACTCATTTTCAAATCCTAAAACACAATTATCTTTTGTTAACCCTGTTGGACTAACTTGGAGTATTTTCAAATTTAAACCCTATCAAGAATCATCTCATACTAGGGCAATTCAAAGGTTAAGATCATTGATTAAAGAGAAAAGAATAAAAATTGGTTTGTGTTTGCTTTAGTCACATTAATTCAAATACGACTTCTATTTTTGATAAGTTATTTTACTTTGAAATGAAGAAGAGCCAACCCCTTTTTCAAACACCTCATACCTATACATACCTCACCCAAGCCAATATACTGAGAATCTATGGATTTAGGGTCTTCAATCTCTCAAAGACAAAGACTCAATAATAAAAGCCCAAGAAAAAGGGGTAAAAAATATGAAAAATTAGGGTAGTAAAAAAAACTTTTTTAAAAAAAGAGGAAGAAAAGCAGAAGAAAGAAAAGAAGCTTGAAAATTGGGTTTAAGTGTAAGATGAAAACCTCAAAAAATACATCACATCCCAGTAAGAGCAGCAAAGCTAAATTAACAGGCCCAAAATCAAAGTCCAAATAGCCTAAAAAATACAAGGTCCTAAATCACATTCCAAGCCTAAAAACACAAAACCTCCATATCCACTCTAAATAACACTTCAAAATCACACCCCTATTGGATTACACAAGGCCTCTCCACCTACGATAAAAGCTCTTCTAATCTTAAAGGATAATTTGTCCTAAATAAAAATTGTTTTTGAAACTGAGGCAAGCACACTCTTAGTTTTTTCCTAAAGCTTCTCAACCTGTATACGTAAGTTGAATAAATAAATCTTTCAAAATAGGTCTTCTCATCAGTCATCTTGAAACCATTTATCCAAAAGCTTAGTTCATAATATTGGACCGAAAAAGACCTAATGGATTGATCAAAGCAAATCACTTACAAAATGAACTATAATTTTTGGAATAGTAGTCAATAGTGTAATTTAGACCAAGAGTGCATAAGGAAGTATTCTTCAACTAGACTAATCATGAGTTACCTTTCCTTTAGGAAAGGTGATGTGAGGCAAGTGCACTTATTAGTTTATAATATAGTGGATATGAATCCGAATGTTGATCCCTTAGAGACTTTGACTACTAATACTCACTATGTCTCTATTATCTAACCAACAAATTCAAATTCAAGAAACTTAAAGAAGTAAATCTAAATTACTACTAAAACTAATTTAAAGATTAATTAAGATGCAATTCAAGAATTAACAAGAAAGCAATTCAATTAATTTAAGATTCAATGTTGTACCTGGATCTTTCTTCCCTTAAATCTAACATGTGATTTTCCTAAAAATAATCTAATTTATTCCTTAATCTTTATTGATTAGGAGAATTCTCTACTAAAGTTGATCACTTTCTTAAACCAATTAACCCTAACCCTAAAATCATCTATTAGAATCTCTTCTCAATAGCATGATCTAAGATTGCATTATTGAACAATGAATTATCTATGCTTTAATTCAAAAATTATAAAAGGATCTTGCAATTTATCTCTAAACTTGCAATAATTCTCATCAACTATGCTAGATCTAATCTTATAAGAAATCTCTCGATTCTCTTATAAGATATCGAACTTTAGATTACTACCTGTGAAAATAATAACCTAAATCATGAAGGAAACATAGTTGAATCAAGAAAATAATAAAGAACCAAATTAATCAAATACTAATAATATCACATGAATAGATCTAGGTTTTACATAACCTAGATACTAAAGATCTACTCTCTATATATTGCAAAATAAGAATCTAAAAACAAAGTATAGAAAAGAATAAAAAGAAGCATCATGAAATCCAAACAAAATGAAATCTTCTCTTCTCTCTACTTTCTTTTTGTTCTTAGCTTTAAAAACTCCATAAAGTCATGCTAAAAAGTTCCTTCAAATAAACCCTAACAAGGTTTTATATATGAAAAGATAAAAAAAAAAAAAAAAAAAAATAGGCCGGCTAGAAAAGACACGTTCAAGGACACAACCGTGTCTTTTGGTTGTATACTTAATTATGCTTTACGTTTTTTTTAAATTGGAAATGATATGACTAATGACATGGTCGTGCCTTTTGGTCATGTCCTAAGCTATAACAATAGAAAATCAGCTCCAATTTCACCTAAAAATGATACGATCTTGTCATTCGACTATGTTAATCTTCAAACCTTCATAACTTGCTCATTTTAGCTCCGATTTGAGTAAAATTTGTTTCTATCTTTTCATTTCTTTCATAGATCACTAAAGGAATGTTTGAACAATTAAGAACCCATCAAAAGGAATGTTTGAAAACATAAGGCCCCATTAGGAAGCTCAACATCAAGGTTAGGAGACATTGAGATGCCCCACATGGTTACTAAGGAAGATGATGATTATAACATTTGCTCCTTAATAAGAATTTATACCCGTTAGTAAACTTTCAAGAAAAGAAAAGAAAAAAGACAAAAAGAAAAAAAGAAAGAGAAAGTAAAGGTTTGTCACAAGATTTTTGTCCATTTTCAAATCCATGTCGGCCCTAGTGGTTAAGCTTTCAATTCATTTCACTTACTCCCTTCTTCAATATGGTCACACCTTTTAAGTTGACCATATTAGTCTAGATCTTTCTTCCCTAATGGAGTTTTTGATGTCTATTAAGTCTTTTTCAAATCAAGGGGCTTATCCCTAATACCTTTTTCATCATAAATGGTTTTCACCAAATTCTTTGTTTGTAAAATTTTTCAAGTCAAGAGGTTTTTCAAATTGGTTATATTCCTCACTTTGCTTCTTCAATCCTTCATCAATTCTCCTTTAGGGTTCTAGTCAACTCTTAGAACACTGTCTGATCTTCAATCTATTTGGGTTCTAGCCAACCCTTAGAGCGTTGTCCTATCTTCAATTCTTTTTTAGGGTTCTAGCTAGCTCTTAGAGCATTGTCCCATCTTTAATCCATTTTTATGGTTCTAAACAACGCTCTATTTTTAGGGCTCTCGCCAGCTCTTATTGTATTGTCCCATTTCCATCCATTTTTAGGGTTCTAGCCAACTCTAAGAGCACCATCCATCTTCAATCCATTTTTTATGGTTCTAACCATCTTTTAAAGCACTGTCCCGATTTATATTCTCATTTAAGGTTCTAATAAGCTCTTAAAGCACTGTCCTGACTCATATTCTCCTTTAGGAATCTAGTGAGCTCGTAGAGCACTATCCTGATTTACTACCTCTCTTAAGGTTTAGCGAGCCTATATGTCGCTTCCCATCACCAATTTCTCTTCAGTGTCTTAGCGAGCCTATAAGGTGCTTCCCTTCATCAATTTCTCTTAAGGTCTTAATGAGCCTGTAAGGCACTGCCCTTCATCAATCTCTTTTTAGTGTTTTAGTGAGCTCGTGGGGCACTTACCTTCATTAGTTTTCCTTTAGGTCTTAGTGAGCCCATAGGGCGTTTCTCCTCATCAATTTCTCTTAAGGTTTTAGCAAACCCATAAGGCGCTTCACTTCTCCAATTTCTCTTAGGTCTTAGCAAGCTCATAAGGTGCTTCCCTTCATCAATCTCTCTTTAAGGTCTTAGCTAGCTCAAAAATCGCTTTACCCATTCGCCTGGGTTAATCAACTCATAGGAGTACGACTAAGCTTCAATTTGTCATTTAAGGTCTTAGCTAACTTAAGAAGCACTTTACCCATTTTTCCTAGGACAGTCAGATTAGAGGAGCACTTCCAAGTTTTCTCAAATTGATTCCAATTTAAGGTTAATAATCCCCTAGAGACGCTCCTACCTAGGTTAGCAAGTTTAAAGGAGCATAACTAGGTTTCTCTCAAATCAATGCTCATTTAGGGTTGCTAGTCCCTTAGAGATGCTCCCACCTAAGTTAGTGAGCTCAAAGAAGTACGACCAAGTTTTTCAAATCGATTCCAATTTAAGGTTACTAGTCCCCTAAAGATGGTCCCGCCTAAGTTAGTGAGCTTAAAAGACTATAACTAGGTTTTTTCAAATCGATTCCAATTTAAGGTTTCTAGTCCCATAGAGACGCTTCTACCTAGGTTAGTGAACTCAAAGGAGCACGAGTAGGTTTTACAAATCGATTTCAATTTAAAGTTGCTAGTTCCTTAGAGTTGAATCTGCTTAGGTTAATGAGCTCAAAAGAGCACAACTAGGTTTTTTTTCAAATAGATTCTAATTTAGGATTATTAGCCCCATAGAGATGCTCCTGCCTAAGTTAGTGAACTCAAAAGGAACACGATCAGGTTTTTTAAATCAATTCCAATTTAAGGTTGTTAGTCCCATAGAGATGCTTTCACCTAGTTTAGTGAGCTTAAAGAAGCATGATCAGGTTTTTCAAATCGATTCCAATTTAGGGTTGCTAGTCTCTTAGGAATGCTCTTGCCTAGGTTAGTGAGCTCAAAGGAGCAAAACTAGTTTTTTTTTTTTTCAAATCGATTCCAATTTAGGATTGCTAGTCCTCTAGCAATACTCCCGCCTAAGTTAATGAGCTCAAAAGAGCACGACCAGGTTTCTATCAAATCGATTCCAATTTAGGGCTACTAATCTTCTAGAGACGCTCCTACCTAGGTTAATGAGCTCAAAAGAGCATGATCAAGTTTTTAAATTGATTCTAATCTAGGGTTGCTAGTCCTCTAGAAATGCTCTCACTAAGTTAGTGAGCTCAAAGGAGCACAACCAGGTTTCTCTCAAATTGATTCCAATTTAGGGTTGCTAGTCCCCTAGAGATACTACTACTTAGGTTAGTGAGCTCAAAAGAGCATGACTAGGTTTTCAAATTGATTTCAAATCTAGGGTTGCTAGTCCCCTAGAGATGCTCCAACCTAGATTAGTGAGCTCAAAAGAACATGACTAAGTTTTCAAATCAATTATAATTTAGGGTTGCTAATCCCCTAAAGACGCTTCCACTTATGTTAGTTAACTTAGAAGGGCAAACCAAGTTCTAAACCATTTTTTTTAGCCAACTTCTAAGGCATTAAACCTTTTTAAAACTCACTTTTATATCTCAAGCAGTTCTTAAAGCACCTTTCCTCTATTTCATTTTTCACCATTTATCAAATCCCTAATGGACCAAGCTTAGGATAGTTAGCTAGTTGAAGTGCTTTTTAAGGCAATTTCATTTCTAAGACAAAAATGATCTCTCCTTTTGTTTTTGTGGTAAAGTTTTACTCAAACTTCACGACAAAGAGAGGCAACTATTATAATCTTAGAATTGGGTAAAGGGTCTTAATTTAAAAAGTACAAAAAGATAGAAAATTTAGAAAAAGTCCAAAAAAAATAGAAAATTTAGAAAAATTACAAAAAATAGAAAAAAATAAAACTTATAAAAGTAGATGATTTAAAATAGAAATAGCTCTAGTATTTGGGTTGGGTCTTAAATAATAAAAAAAAAAAAACAAAAAGAATGTTGAGCTTGAGCTTAAATTTAAGTTTAGCCCAAGCCATCCTAGTCCATATATGTAATTTGATCGCATACATGGACAAGGTACAGGCTAACGACTTAATGGAAATATACTTGTACACGTATAGAGGAGACCCGAGTTCACACCTTACTACTAGCACTTAAGCACAATTTTTTTTTCCTCTTGACTTCAAATGCCATGTGTCAATCTATAGTTGGTTGACACTAGTATTTTCCTCTTCTTTCCTTCCTTTTCCCTTCCTTTCCCATGCATACCTTACCTTCACAGCTCACTTCCAAGCTCTTTTTCATCCCTTTTTCCTTAAAATTTCACCAAATTAATGGTGAAATTGTGAAGTAAACTTAGAATACTTTGCATTCGTATAAAAAATACATCCAGATTCAAGCATTTAGAGGAACAAAATAGGTTTTGAAAATCAAGAAAAGCTTGAATACATGGATTTTGCTCCACATTATGGTTGTGTAATTCTAGCTTTTTCATCATAAGACGAAGCTTCCTTGATGCATTTAGAGTAAGAATAGAGGATCATGAATTGCTTTTGACTATCATTTATGCTCAAATCGTATCAACTTCGACATTTTCATCAACACTCATTTATTTCGAAATCTCAAAATTAATGGCGAATTGTTGACCTTCCACACTTGTTCGATCTTCGAAAATTATGAAAGGGGCTTGGGGAACTCATTTGGATCAAGAATAAGCATCGATGGTCACTCAAAATACACTCACAAAACTTTCTCTCTCTAAATCCAAAACCTGTAACCAAGCTCTCTCTCTTTCTAAAAATTGCTTGAGTTCGAAGAAGCTTGAGCAAAAAAACCATATAAGAAGCTTGGCTAAACCTTCCACTCTTTAAATCAACTACTCCCAATAACAGCCATGACCTTTATGCCTTTAACCACCAAACCCTCGCTATCGCCACCACACTTTGTTCCACCATTGCTTCCACCACTCTTTTGGTAAAAAACACCTACACCACATGCTCTTAGATGCTCGAAAACCCCTATCTACACCACTCTCGCACCACCAATAACCACCTTACGCATTGGTCACCACCACTACCGCCGCTGCTACTTCTTCTTCAAAAACCACCAAAGCAAGCTCCAATCATTGTAGTGCTTTTCCTACACCCCTTAAGTACAATCTAAAACACACAAAATAACCTTCCCTCGCTCATTTCGATACTTAGATCAAGTCATGAGACACCTAGTACAGTCGCTTGCTCCTCCTTCGTTCAGCACATGTAGCATACAAGAATCGGGTTAGACTTGGATCCTACTTGCCTAACCTTGCTCCATCAGACATGCGCTTCAACTTCAACTCCCAACCCGCATGTTTCTCTAGTTCAGCTCTAGTTGCATTTTTTTTTAAATTCTGTTTTACTTATTTATATGATTTGTAATTTAAAAAAAAAAAATCAAAGAAAGAAAAGAGAAAAAAAAAAAAAAAAGAAAGAAGAAACATAGTAGAGCTTAGTTTTTATTTTACTTTTATTTTCTTTTTTGCTTCAATCTAAAAAAAGTAAAAATAATAATAAATAAATAAATAATAAAAAGAAAAAGAAAAAAAATAAAAGAAAATAAAAATTTTTATTAATTAGAAAAATCCATTTTCCAAATGAATAAAAATAAAATGAAATCTTTATTTTTTTTCAAAATTAGGACCTTTTTAGAATTTTCAAAAATAAAAACAAGCCAATTTAAGACCCTTCCTTAGAATTTTTCCTAAATAAAATTAATTGGCTAAAAAATGTAAACTCAGCCACTTTTAAAAATTAAAATCAACTAACTCGCTAATGTTTTTGGAAATGAACTACAGAAGTTTGATCCCAAATAGTAGGTACGTAAGCACTCATATGTAATTTGTAAGCGACTTAAAATATGGAAAATTTTCTTTTTCTTTTTTCCATCTTTTGTAAATAATTTTTCAATTTAACCTTTTTTGTAGATTCAGTCGAATTACCTTAGCTACATGTGAATAGATTTTATTTTTAAGGGTATTATTGAAAGATAAGATTAATTTGAAAAAGTTAAAAGTGATACCTATTAGAGTTCAATAAGTCAGCCCCCAAACTAAAAAATTTGATTTTGAAAACCATTTTAAAAATTAGTTTTATCGAAAAACCAGTAACTAAATTATAATCCATTGACTTAATTAGTTATAACTTAACTCTTCTTCTGAACTCCGATTAAATGACAACTCCAAACAATTTTCAAAAGAAAAACCAATTTTTTCTTAACTCTTAGTCGAGAGTTAGTATTAAATGAGTTAAGGTTTAATACTAATCAAATTAAGAAAAATAATAAAAATAAAAAAATTAGGCTTAATAGCTTGACAACTTTACTAGGGATTTGTTAAGAGGGCCAGCTACCTAACCTTTCGAATTTAGAATTACTTTTTGAAATTCCCTTACTAAGTGTGATTTATTTATTTATTCATCATTCTTGTTTTCATGTTTATATACAATTGTGGGGGTAGGGGTAGGGTGGGAATTGTTAAACTGCATCATGAATGCATAGAAGACATGGTTAAACTTGGATTGTATTAGGACCTTGGAATGGAAGGGCTATTGTGTAGGCTTCTGGTGTTATGTTATAACCATCACTCGAGGTTGATTAGGCTACCCCACTTAAGTTTCAATGTGACCGATGAATTGTTTCTTCAGAAGTGTGTAAGGTCATAGAGTTTAGGAACCTTTAGAACCTACCTCAATCGCATACATGACTTTTAGACTGAAGAATAAATAGTAGTAGGGCATATTACCAATGAAAGGTTGGAACTCTATCAAAATTCCATTATACCATAAAAATATTGTCATACACTTTCCTTGTATGATAATAATGGAATTTTGGCAAAATCCCAACCTTAAACTCTTTTATTGCATCATTATTATTTAGTTGTTGGCCCTTTGTGTTTGCATCCATATGCCTTCATCTTTTCTTGTATTTATTGATATGCAAACATCATCACTCTACATCATTAAATATAATAATTATCCTTTGAGAGCACTTAGTTGTATCTTCTCTCTTCTCCTTCAGCTTTTATCTAGCTCCTTTAGCAAGAGTTAATGGCGAGCGGCCCTAATACTACATTCGTGTATCATATCAAGTGTTAGGATTAGGCTAAGTGGGATTTGCTAGTATGTCATATCTAGTTGGTAGTCATTCGACTTTGCTAAAACCCCTTTTTATTTTCTTATTCTTGTTTAGTATGGTGCTTCTCCATGCGTATAACCTCAAAGATGCATCAACTTCATTGGTATTAGCATATGGTTCCGAGAGGGAGTGTGTAAAGTTGCAATAAAGTTTTAGTTTTGGTTTATGTTTGCTATTAATGGCTATTGTGTTCCTTCCATAGCTACTGCAATATATTCAAGTGAAGTAGGTTTTGAAGTTGTGAGCTATATAGCAAAGCTTTGTGGATTGGTACGTATCATTCCTGTTGTTACTTTGTTCTTTCACTGCGAAAATAGAACAAGTTCATTTCTGTTATATTTGAGTACGTGTTGGGTGTTGGAGTTGTTAAAGTGAGTTCTTAAGATTTTGGGTAGTAAGTAGAAGCATTTACTGTGTATTGTGCTATTAACCTATTGGAGAAGTATTACACCATGTCGGATTCAAGTGTTTAAGGTGCTATTAGTGACTTGAGTAGTGGTGCTCATGCTTATTGAGGTCAAAATGGAAGTAATACCCTCGGGTCAATTGATGATAAACTTGATAAATTCACTAATCTTATTAAGACCTGAGAATGATCCTAAGAGACAATATGGTCAAGATGGCCGAGCTAATCGCCCAGCTTAACCCCATCGAGCTAGAGGAGTTGTAGACCGAGCTGCTAGATGAAGGTTGGAGTTAGAGGAGATTAAGGAGAATATCAAGGATATAGAGTTAGAGAATGATGGAGAGGAAGAAGAAGAGGTTAAATATTACTAAGCACAAGAGGGAAGAAGTCAAGCTCCTTGAGGACTTAACATTATTAAGATCCAAATCCCACCCTTTAGTGGAAGTGGACATGTAGATGAATATTTAGAGTGGGAAGAAAAAGTTGATAAATTATTTGATTGTTATGGGCATACAGATGTAGTTAAGGTTCGACTTGTTGCACTCAAGTTCTTTTGATATGCTACCATGTAGTGGAAGAATCTTAATGTGGCTAGAGTAAGAGATGGACGACAAGGTATATAAACTTGGGGAGAGATGAAGAGATTATTGAGGGGAAAATTTGTACTTGAGACTTACCTACAAGACACCTTTGTTAAGTTGCAAGAGCTTTGTTAAGAAAACCAATCTATTGATGACTATGTCAAAAAATTTTAGATGCTGATGATCCAAGTAAAGGTGGATGAACCTGAGGCTCATATAGTGTCGAGATTCATCTATGGACTCAAGTATGAGATTCACAATATTATGAAAGTATAGAGATTATATATACTGGAGGAGGCTATTAAGGTAGCATAAAGGGTCGAAAAGAAAAGGAGAAATGTTCCGAGCAAACTTAAGCCGAGCTTTTCCTAAGCTCCGGTTCTACATCAACTTACTCATGCTAAGCCGAGAAGACTTTCTCAAGCTAAGGAAAAACATGACCAACTTGATGATAGCCAAGTAAGCTAGAAGAGTTGAGTTAAGGATAGGCCGACCCTAAGGACATATGAGAAAGGACAGACCTTTGGACTAAAGATTAGCGAGGTAAAGTTCTTTAAATACTTAGGTTTTAGACACGAGGCTATTGAATGATCAAACCGACATGCTATGGTATTTTGTGGATATGTAGTAGATAGTACCAACGAGAGTGAGCCAAAGGAAGATAAGAATGCTAAATGAGAGAAAGAGGAGACCTATGTCTATGTCGATCAGGGAGAAGTGATGACACTGGTACTAAAATAAGTGCAGTGTTCCTTGCTAAGTCCCAAAGAAGACTAAAGAGAAAATTTGTTCCATACAAAATGTACCATTAAAGGATAGTTGTGTACCATCATTGTAGATGGAGGGAGCTATACCAATGTTGTCACATAAACTTTTGTGTAAAGGTTAGGATTGCTGACCTCTAACATCCCTGACCTTACAAGATACACTAGCTTCATAATAAGGGTGCTTTGCACATCATTGAGCAAGTAACCATGCCTTTTAGTGTTGAAAATGTGTATAAGGACAAAGCGGTATGCCTTTGTCAAGGATGGAAAGAAGATTGTATTACAACCTATGACAGCAACCTGGGTAAATGAGACCTATAACTAGCTCACCTAAGCTAGCAAGAAGAAAGCTTTAATGATGAGTCGAAGAGCGCTCCAAGCTACTAATAAGGCCGATGAACCTATGTTTTTATTGATTAGAAGATTGGTAGAGATGAGAAATCTAGAAGATGTTCTCAATGAGATCCAAAGATTAATGGATGAATTTTTTGGCCTATCCTCCAAAGAGTTTCCTAAGGACTACCCTAATCTAAGGCATAGAATACTGTATTGATCTACAACCAAGCGTAACCTTACTATATTGACTTACCTATAGAATGAATCTTGAGCAAGTTGTCAAGCTGAAAAGGTAAGTAGATGAGATGATAGAATGAGGTTATGTAAGGGAGAGCATGAGTCCTTATGTTGTACCAACTTTGCTCATCCTGAAGAAAGATGGATCGTAGTACATGTGCATCGACAACCAAGCTATAAACCATATTACAATTAAGTACAGGTTCCCAATATTGAGGCTCGATGACATGTTGGATGAGCTTCATAGCGCTAATATATTCTCAAAGATTGATTTGCAAAGTAGCTATCACTTAATTCACACGAGACTTGGTGATGAATGGAAGACTGTTTTCAAGACTAAGCATAGTCTCTATGAGTGGTTGGCTATGCCATTTGAACTTATAAATGTGTCAAGAACCTTTATGTGGCTTATGAACCATGTGATGTGTCTACTGATCAAAAGATGTGTGGTCATGTACTTTGATGACATATTAGTGTATACTGCCGACCTAAACAACCATATTCAATAGCTTCGAGCTATTTTGGACATTTTACGAGTTGAGAAGCTGTAGGGGAAAGAAATGTAAGTTCTATCAAAGTGAAGTTGTCTTTCTTAGGTATGTAGTATTTGGAGAAGGAATCCGATCGCATGAAGAAGAGGTCCAAGCTATTTTGGAATGACTAACATCAAAGAATATCATTGAAGTACGAAGTTTTCATGGTCTTGCTTCCTTTTGTAAGCGATTCATTAAAAACTTTAGTACATTTGCAGCACCTTTGACCAAATTGATGAAAAAGAGTGAGGGATTTTGATGGAGTGACTAATTAAGAAGAGCATTAGGGAAATCAAGAAGAAGCTCACTATTGCCCTTGTCTTGTCCCTACCAAATTTTGACAAGCCATTTGAATTGGAATGCAATGCATCAGGCATTGGTATTAGTGCAATCCTGATTCAGGAATATCGACCGATTGCTTACCACAATAAAAAGCTCAATGGTGCTGCATTAAACTATTCTATGTATGAAAAAGAGTTATATTCACTGTTTCGAGCTGTTATTATGTGGCAACACTATTTATTACTAAGAGAGTTTGTGATATATATGGACCAAAAGTCCTTAAAGTATCTTGGAAGTTAAAAAAAAATTTGAAAAGGCAAGCAAAGTATCTAGAATTTATGGAAGGTTTTTCTTATGTGATTCGACACAAGAAAGGTAATGCTAATGTGGTCATAGATGCCTTGTCACGTCGACAAACCTTGCTGACCACCCTATAGAAGAAATTATTGGTTTTTTCACTTATTACCGAGCAGCATGCTTGCAACCCCTTTTTTGGTCCTATTCTTGAGTAGTGCAAAGAAGGAGTTGTTATTAGAGGATATTATTTTAAAGATGGCTATCTATTTAAGGAAAGAAGGCTATATATACCAAGCTGTTCCATACACGAGCTATTGACAAGGGAAGCTCATAGTAGTAGACTATTTGGTCATTTTGGAGAGACCAAAACAGTCAACCTATTAAAAGAAAACTTTTAGTGGCCAGGTTTGGCCAAATATGTCCGTAATGTAGTCAGCAGTTGTGAAGTGTGCAAGAGCGCTAAGAGAAAGAGAGAGCTGCATGGAGAGTATATGCCTTTACCTACACCAACCTCACCTTAAACCAACCTCAACATGAACTTTGTCTTAGGGTAGCCTTGGACATCTAGGGGAAAAGATTCAATCTCTGTTGTAGTAGACTGCTTTAACAAAATGGCATACTGCATCACATGCCATCAAACTACCAATACTTTATATAGTATTAATTTTTTTTTTTTTTTGTAGGAAGTTGTCCGATTACATAGAGTACCAAAGACTATTGTCTCAAATCAAGACACAAAATTATTGAGTTATTTTTTAAAGGAACTTTAGAGAAGACTTAGAACTAAAATTTTGTTCAACTCTAGTAGCCACCCTCAAATTGATCGTCAGATTAAAGTAATGAACAGTATGCTAGGCACTTTACTCTAAGTTGTCATAGGAAAGAATTTAAAGTATTGGGATCTGTGTCTACCAGTTATAGAGTTCACATATAACCAAACTATCTACAGTAATACTGGAAAGACTCCTTTCGAGGTCATCTATAGCCTTAACCTCACTATCCCCTTAAGTCTGATTAGTACCCTTGTAGCTGCTGAAAAGAGTCAATTTAGAGTCACCTAAGCCTAAGAAATACAAGAACTACATTAGTTTGTAGTAAGGAAAATCGCTAAGTTCAATCAAAGACAGCAAAAGATTAATTAGGTGACTTAGTATGGATTCACTTCAACCGAAAATGATTTTCGCACTTGAGACAAAGCAAGTTATCTCCGTAAGTTAATGTTCTATTCAAAGTCTTAAAGAAGATCAATTGCAATGCCTACCAGATTAAATTACCTAAGAAGTATGGTGTTTCCTCCACCTTCATTACATCCAACCTGATTCTCCATCGACCAGAAGAAGACCCAATAGATGTTAAGACAAAATAAGAGCCTAAAACCTCTTCAAATTTGAGGACAAATCTTTTCGACCTCTAAGCAAATGAAAGGAATCAACTCTTCAAACCAGTCACGTGTAGCCGAGATAGAGGACTACAAGGGCTCACATGAACAATACTAGCTCACAACCCTACTTATGATGAAGATTCCTATTCCGATCTCCATCTTTAACACTACTACCAACCTAAGTGTTAGGCTCTTGTAAATGCCAACACAGTTTTCAAGCCTCCAAGCAGCCATGCCTATTACCGAGCTCTTACCATGATCCAGACAACATTTGAGCCAACCAACTTTAGACTCCAAACCAAGTTAGGCTACCAAAATACCTAACCTAAAGAGGATCAAAACGCTCTTCAATACCTAAACCCTGACCTGAATTAGACCATGTCAACTTTGACTAATGACTTTCTTTTAACCTTGTCTGAGTAAGATACTATGATTGACATAGGGCCTCAAAATTCGTTACAACTTAGCCAACCACACTACAAGCTTCCGATCACCTCTTGACATGTATCTTCTAGCACAACATTTTAGAAGAATTCTTTACTTTTTCATATAAAATATTCTTTGTCCTTTTTACCTTGTTTTAGAATGTCTTATGTATCTTATTGTAAATTACCCTTTCTGTCTTTTCATGTATGTATTGTAACCCTAGTGGGGTAAGTTTATAAACCCTCATTTGCCTGTACGCAAACATCATCACTCTACATCATTGAATATAGACATTGTCCCTTTAAGAACACTTAGCCGTGTCTTCTATCTTATCCTTCAGCTCTTATCTAGCTTCTTTAGCAAGAGTTCATGGGGAGCAGCCCTAATATTACATTTGTGTATCATATCAAGTATTAGGATTAAGTCGAGTAGGATTTATTGGTGTGTCATATCCAATTGGTAGCCATTTGGATTTGCTAAAACCCCTTTTTTATTTTCTTGTTTTTGTTCATTGTGGTGCTTCTCCGTATGTAAAACCACTTCCATGTTGCTGATCCGACGCCCTATGTGCAGGAAAGTGAAGCCGACCAAGATTTGAGGGCAAATCTTCAACAACCTAAGGGAGTTGAAAGAGTGCCGACCTTTAGATCCCTCACCTAAATACGACTCAGGGGTTTACAAGGTCTTACAAAAAGGGTTCTAATTGCTCAACTCAACTAATATGAGTTCATCTATCAAGAAAGTCAAATGGCGAACACTTTAGGTGCTCTACTCAAACACACACTAGTTTGCTTAGTCTCTCGCTCAAATACCAAACACTCAAATGTAGGTCTATTAGATCTTGAGAACCCTAATGCCACCCTACTAAATGTCAAGGCTGAGGTCCTTATCTTTGACTGTCGTGCTCTCTTCTCTTACTCTACTAAGCTACTGCCTCACTCAATCACTTTTACAACCATTTGTATAGCTCAATTGCATCACTTCAACACCCTGTACTGTCTAATACGGCCAGAATAACAACATACCACCTATCATTCTCTTTTTTTGACATTGTACTATATTACTTTTCTTTAATTGTCACATATACCCTTTTGCATTGTACTATATTACTTATTTCTAGCATTGCCCATTTCTATAATTTCTTTATTTCCTTTTATTGCCCTAAGGACTTACTATAAATATTCCTTCTTCTTGTAAGCAGTAATTAGCTCTTACCTTGTTATTAATGAATATTCCTCTTGTCCTTGTGAAACACCACTCTTGAAGCACATACTTCCCCACTCTTATATAATCTTGCTCGTAGCTTGAGATTAACGGTAAGTAAACATTAGGATTAACTTATGCGTCATATCAAGTAAAGCCTAAGTTGTACCATGTTTATTGGTGTGACATATCTAATAACCAACCTTGGTATAGGCAAGTGCACTTATCAAATTGTAGTAAGCAAATCAAGCTCGAATGTCAATCCCTCAGAGACTATGATTACTAATATTTGCTAGGTCTCTACTATCTAACCGACAAATTAAATTTCAAGAAACTTAAAGAACTTAAATTAAATTGTAGCAACTAATAAATTAACATCTAATTAAGAATTATTGAAGAACTTAAACAAGAAAGCAATAAAATTATAAACTACTTCAAGATTCGCATAAATGTATCTAGATCTTTGCTTCCTCTAAATCTAAAGTTAATAACTTTCTCAAGCCAATTAACCCTACCCTAAAATCACCTATTAGAATCTCTTCTCAATAGCATGATTTAAGATTGCATATTAGACAACAAATTCTCTAGGCTTTAATTCAAAATTCCAGGAGAATCTTGCAAATTATCTTTAATCTTGTAATAATCCTCATTAACTATGTATAGATCTAATCATATAAGAAATCTCTCGATTCTCTTATAAGATATCAAACTCTAGATTACTACCTGTGGAAATAATAACCTAAATCATGAAGCATATATAGTTGAATAAAAAAAAGACTAAAGAATTAAATTAATCAAATACTAATCATGTCATATGAGTACATCTAGGTTCTTCAAAACCTAGATACCAAAGATCTACTCTCTACACATCATAAAATAATAATCTAAAAAGAAAGAGTAGAAAATTGTAGAAAAGAAAAAAATGAAGTCTAAATAAGATTGAATCTTGAATTATTGATGGTCCTTTGCTCCTTGAGTGTTCTTTTCTTGAAAAGCCCTTAGAAATTTGTGTCCAACAAGTTCTCCTTTAAAACAAACACTAATAAGGCCTTATATATGAAGTGAATGAAAAAATAAGTCGGCTAGAAAAGACACGACTAGAGACACGACTGTATCTTTTGGTTATATCTTTGGCTATGATTTGCATTTGTTTCTCTTCTTTTTTTTTCCAAAATTGGAAACGACATGACCTAGGACATGGTCGTGTCTTTTGGTCGTGTACTAGGCTATGATAGTTGAAAATAAGCTCTATATTCGCTTGGAAATGACACAATCATATCGTTTGGTTGTGTTGATCTTTAAACTTTCATAACTTGCTAGTTTTAGCTCTGATTTGAGTAAAATTTGTTTCTATCTTTGCATTTTCTCTCGTAGATTGTTTCAAAACCCAAAAAAAATAAAATTTTAATCAATTAAGTATTATTATCTAAAAATAAACTCAAATATAAAGGGAAAATCATCAAAAATCGCTAAATCAAATATATGTAATTAAGAACTCATCAAGCACCACAAAAGCTACTATGTTGCCTACCCATTTCTTCTACTTTAATATCTCAAAGGACCTACTGATCACCTTCCCTACGGTAAGCCCTAGTGATTAACTCAACTCTTAGGCACATCATATCGAGATACAAAATTTATGATCTTATTTTGGAAGACACTGTAGAGGAAGCTTAGGATGAACTTAATGTTCAGCACAACCCCCCAACCAATAGCAAAATGAAGTTGTGAATTGAACTTTAGGTGCACTTCTCTAAGCTATGGTTGGTAAGAACCTTACCAACTAGGACTTGTGTCTTCCTATTATTGGGTTTGCTTACAGTAGGTCTACGCATAGTTCCATTAATAAGTCTCCTTTTGAGGTTATTTATGGAACTAACCCGACCTTGCCAAAGGACATGATCTCTATGGTGACTTCAAAGTATAATAGTATGGAAGCTATAGAACAAGCCTAGTGGCTATAGAAGTTACATTAGTGGGCCTTAATTAGAGTATCGCCAAGTAACAAGAGCTTAGAAACTGAGGAAGAAAGGCGATACACTTCAAGTAAGGAAAATTAGTAGGGATCCACCTAAGTAAGAAACGTTTTCCCAACCGTACAACTAGCAAGTTGTCTCTTAAGGATGATGGTCCATTTAAAATCTTGCAAAGATCAATAGCAATACATATGAGTGTAAATTGCCTAAAGGATATGGGGTGTCCCCAACCATTACATTATGTTTGAGAAGAAGGAAGGTTGTAAGAGGGAAGAAAAGTGGAAGGAAAGAATTAAGAAGGAAAAAAATGAAAGGAAAAAATATAAATTCCCTTGTTTGGATAAAGGTGGGAAAGAAAATGGAAGGAAATTTTTTACTATAATTTTTTATTTTGTTTGAATACCATAAATGTCCCTATAGTTTTAAAATATGTCTTTATTTCAAGGGTAAATATGTCATTTCATTACAATTCTCTCCCAATTGGAGAGAATTGTTTTTAGTAAGCTTAAGGGAAAACTTTCTCTCCCAAATCCATTCCCTCCATTTTCCCTTCTTTAACCAAACAAGGGAATTGTACAACTTTCCTTCCAAATTCCTCCCTTCCCCTTTCCTTCCATTAATCCAAACATAGTGTTAATGTTGCCAAATTATCATCCTATGTTCTAAATGATGCTGATTTAGATAACCTTAATTTAAGGAAGAATCTCTAACATCCTTGGATCATTGATGGGGCCCTAACCTCATCCGTGGCTATTCCGAGCTCTAGTCCCATCTTAAGGGCTAGACTATAAGGTCTCCAGACCTAACCTAGTGCATCCTAACTACTCAATACTCCAAAGATGAGGTGATCCACATGGATAACACCTCTCTACACTGACTACCGACTTACCAAACACTCATCTTGGTTAATGCATCCATTGAAGAACTAGCTTTGAGCTACTTTAAGCTGAATAAAAAATAGTAGCAACCTATTGGACCATCCTTGAGTTGTATGAAGACTAACTTTAAGCTGAGTGGAGGATAGCTTGATAAATTAACTCCAAGCTACAATCTAAGAGACAACCTATCACTTGTCCAAGCAACTAACCTCCTCAATAGCTCAGCAAGAACCTCTAACAGCTTGACTTGCATTCTAGAAGTTGTTTCCTCCTTGCACCAAGAGGCCCTATTGATGACTCACCTATTTCTAACCTACTTTAGTTAGACTAAGAGTAGAACCTAACTCCATCTTCATATAGATTCCTCATAGAGTACGAAGTATCTAGATAATTGACACATGTCTCCTCTTTTCCCACTTTTGGAAGTGATTGTACTATTTTTCCTTTTGTCTTTTAGCGTTTTCACCCTTTTACCTTATCCTAAGATAGTTTTAGGGCACTACTACTTTTGTAATTGTACCCTTTTACATTTATCCTAAAGACTTACTATAAATAGTCTCTTCTTCTGTAAGTTGAATCAACTTTAATTGTTGAATATACTGAATATCCTTTTGCTCACAAGTAAGCTCTAAGTACTTACACTTTTATTACTCCTTAATAGTGGCGAAGGTGTGCACTGAGTGGATTTAGTGTTTGCTAACCTCTGTACCATAACAAGCTAGAACTAAGTCATGTTGAACCATTGTGTTGACTCACATCTACGATGGTTTCTTTACAAATAGCTACTTTACTTCTTCATTGTTGTTTCTTTGATACTCAAAGGACTCACCTATTTTCTTGGTAAGCCCTAGTGATTCCTTATTTCCTAGGCACCTTATTACCTCATGAAGATTTTCTCTTGAAGGTGAACATAAGGAAAAGCATTTTTGACATCATGTTGGTAGATATCCTACTAGGAGGAGACAACATGAGATAAGATAAAGCAAATGGTAGTAAGATTGATAACATGGTTGAAGGTCTCTATATAATCAATGCCTTCACTTTACATAAATCCTTTAGCAACAAGATGTACTTTATAGTGCTCAACTGGTCCCTCAACATTGTCTTTCATTCAAAATTTCAAAGTGCTACCAACAACATTTTGGTTTGGATAAGGTAGAACTAAGACCCAAGTTTTTTTTTTCATGAGAGAGTTAAACTCTTCTCTTATAGCAAGTACGCAATAGGGTTAGCATAAGGCTTCATTATAGTGATGAGGCTTAGATGGAGAAGAGTGAGTAAATAGGTTAAGAATGGTGTGTGGTTTAGTGATGCCTAATTTATAGCTAGTATAGATGTAGTTTATGTTTGTATGGGGAGGGATGGAAGTGGTAATAGGTTTGGTAAAGGTAGAAAGAGAAGGTTTTGGTATTGTTTGTGGTGGAGAGGTAGTAGGAGCCACAACTAGGGCAGAGAATGTGGTAGATGCCTAATGGAGTAAAGGTTAAGGATAATAGAAGGGGTAGAAGATCATATAATAGGGGAAGTTAAGGCTAAGGCCACTAATATAAGATAGTTAGAGGGAATGTAGAGAAGGAAGAGGAAGGGGCTATTGAGGTTGATGACATTTGAAGAGAAGAGTTAGATGGGGAATGAAGAAAGGACAAGACAAGTGGCATAGTGCAAAGAGGGGTAATCACGGTTAAGGTAGGAGATCAAGAGCTAGGTTCAACAAAGTTATAGAGGAAAGTAGCCTCTGATATGGAAATTCACTCTCATAAAAGACCACATGGTGGCTTATGTAGACTCATCTCACAATGATAGCCTTTATGGTTTACTAAATAGCTAGTAAAAATAGAAGGGGTAGAGCGACATGAGAGTTTGTATAAGGCATGTTCAATTAAGTGAAGGTAACAAAGACACCAAAATGTCCTAAGGAATGTGTAATCTAAAAACAAGTTGTACAAAATTTGAAGGGTGGTTTGTTATCTAATGAGGTAGTTAGAAGTCAATTAATCATATAAGCAATGGTAATTAACCTAAAAGGATGGAGGGAGATTAGCATGAATATAGATAGTGTAAGCCAAGTCAAAAGTATGCCGATGTTTACATTAGCAACACCATTTTGTTCGAGAGTATAAGGACATGACAATTGAAGTTGTATGCCATGATCAAGTAAGAAGGTAGTAAGAGCCTATTAACAAATTCATCACCACCATCGATGAAAATTTTTAATGTGATGAGAAAAGTGGTTTTCAACCAAAGATCTAAAATGCTGAGAATGAGATGGTAGAATTATTATATCTTGATTACCTGATCCTTTGATCCCTTAAATATTTATCTTTCATTGCTTTACTTTATATTGCTTGATGAATGTCACATGTCACATCCTAGCTTGATCAACCAGAGTTTTGAAACGCTAAAAATGAGATGGCAAAATTATTATATCTCGATTGCTATCCTTTGATCCCTTAACTATTTATCTTTCGTTGCTTTACTTTATATTGCTTAATCAATGTCACATCTCAACTTAGCACGGAATGCACCATCACATAGGAATACTTGCTAAAAACTTAACTCAACCTATTCATTTATCAAAAGAAAACTTTATTTATTTGATAATGGGGTTGCTACATCGGTGTTCAGCTGGACATTTGGTTACAACTTATATGTACAGCCTATATTTACATCAAAACATGAACAATCCTTTTCTTTTGTCATCTTCAAAATAGTAGGATTCTCGACTCGATACAGGTTCCATTCAAAAGTTGCTGACTCCGACTCACACTCTCAATATACATCCCCCTCTAGTGTTATGCCCTTCATGATGCTATTAACCTAAAGATAAAATATTTCATCCCCTCAACTACTAAAGCTAAGTGAGAGTAGATAACAAACAATACAATATAGGCAATATCACAATAGAAACATTTCAATCATAGTCAGTAGGTTCAACTCCACACATACATTAGCCTAACCAGGCATTTATTGCTAACAATTAGCATGCTATGCTCATGCACATGGCATGCATCACTATCGATATCCTATGCCCTTCCAATATCCTTCTCATTTGGTTAGTCAACATAGTCGAGCATCTGGATATAATGTTTAAAACCTAAGGTAATAAGGACCTACTTGGGAATAGGACCCCTAACTTTGTTTTACAAAGTTAAACTACACACTATGGTTTACCAATTCAAACTATCAAAATAGTCAAGATGTTTGGGCAATAAGAATCCATATGCTTCTAAAAACTAAGTTCATAAAGCCATGATTTTTCTTAATCACTTGAAGCCTTATTTTAAAATTTCTAATCTGTAAGTCCCTTTTTATGCCATGATATGCAATAATTGTTCAAGTATATCATTCCACACAATTAGTCTTTAAGTTTTGCTCAACTTAGTTATTTGATTCTAGTTTTCAACTCTCCCTAGTGGAATTCTAGTATTTTACTTAGGGTTCACTTAGGTGAACACCAAGGAGATAAGGTTAACAATCACTTAACTTCCCTAGTTAGTACAATTATTTGTTAATACCACATTAACACCCAACATAGTAGCATAGCAATTTAACCAAGATATAGCTACCATAATTTAAAATCATCACATTAGCATCTATTATAGTATCATGTCAGTTTAATCAAGATATAACTATATTCAATCAACACAGCATCGACAACACCCAATGTTATGAGTAGCAATATATTTACTCTAAGTATGGGTTAAATATACTTACCTAGCCTTAATAGTAGTGCAAATTTCTAAACTTCACCAAAAGGTCCTTCCTTACTTATTATACCTAGGAAAATATAAACATATTCTTCAAGTCAACTATAAGTCAAACCCACACTCTTATAAGCCTTCACTATCGTATTTTTAAATTTCATTTGATCGTATCGTACTTATTTCTTATCTGATTTCCGTAAACTTTATATCTTCATGATCATTATTTTAATTACTATTAATATATCTTAAGAAACAAGATTGAACAATATGGTTATAAGCTCGAAAATACTCTTTCTCACTACCAACTCGATCATACGTTACCGTAACTCTGTAATTAACCAAAACAAGCTTTAGTTTTAAACTGAAAACCCTAAAAATCACACTTTCCAAAATTGACCAACATCTATTTTATACCTAAAATACTAATCATACACTATCTTATCAATTATCATAATAGTATTATTTACTATTTTATATATTAGGTTAATATATAAGCTTATATTCGGAAAATACATAATAAATTGTATATGAACCTGATTAATTCCACAAAAAAATCCTACAAACTCACAAAAATACGTATTTTAATTATTGAACATCAATTACACCAAACTCGTTATTATCTATTTTTACTAAAATAGTGATTTTAGCTCAAAATTATGAAAAATTAAGGAAAATAAACAAATTTATGTGTGAGATAAAAATTAAGTGTTCCATATATCCTTATAAAGCTTAAAAAGTCAAAACATGTAGGGCTTGTTCATTAATTTCATCAAAAAATAATTATTTTAACAAATCAGTAAAACTGGCACTTTTATCCAAAAAAATTATAAAAAAATAGTGAACATACTTAATTTCAAAAATTATTGTTACCAAAATTAAATATATATAATAAGTGTATTATATACAAAAATTGAGCTTGAAACAACATCATTTAATATTTATAAAAATTAATTTAATTTTCATTCAAATAAGGCATTTTCTTAAGAACCCTATATTTCTACTAGTTATTTAATTAAAATAAAATTATTACATTAATCTACATCTAAAATAGCCTTAGAAACCAAATTTCATAATTAATTAACATTATTCCATATTTTTAGAAATTAGAAGGATTTATGAGTGAAAAATGGGTTCACCTGAACTAGCCGCCGCACCATATTGGAAAAGCTTCCCTAACCATCCTCTATTAGACCCCCTAACCCCTCCAAGTCAGGTTGTGGATAGTCTATTGAACCATCCTAAACCTTATTTATCCTTATTTTTTGTTCTATTTTTATTTTATTTTATTTCTAATTTTTCTAAATTGTGTTCTTATATTTTTGGAGTCCTAAAATATTGTAAAAAAAGGTTTGAGTCCTATTTATAGGTTTTCAAGTTAGCTTGATTTAATAAAACTTGGATATGTGTATGCTACATGTCATTTTTCCATTTTCCTAAGTATTGACTAAACACCATGTATCATCCTCTTATTATTTACGTGTTAACTCATTACTCCAAGTGATTCTCAAGTTGTTACATTATTTGATGACTCACTAACTTATTTACTAGAATATTTTCTATTAATTTTATCTTATTTTGATAATTTATTATTATATACATATATTTAATACATATAATACATATCTGATGTGTCAGGTAAGTGTATCCTATCAAATCTTAACAATAGAATAAGTTTAAGTGTCAATCCCTCAAGGATTTTAATTATTAGTACTTATTAAGTCTCTATTATTTAACCAATAAATTAAATTTCAAGAATTTTAAAGAAGTAAATTTAAATTACTACTAAAACAAATTTAAAGATTAACTAAGATGTAATTCAAGAATTAATAAGAAAGCAATTCAATTGGAAATTAATTCAAGATTTAATGTTGTACCTAAATCTTGCTTTCCTTAGATCTAACATATAATTTTTTCTAAAAATAATCTAATTTATTCTTTAATCTTTCTTGACTGGGATAATTCTCTGTTAAAGTTAATCGCTTTCTCAAGCCAATTAACCTTAATCCTAAAATCACATATTAGAATCTCTTCTTAATAGTATGATCTAAGATTGAATTATTAAACAATGAATTCTCTACGGTTTAATTTGAAATTTTGGAAGAATCTTTTAAATTATCTCTAATCTTGTAATAATCTTTATCAACTATACTTAGATCTAATTTTATAAGAAATCTCTCAATAATACTGCCGATTACTGCCGATGAAAATAATAACCTAAATCATGAAGCAAACATAATTGAACCAAGAAAAGATTAAAGAATTAAATTGATCAAGTAATAATAATAATATCTTATGAATAGATCTAGGTTCCACAAAACTTAGATATCAAATATCTACTCACTGCACATTACAAAATAAGAATCTAAAATCAAAGAGTATAAAATAATACAAGGATAAATTATGAAATCTAAAGAAAAATTGAATCTTGAAATCTTTTTTACACCTTACTTTCTTGATTGTTTTTGGGTTGAAAAACTCTCTCTAATTCATGTCAAAAAGTTCTTCCTCTTAAATAAACCCTAACAAGGCTTTATATATGAAGAGATAAAAAAAAAATACGTCAGCTAAAAAAGACGAGATGGAAGACACAACCATATCTTTTGGTCGTATCCTTAACTATGCTACGTTGTTTCTCTTTTTTTTTTTTTTTAAACCAGAAACAACATGATCGAGAATATGGTCGTGTCTTTTGGTCGTATCATAAGCTGTAACAGTTGAAAATCAGCTCCAATTTCTCTTGAAAATAACACAACCATGTCATTTGGTTGTGTTAATCTTTAAACATTCGTAACTTTTTTATTTTAACTCCAATTTGAGTAAAATTTGCTTCTATCTTCTCATTTTCTTGTACAAATCGCTTCAAAACCTAAAAAACAAAATTTGACTCAATTAAGTATCATTATCTAAAAATTAAACTCAAATATCAAGAAAAATTATAAAAAATCACTATATAAAATATGTGCAATTAAGAACTCATCAATATCACATGTAAATATATGCATATTATATACAATTCAACTTCATTTATTATTTTTATAAGTTAAATAACTTATCTCTAATATCTCGCTATACCTAAATGCTCGAATTTCACGTTCGATAATTTATCGGCTTTATAGATAGTTTATCGGTTTTATCAATAAATTAATGTTTTTACCAAATTAATCCTTTCACATAGTTTATTTTAAAAAATTGACTTTACTAAATTACTTCATCTAACTTTTCTAGCTTTACCATGAAGCTTGAACTAAAACGGACAACATTGTCCTATGCCCTAAATTTAAGGGAAGGTTATTGAATTGACTTAAAATCCTAAGGTATTACAATCAATTACATTGATACTGTCATGACCCTAAAGGGGGCCTAGTAAGATTGCCTAAAATTTTCATATTATGTGTGCACCCATGATTTGAAAATCATCTTACAAGTCAAAGATTGCAAGATTCTAAACAATCAGTCACTAAAGTTTTTATTTATTTATTTTTTTAATTCTTAATTTAATTAACTTACGACCACATATATGTGACTATGGATATCCGATAAGCCATAGTCCATCAGAACCGTAGAGAATAAGTATTCCCTACCAAACAATAAGATTAGGTAGTAAAGTTCTAAAACTCAAACTTACTAAAGTCACAACATTTAAATGTAGTATTAATAATTATATATATAATAATTCAAATGAACCATATAGTCTATCCTCAGAATCTAACTTCTATGCATCTCGATGTTGGCACTCAACTTTCAATTCTTAACCTATGCCCGATCATCTAGCGACTTACAAGAGAAAACTATTGGGGAGTAAGCTACAAGAGCTCAGTGAGTTATCCCACGTACTATACTAGCAAACAGGTTATCAAACAATTTATTACAAAACATATGAATGCATGAACAAGCAGTATGCCAAACAGTATATATGCAGTTAACCGGTGTTGCATATAACATCGAATTTAACGCCCTCCGAAATAAAGGTTAGAGATATATCGATACTAATCACAACCGAGCTCTAGCACCTGAGTTTTTTTTAGCCTTATATAATTATATATATATATATATATATGAATTCCCTATTTCACAAAACAGGTTTCTATTTCCAATAGTCAATAGTATATAAATATCCAGGTCTAGCGATGAGGTGGCCCTCGCAGTCCACGCTCACACCCTACAGCATTGGTCTCTATACGCGACCTCCAGCCACCCACGGTTACCATCTCCAACGCCAATAGAACCTGCGAGCTAAGGGTAGGGTCTTGTTGTACCAAGACTCCTGCACTATACTGATCAAATCATGTAGGAATCCATCCCTCCAAGGCCCTTCATTATCAACCGTATGAGATAACGACCGGAACATTATATATGATGTTCGTGCTCTATGCATGATCCGTTTAATTTTAGTTAAGTTGAATATGATTAAGTCAATTTATGAGGTGATCAAACATTATCAACAAATCATTCAAATTATGCAATAATAAATTATATAACCAAATCTTCAACTATCACATTTAACAGTATTTTGCACAATAATTAATCAATATCAGTTGCATGCATAACTTGAACCCCCATGCATCAAGTTATTAATATTTAATTCATGTGCACTAACTACAAGTACAAAACAAATATAGAGTCATTGGGAGTACTCACTTGGTTATAAATGATGTCAAGGATTGTAATAGTCCAAAGGTAAGTCGGTCTCGATCTCAGGATCGCCTAACATTGGGAGAATATGGAAAGTAGTAAGTTTAGGAATTAAATAACTAAACTAGCATGTTAAATCATACTGTTTACTTAATGTGAGTGAAATCATCGATTTGAGCTTTTTATTTATCGAATCACGTATAACTTTTTCATTTTAGCTTGGATCGTTATGAACTTATAGTCCATTTTTTATCGTTTTCAAACGTATTTTCTTGTAGCGAGGTCCGTTTTAGACGTTGTGACTCGCAATTTGAATTGTGATATAAAAATATCACAAAATTTATTATTTTAGTTTAAAAATTATAAAATATTAATTTTAGCTTTTTCTTAATATATTTATGATTTAATAATTATTTAAACCATATAATTGATATTTTTATTATTTTAAGCATACTTTTCTTATTTTTGAGATTTTAGCCTCATTATGATTATTATTATTATTATTGCCACTGTTATTTTTATTATTTCTTATTTTCTCATTAGCCATTTATATTTATGATTTATACACACACATACACACATATATATATATAAACTTATAGTATATTTGATAAATTTTATAATTTTACTTTATTGAGAAATTCCAATTCGCGGTATTATATATATATATACCTACTCCTTACATAATTATAAATTTATTTTAGTTTGTAGATATTATTATATTATATATATATTCGGTATACTACATATATATACTATATGTTATACGCCATATGTAGACATATGTATATATTTATTTTATGAAAACAATAAATACTTGTTTGACATACTCATATGTACACATACATATATTCATGTATTTTTATTTATACATATAGGTATACTCATATGTATATAAAATATAGTTTACATGTGTACATAAATATATAGTTATCGAATACATAAATATATATAGATAATATACAAATACTTATACATACTATACTACATATTCATATATATATATATATATATATATGAAAATAATTTATACACATATACATCAATATGCAGTTCATGTGTACATATATATATGTATATACCTATAGTTATTTTGTAAAAATACTTAATACCTATTATATGTATTCTAAAAAAAATACATACTACATACTCTTACCGTATATTATACCTATGTACATACATATATATACATATCTTTATACGTACATATATATTTCAATTTAAGTACTTATGTATATATACATGTAATAGTAATGTTATATTTACAAAAATACAATACAAATACTACATTTATACATGTACATACTATATAATATACATATATACTACTAAAATAATGATATTTACCTAATTATATTAAATTTCTTCTTCTTTTCTTCCTCCTCCTCCTTCTTCTTCTTCTTATTTTTTTCTTCTTGTTCTTCTTTTTGTGTTCTTGGTTTGGCTCTCCAATTTTTTTTTTTTTTTCCAGATTTCTTTTCTTTATACTTTGTTTGCGTCCAGATTTCTTTTAGGTGCAACAACAAAATAAAATAAAATACTATGTAATCTAATCTAATCTCCAATATTAATGAAGGTAGGACAATGTGATCATTCTAAATTCTTCTTTTGTTATAAAAGCAACACTTAACATGTGGATTTTCTCACGAGGGCTACTTGATTCTTAGTTGATTTTTTTTCTGTTTTCTATTTCTAGGGACGTGGCAATAAAGGGGAAAAGAAGAAAAGAAGGAAAAGAGAAAAAGAAAGAAAGAAAAAGGAAGGAAATAAAAATTAAAAATAGATATATGTAACTTTTCTAAATCGAAAAATCATAAGAATACTCATCATAAATAAATTTTAGAATTTTGTAAAAATTTATCAATTTAATTGGTACCTGTTACAATTATAATGTTTACCAGTTATTTTAACAATTTCGTTGAAAATTTACGCGATTACACAATTTAGTCGATAATTGCAATCGACTACAATTATATCACTATTGAGTGATATTTAATTGTTTTATAGGCTTAAAGTTATAATTTTAGGGTTTCGATTAAATTCGAGTTAAATTTTGGTTAATGGTATATAGATCAGATTTAAGGTTTTAGTATACGATTTAGGGTTTTAATCAATTTCTAAGGTTTTTACTACTTATAATATATTTAAATTTATAATTTATTAAATTTTTATCTTGCTCAGCTTTAACGACTCATCAAGTTATCTACAGTATTATGATTCAATTCTACTCTTAAATAGCTAAATTTGCAAGGTTTACAAATACATTTTTAAGTAATTGGAAACATATAAGGCTCATAAAGAGGTAACTCAAATTGAGACTAAAGATTAAGAAAAAGATAAAAGATCCTATTAAAACCTAAGATTAAACTTTCGCGTACATATCTTTGATTTAAATTTATCATAATTCTGAGACATTAGAAAGTAAGAACAAGTTCAGTGTTAAGTGGTTCATCTTGAACATTAAGAAGTGGAATTAAAGTAAAAGTAGAATTTTATGACTAACAACTAATTCAACCCTCCCTTCTTGATTGTTCATTGAGACCAACAATTTCTTGTAAGAAGAAGACTAATTGGAGTAGGAAATATATCAAATAAGTAAATACCCATACAATATAGGAGAAGAAGATATAATAGCATTCAACTTATTTACTCATAAGTTACAACCATTATTTATAGTCTAGTGGTTACAAATAAAGGAAATAACCAAATAAGAAACCATGTCACGGTTACTAAAGATAATAATTAACAATTTGGGGAAGTAAAGTAAGAAGGAATTATTTTTAATGTCTTCAATTATCTTCTTTGATAATTTCCTTCAAGTACCTTAGCGCAATATAAGTAACTTCTATAACTATTCCAAAGATCATTCTCCTCTCAAATCTTCAATTAACTCCTTCTTTGAACAAATCAAAACCTCAACCTCCTTCTAAAACCAATGCTCCATCTAAACCAAAAACTGCATTACAACCACCTTCATCCTTCTTATCTCAGCTAACTTCATAACCTTCCCCTACTTCTAATTGGATCATGCTTCTACCTAAGTTAATGTTATGGATAATGAAGCCTTCCATGTACTTTTACTCATCTTCTAGAGTTGACCCCTCCAAAATCTGATCCACTAAATTATTCAATTCCTTAGTCTATGACCTAGTTATGGGTCATCCTGGGTTACTAATTCGATTTGAAACCTGATTCTTATCACTAACTGATGAACCAGCCTTGATTGATGGGTTAAGATCACCTAGAAACCATGGATCCATTCAATCTAAACGGTATTTACATAGGTTTAAAAAAAAAAAAGGAAAGAAAGGACAAATCAACCAATTCAATTTTAGGCCTCTATTACAACACAATAAACACCATTAGCAAAAGCAATATAAAAGGGAAAGGGAAGGAAAATGGATACGAAAAGTTGTAGACAATGTAGGCAATGCAACTAATAAATTTTCTTAAATTAAACATTTTGAAATGAATGTTGTGCAATGTCCCTAAAAAACCAGTATAAATAACATATATGCCATATCTTACCCACTAAAAATTATACATGCTCTATATAGACATGGATCAAGTCTAACCTGAGCCTAATTAGCCATGGTTCCAAGCTAAGGTTCAAGGACCCAAGGTATGCTTCTAAGTTCTTAACCCATGAATCATGTTTACCATTTTTTTCTTTTTTATGTACATTTTTTTTTCTTTTTTATTTGCATTTTTTTTTTCTTTTTTCAAATTATAATAAATATTCAAATTGAAAAATAAATTTTTTTAGCCATTTTTAGTATACAACTCAAACATGAAAACAAATAAGGGAGCTACCCTAAAATTTTATTGACATAAAACTAGATATCACAAATATAAGAGGAGGACATGAACCTCAACTCTATTACGTGAAACCTAGTTCTAAGCAATGAAAATAAATAAGGGAATATTAATCTACTTGCAAATAATTGCTAAGATAGTGTATAAAATAACTATGGTACTTCTTAATTAAAATAACTATGGTACTACTTAATGAGGACATCGGCCCATGTAATTAAGACTTGAAGATGTAAATCAGCTTAAAGCATAGAAACATTATGAAATAGAGACCTAGAGGGGTAGGTGGCCATGAACTTGAGTGTGATCTTCTAGAGTGAAGGAATTATCAAGTGATCAAGAGGATTACGAGCCAAAGCATGGTCATGATTGTGGGCTGTAATCTTAGGGTGTAATCTTTAAGTGCAATTCTTCCTTATGTTTTCAATTGAGAAAAATGGCCTAATTCATTACCTATGATCATGACCGTGATTTTATACATATTTTATTTTATTTGTTTTTATCTTCATTTTTATTAAACTTAGATTAGATTATTGATTATTGATTAGGATAAATTACGTAATTAACCTAGAGTTGTCAAGGTTCCTTACAAATATTCTTATAACATTATTTTCTAGAGAGTTAGCGAAAGTTGAACATTGATAATGAAAGCCTATTGAGAGTTGTGCTCATCCTTTCTAGAATTCATCAATTCATATGCTGAATTGTACTGTTCTTTAATGGACCTTTCAATTTATCCAATTGTATGTAATATCAATGAAAATATTAAACCCTTCTTAGTATTCAATTGTCTGATTCAATAATTAAAAATCCATATTTAATTCTTGATTTTGAAACATATTAATTAGAATTAGATAAACCCCAGTTCAAATTTGCGAATTGGTGCATTAGATCCAATTGATAAATTGCTCATATTATGTATTTTCAATTATTCTAAAAATAAGAAAACCCTAAAAATATTTCATTTCCTTGTTTTAAACCCTAATTCCTCATGAAGTTTAGATCTTTGTTGGTTGTATAACCCTTAATCATATCATCTTTTATTAGAGCTAATGTTCATGCGCTTCAAAACTGGTGAGTTGTCAATTCCTCACTCTTTTGATATTATTGACTTTTGGGAGTTTAAGGTTCATTTAAAAAAAAAAAAAAAAGTTCATGGAGGAGGCTATTTGATTGATGGATATTATGGAGCAACTTAGAGTGCTTTATTGGAATCATTTCAACGAAGACAAGACGCAATCATCAAAAGTTAAGAAAAGTTTCAAGAATTAGTGAGGTCTATTTACAAGAGTCTTAAACCTTGTTACAAGATCCTAATGATGGAGAGATTATTGATGGAGTTGAAGACAGATCACCTAGGGCTATGCAGGGGGTAGAGAAAGTCAAGCTAAAGGTTCTCTCTTTCAATGGCTTAGATACTCTTAATGACTTTTGTGATTGGTTGGATAAAATAGAAAAGGTATTTGAATGTTGTAGTCTTAGCAATCCTGAGAGGGTACAACTAGTGACTGGAGAATTTACTGCATATGCCTCAATTTGGTGGTCAATTATGCGAAGATATAGAAGGATTGTTAGAATGGAGGAGTTGACTTCATGGGGAGAATTGAAGGGAAGGATGTGGAGTCAATTTGTACTTATGCCTATGGGTCATAGGCGAAGAGATGTGGTGGATGAAATTAAAAGGATGCTAAGACCATTGAAACTAAATAGAAACCTAGCAAACAAAAGTGCTTCTGGTGTTTAGAACGTAGGTACTTTACTTTTTCATGTTCAAGGTGACGGGTTGTGAATTTTGAGGAGGATGTTAAAATGAGTTAACAAAAATCAGTGAAGCATGAGTTTGGTAATGCAATTGTAGAGAGAGTTTCAGAAAATATTCCTAAAGAGGTTACACGTGGCAAATCTTTGTTTAGACCATTGAAGAGATAATGGATGTTGTAGACAAAAAGTAAAGCCGAAAGTAGAAAGTCATGTGGAGACAAGGGTTATAGGAAATGCTACTGAACATGAACATTTAGGAATTATCAGAAAAGAGGAAGCAACAGAGAATGATGAGTGCTCAAAGGTACAAGAGTGCATGCTTGGAGTTGAAGTCACTATTGTAGTTCTATATGAGCACTTGATGTCATTGAAATCATCAAGCCACAACAAGTTTAGATTTTTTTTTTTTTTTTTGGGTAATGAATTCAGCTAGTAGTATGAAACTATTACAAGAATATTATATTAGGTGAACTCATATGGGATTGGTTGATAGATTACATTATGAGTGGAGAAATCTTATATGAAAGTTGGCATTCCATGTTTCTATGAGCTGTTGTGCTTTGTTGCTTCTTGAATTTTGTAGGTTAGGTTTTGACCCTAATGGAAGAGATGTCATGGTATGGTTTGATGTGGATGAACACACAACATCCAGTATTACTTGAACTAAGGGAATGAGTCTGAACCTCAAGATGGTCCAAAAGATAAATGATAGTCAAAGGTTGAGCAGGATTCCTCGTGCACCAACAGTGGATATGTTACACTAACACTTCATAGGAGCTTTGGTCGCACTTAATATGATACACAAGTATAGCTAGAGGTCACTTACCACTAGTTTACACTCAGTGACCTAGATAAGAGTAGTCAAGAGTAAGCAAGATACACTTAACTCATGCAAGAAGGAAAATGTATAAATGTTGATTGTATTCATTGTTGCGGCTATTATAATATACGAGTATTTATATGACCCAATTAAGGTAAGTTATAGGTTAGTGTAAATTACAAAAGGATTTCTATTAATAAAGGAAAAGGAATAATTTACAAGGATAATGTCATAAACAGGTAAAAATAATATTCGATGATAGAAAAGGATAGTATGGATGTTAGGAAAAGACAGTACGTGTGTCAACTGTTCATTCTATGGTCCTAATGATACTACTGGGCAAGCAAAGTAGGTTCTAAACAAGTCAAGTCAGAATTGATAGTTCGACAGCTTGAAAGCTCGGATATTTAGGATTGGAAAAGGTTAGTTTAGGCAATGGCTCATTGTTAAGTCAGCCACTAGAGGTTAGCTACAGAGGGGTGTCAGCTCGGTCTGGGCACAAATCAGGTCGACAGCATTCTGTTTTGATACTTGGATAGGTGTGTTGAGGAGAGGTCAGCTTAGCACTTCAGCTGGTCACCTTAACAATTTCCTAGATGATATAGAGAGCAAAGTAACCCTACAGTTCAAATTAAGGAATGCATTGCTCTTCGGTATTCAACTCACCTTAGACAGCTACGTAAACCATCTAAGCAAGTCCTCGAGCTCGAGAGCATGCGATTTGTCCATGATCATTATCATGTCAAATTTTAAGATTCAAGACAAATCTTCTCTAAGAGGAAGGATATAAACTGTTCAATCGCTATCACCTTGCACACGCTTAGGAGTTGAGCCAACCATGCTTCCACCTTACGCATTGAAGATGTTAAAGTATTCATGTTCTTTAATAGACATGTCACATGGTTTTTGTTCTCACCTCACTGCTTAGGTCCAATCTTCAACGCAAGCAAGTGCTTCAACATTGATGGTTGATAACTCTAGACATCTAAAATAAGTCTTATTATGCTAAATGCTTGTTTTGCACAATGATCAATGTTAGAGCTACCAAAACTTGTTGAGCCATGTGAGAGAAGATTGCAAAAGTCATGGTACACCTCTTCTACCAATCCAGGATGTTTAAGTAACTCAAAAATAGTAGTTAAGTAGTTGACAAGTTCCATAGAGGACCCACTCTTATATGCCTCAAGAATTACACATGAGGATATTAATCTAAGACGATAAGGTAGGTCCTTTTAACTGTAAAAGAAAAAATAAGGGGTTTAGTGAGGCTGCAGCAGATGTGAGCTACTCGTATGGATATGACACACCATAGAAGCACAATACGACCTAAATTATTAATTGATATTGCATACAAGTAATAAAATAGGGTCACTTGCCACCATTCCTTGCTAGAAGGAATTGATAACAATACAATGCTACTTAGAGAATTTACTTAAAAGAACAAAGGGAAGTGAAGACTAATGTTATTCAACTATATCATGACTAATACAAAAGAGAGCGATTTATAGTTAGTTCCCCAAGGCAAGTACTATAATATGGAAATGGCAAAATGGGTATCCCTTAAAGATATAAAATAAAAAGATATAACCTTAAAGCATGGTAAAAAGGGGTAAACTAGGGAAAATAACCATGAATACTTCTTGTGCATACAAAACCATAGTGTAAGTGGACATGTACTGACTAGGTATTGGGCACTTGATCGCTAGCAGGCAAGTACACCCAGGCAAGTTATAGTATAATTAAAATGAATAGGAGTCTGAGTATCAATCCCATAAGGAACTATGTATTAAGAACTATGTATTAAGAACCTAATTTCTAGCAATTTTTTCAAATATCCAATTACCTAACTTATCAATATAGAATAAATTGTGATTAATTAAGAAAGGAGAATAAGAATTGATAACATAAAAGTAATAAAGTAAACAAGAAGAAATAAACTAACAAGGTTTATTAAAACAAGCATTGTAATCAACCCTTCAATCTTAATTATTCTCTAAACTGTGGGGTTTACTAATACTTTTCTTACGAAAATCGGATTCTAAATTAGCCGGATTCGCGTCTCTAGCTAATTCTTAATCTTGAAACCCTTTCTACCCACATCGTTACTAAATAGAGTATCTTAAGATCACATGAAGTACATGGA
Source organism: Lumnitzera littorea (assembly GCA_024138015.1). Classification (NCBI taxonomy): domain Eukaryota; kingdom Viridiplantae; phylum Streptophyta; class Magnoliopsida; order Myrtales; family Combretaceae; genus Lumnitzera; species Lumnitzera littorea. The sequence continues at coordinate 76,238,609 of JAMXBB010000008.1, forward strand.
TCCCGCTATTACATTTCCCTAATCCGAAGAGATCCAATATCTAATCTCTTAGCACATTGAAACTCTTATAATTATGTTTATCTATTCACTACAAGCTCACGACCTTACAGTAAACTCAGACATCTAATTAGTAACTATAGTAAATACTAAAGGAAGACAAGGTTTTCAATGTAATTAAATTATCAAAGAATAAAATCAAAGAATAATTATTGCAACAAGGAACTAAGTTTCAACAATGATTCACTAAGACTAAATTAAAAGAGTAGCAACATAATAAAAAGGAAAGGAAAACTAAATTGAGAGACCCCTACAATATTCTATACTACAACTTCTCCAAAGGGGGCTCTCTATGAAAATATTAGCCGAAAGATTTATTTATAATGAGAAGGGTTAGGTTTACAAAGAGAGAATTGACAAAATAAAAGATACATTGAATATCATGTATCCTAAAATAGAAGATGTATTGCAAAAATAAAATATTTGCTTGTCAAGGGACGACTACGCCTTAAGTATACAATCGTAGGAGCTAGGTATGTACTTATTATTTGTGCGAAAGCTTCGAAATTGATAAAATTGCTCGTATTAGTGACAATGGTACAACCATGGCTGTGATCCTTAATCGTAGTCATTTCTGGAAATCAATTTTGGCTTTGTTTCTTACTCCTTTGCTTGCAATTTCAATACACGTTCTTTATTTATGAGTATGGTCCTTTTCAAGGATTTGAAGTTCATCCAAAACATTTTGAAATCTTCTAAAACTTGGTTTAAAATTTTCAATATCTCAAAATCAAATGAAGCTAGACTCTATTCTTCGCTCTTCTCATGTTTGAACTTTCTTTACTTCATTCCGTGATCAATGCTTTTGCTTCAAATTACTCCAAAAAGTGTCAAAAATCTTTAAAACTTCATAAAATACTCCAGAAGTCCTTGAAAATAAAATATAAATGAATTAAGTTCAAAATAACATAAATTAACTTGATTAAGGTTTAAAATAACACAAACTAACCATAGAAAATATACGCTATTTTTACATTATTAGCACTCCATTGGCAAGTTAGGATAAATCTATGGAAAGTCGAGATAGCTCGGTCGTCTTCATAATGGGCCGTAGAGTTCAATATTGGCCCAAATCAACTTAACCATGGTGTTAACCTATTTAAGGTGGACTAAGGGTCAAAACTCCCACTAATGAGATTGAAAATGATGCTTACCAGCTCCAAAGATAGTGTAGCTCGAATGTATGTAGTAAAATGGCCTCTAGTTCGGTAGGCTAATTAATCAGGATCCTTTGTGCTAAGTTCAACAAGATATGGGTTCGAGATTGAGTGATAGGTTTAAGAGGTTGATTCTTATCATGCTCCCCCTACTGCCCTTATATTTTTTTAATCTTTGCATCATCATTTAGTCTGCAACGAGGTTGCCACCAATGGTGCCCATTTGTGTGGTCATAGGGGCAAAGGATTCTCTACAACCTAAGCACCTTAAATGAACAAAAATTAAGAAAATAACTCATTAATTATTTAAGTTACTTGTCGAATTACATATGTTGCATTGATTATGTAAGCATCTATGTGTTGGAAAATTTATCAACAAGATCATAATAAAAATTTAAATATTCACTAGAAGTTTTTATTTTACAAGAAGCTTCCAACATCATAGTAACAAAATAAATTTGTAGAATTCTCTATAGTAATTTAACTACTTATTACATATATTGTTAACAAGAACCTATAACATAGGGTTGATGCGTGATTCATATAGCATAGCAAGTATGCTAATAGCTTCCAAAATAAATAAATGGACACTAGGTTGATAAACTTGTAAAAATATTTTTGTACAATCATAAAAACTTTTAAGTATTTACAATAATCTATTGCATACATCCCAATTACTTGGGCTCCAATAGATAGTGAGGATACTAAGCATTGTGAAAGTATAAAACGCATCCTTGTATGGCAGAAGTTCGTTGAATTCCATATATGCTTGACATCCTTTTTAAATTTACATCATCTAGGCTAGTTCTTAATAGAAAATCTTCGCCAACTCTTATTTACAAACAAATAACTGAGCATATAGTAAATTACTAATAAAATCTAAAAATCTAAGGTAGCCTCGTATGAATCTAGAGAAGCATCCATCATTAACACATATGTGACTTCTTTGGGGCCTTTTAAAAGTTGTTCGATGAAGATAAAAGTAAATAAGAAATAATACAAGCTATAAAATAAGATCCTTTCACAAAGTGATTCAGTTGTTCCATAAGGTTAATCAAACTCCAATTTATATATGTAGCTCCTTCTTGGTCTTCTTATAGCTCAAACCCATGAGCAAGCTTGTTGGGTATAAATGCTTACTAAGAAGAGCCAGGTGTGATCCAAACCCATTAAGCCAAATCCCTCTTGAACATTTCTAATGAATGAATTTGACTCCTAGAGTTTAACATTAGTCCAGGGAGCTAGCTCATACAATATTTCTGGATCAACCCACACCAGATAGGCCCACTGGACTGAAACTTCATTCCCTCAAGCACTTAAAATGCATCTCCCCATATCCACAGGACGCACAATTTTATCAAATGATCTGAATTGATGATTTTATGGGGCTGCCAGGCTTAGATGTGGTCCATGCTTGGGAGTCTGACATTGAAGGCATTCAGTACAGTCCCACAGCTGATACTCCACGTGTAACTGAAATAGGTATTGAATAACAATTTTGGTGAAAAATAGGTCAATTAATCCTCTAGAAGAACATGAAATATAATAAACGTAGAAGACAAGTAGAACATCCTTTAGTTGATTATTGAGATTTGACCTTTCCACATTTCCATGGTATTTCTGTAGTTAAACCAAGACATGTTTTATTTTGAATGGAGATTGACTAATTGTGCTTCACGCGTCTGTTACAGCAGCCAATTCGAAGTTTCCAAATGCCATGAAAGTCTCATGTCTACTTCTTTGTACAACAGTATTTATTGATAACCCATCGTCTGTTTCTACTATACCCAGGAAGGGAAAACGTTGGAGGAATGGGTCACCAAGGCCAAAACCAGGCCCCAGGTAATTAATCAAATATCATGCCATATAACTTGCTTTGATGCAGAGCCCTGGGAATTAAGGTTCTGATGTGCACACAATCTGAGTCAAGCTAGGAAACTCGAGAGTTGGAGATAATTTCTATTTATGTCTTCTATACTTATACTAAAATGAGCAAAATCTAAGAATTATCTATGTTTTAATCACATATAAAAGGGGTTTAACTTGAATTTTATAATGTATATAATTTTCATGTATAGAATAATATAAAACGCTTAATTGAAATCCGATAAAAAGCTCGTATAATTAAAGAGTAGCTTGGTAGATAGCAATTGATTGAATTTCGGTATAAATAAAGACTTTTTTTTTAGTGAATTTATCTCTAGGTCTTGTTAGAAAAGAGTTACAATGCATGAATACAAATAAACATGCAGGGGCAAATTCTCCACATCCCACACCATCTGCTCCAACATGGCCACAGGGATACGCATACCCTCCGGCTCAGGACATCACAGCACCAACGCCGGTCTATCCTCCCCCTCCCCCTCTGCCGTCCATGCAACATCCTGGTTATCCGGCTCCAGGATACCCCTCGCCGATGCAAGCCTATTCCCCTCAACCTCCACCTCAATATGCTTACCAAAATCAGGTACAAGGGCACCATCAGGGTCCATTTGTCGTTCCACCTCCAGTAGCTAAGCCCATGAAAGATGGTAATGACTCCAACAAAAAGAAGAAGAAGAAGAAGAAAAGTTGTTGCGGATTTTGCGGTGGATGGTAAATCTCTTTCTCTTTCTTGCTCGCACAAACACACGTTTTACAAATGATGAAAGATATAGTTAGGGATGAGGAAGGCTTATGTAATTGTTTAACGCTTTCTCTGTAATGTATTTGGGCAGTTGTGCTGCACTTTGCTGCTGTTGCCTGCTAGATATGTGCTTTTGAGGAATGTAGACATGGTGATCAGATGCTATGAAGAACTGAAGATGGACGAAGCAAATTATTCCTTTTTCTTTTTCTTTTTTTTCCAAAGAATATTTTTTTATTCAGTTTTACATATTCCTTGAAAATATACTGCTGGCCTATATTTCTGTATTTTCGTTTTTTTTATATTATACACGTGACGTATTAGTATCAATAAATTTCTTATTCATCATCTGAGCCTTATAATCTTAGCATAAATGTTGTCCTATGTATCTCTATATATTTCACTTGAAGATTGGAATCTTTAGGCATATTATTCACTAGTTGCTTTCGATTCCTCTTTGGTGTGACGATACATTATAAATAAAAGTATCGTGTATATCCTTGAAATGTTGAGTTTCTTAACGTTCCTTTAAGCCTCGAGATATTTGCTAAGTAAAAAAAAAATATGATTAGGGGCTAGCTAGCGGAACCCAAGCCACTATTGAAATTCAATGGGCAAAAACGACTTGAGTAACCAACAGATAACAATTGTTTTGTTTTTTTTAAATTAAAATCCTGCAATTAATTTAACTAACCCAGACTTCTAAGACCTTATTTGGAAAGCTAGAACCCTATGCGATTAAATCTCTAGAATGGGGAAGGGATTACTTTCTTTCTAATGAACACAAGGGATGGAACTTAGGCACTTGACAGGAAGGATTTTCCATGATGGGGCCACCTAAAACCCACAACCCCGAAGATGGTGGAAAGGATGGAAAGCAGGACAGGCAATTTAGCGCACAACCAATAAACGTGGATACATCTCACTATTATTAGATGGATTTGTAGTTATATATATATATAAAGCCTCAACACAATTAATAACAGGATTAAATCCATTTGGAGTTTAGACTCACTTGTAACCGTACCCAACTTCGAATTTAGTGCCTAAACTCATTTGTAATCGTATCTAACTTCAAATCTAGTGCCTAATCCAGTTTCAAACCTACTAACCCATTTTAGACTAGCTGTTTACTTATAGAAAATCACAGTCATGGCTTATATAAATATCATTTGCTTTATGCTATGAGCTTTATTTACTGTATCTTCATTAATAATGTAACAACTTCTACATTTACGTACGTCCTATACCTCTAATACCCTAAAGTGATCTTATCTTTTCCGTATTGATTTTATGCATATTTCTATTAACAAGTTTATCTAATAGGATTTTGTTTCCTTATGCATTCACAATATTTAGTGTCTAAATTATTCAACATGTGCTAAGCAAATGTAGTTACCTTTATATTTATATATATATATGTAGATTACATGATTTAAATGTACCTTTTAAATTACAACCATCTTTTAATATAACTGTTAAGTTTGATAATATAGAAATATTAGAAGAAGATGAACAGGATGATGAACCATTCTTCATTAATGTTCTTAGCACTACATGAATAAACTTTTCCAATGTAAACTCTTGGATTGCCTCATTTAAAAGAGCTAATAAAAGGGTGTGACTCTGATTAGACCATGATTCAACTAATGCATTGATATGAAGTAGCAAACGAGTGATCTACTTATTGATGATTAATTTTAGGACTTTTGTTTCAATTGTTAAAGATATTAAACTATGGCATGATCTATTTTAAATTATTTAGCTCAATCCAAACGCCACCATAATTATCGAAAAGGGTCTTATTATGCATTTATATTTTTAAACATGATTAATAAATGGATAATGTTATGAATAAGGATTTCCAGATACTTTTCCATTTGAATGTAGACGATAAACAAAAGCCATTAATAGGAATCCCTAGAAAGTTTGAGAATTATCCTAAATGCAATGCAGGGAGCTTGGCACCCTTTTCTAGAAGGACCCAGCTGATGGATTCTTAACCATCGGTGAAGGATCCATGGAAAAAGAGAGGTCCTTCAAGTGAAGTAAAAATATGTGTTTTATACTTTTTGTGTTATTTAAGTATATTATGAGTGTCATAAATAATATAAATAATTTTAAGAAACTTTGTTTGAGAATTTTAGGGATAAAGAAAGAAGGTCCTTAAGAAAGAACATAATATGGTACCTAAAAACTCTAAATGAATGTTCAGCCCATGGCTAGAAAAGTTCATTGGTCAACCTTATATATGTTTATTTATTTTATTTAGTTTTTTTTTTTTTTTTCCTTTCTCTAGAAAGTTACCAATCTGAGCAATTTCAATATACCACTTAACACTATCGACGTAATATTGGATTTTAATGAAGTATCACAACACTATATTAATTCAAAAACTTTGATTCCATTTTCTACTCTCATTTCTAAACATTAGCAAATGCTCTTTCATTTTCGTTTTCATTCCTTCCACCTTCTTTTCCGTTACTTCTTCTTTATTTCCTATCCTACATCTCTTTCCCAACACGGTATATACGAATGCAATTTCACTATTAGCCCATAGACAGCTCCGACAAAAATGTCTTCAGCAAGCTTAGTTTAGCAACGTATGCAATTTGTCATGAGAGGTCTAGACCTCGTCCGCTCGGCACCCTTTAAATTTAGACGGAATTCATTTTGGATTTGCAATCAAAATTCATGATACACATTCATCATGGGCTTTGGATTCAGACAATATGCATCGAATTCATAACCTTCACTATGGAGCAACTTGGTTATGAAAACCAAAGCGTGGGGATGAACATGTATATATATATATATATACATATACATATTGACTGTGATTATAGTCCCATCTTATATCCCAAAAGAATTAATGACAAACCAGGCAAGACATCAATGTCGGAGCTAAGGACTTATCTAATAAGATCCTTACACCATGCCATTTGCATCTGGGCCGGATCTATTGTTCTGATACATAAACTTCCAGTTATTTACTGGATATACATATACATATACATATACAATGGTCACTGTCGTCAAATAGTACTGTACAATATTGAGACAAGAAAACTATGTACAAGAACAGCTTCCCTTCCATCGTAACCATGGCATATAAAGGGACTAGGCATCAACTGACACGCTAATAGCATTAAGCTGGATTTGATGCTTACCTTCAATCTGAGGATGGACAATGACAGTGGCACGAGCTTCTGCACGTGAAAACTGTTCATCTCCCAGCTGAGATAAAGATATGGTACTCACTGAGGGCTTTCTATCAACCTCACTGTCATGGTCATCTAGCTTGTTTGATATGATTTCCCACTCCTCTTTGAGGGAGGTCACCTCGAAGCCCTTCTCATGGTGTGTTTCCTTCTCAAATGCAGTTGGTAAAATCACAAAATCATTAATTGGGTTGTAGAAAGGATCCGAATCTGCATTCACCCAGTGCTTAAGAATGCGAAAAACATGATGATCACAGAGAATTCCACGGTGCTCTCCAGGAACACCAACCCTTGCTTCAGCATTAAGCCCATCAGCCTGCAAAGATTTTGACAGAACAGCTCCAGTTTACTCGAGTACAATAGTTACCAACAAACTAAACTTTCCATGTCGTCCCCTATACAACTACCAAACACTTCCCACCCACATTTCCTTTGGACTTCTTAAATTTTCTCATGAAATAACAATTTGAAAAGTGTACGTCAAGACGATTACTTCAATCAGTATGCCATGCTTAGTATACATTTATATACAATATTCAATTAAAACATGGTTAAGAAGACTTTCACAGTGGCAGGTTATTGAAAATGATGTTTATGGACCTTAGCTGATTCTGCTGGAACTGTTCCGTCACCGTCAACGCATACATATGTAGGCTGAAAAATATAAAAGCTCAAATTAGTCTCCAACTAATAATTAATTGGCACAAGACATAAAATAAGTAAATATATGTAAGCAGTACAGGGCACAGTAAATGTTGCTTGAATTATTGACTTAAGGATCTCAAAACGAATTATATCACTGCAAATTGTGCAAATATGTAACTAACCAGGACAAACTGTAGCTCCTGTAGGTCTGGGACTGGTGCATCTTCACTTCCATAGCTACAATGAAGCAAAAATAGGTTACGAAAAATCACAATTAATTCACTCAATAGAAGCGAATGACAATTCTCTTTTTCTTTTTCATTTTCTTTTTGGCCTCCCAAAGGGAGGGAGGGAGGGGAGAATTTCATTAATTTTTGCTAGAGCCAAGATTACCTGACACTATGAGGTGTCTCAAGATTGGTACCATATATATTATAGAACTTAACTCCATCGGGAACTTTAGCAGATCCCAAGATCTTGCGTGTTTCCTGAGCCCATTTCAAGATCTCCAGGTTGAATGGCAAAGGAATGTCCTCTCCATCGTAGTCAACCTAATATCAGGCATAATTAAGAGAAGCAACATCATCACATGGAAGATCGTAACAATGCCATACTGTATAGTACTTGCTGATAATCTGTCAATATTAACCGTAATACCTATGACTTCCATCAGTTGTGACGAATTTTAACCCTCATCATTAATCAATCATAACCAAAGTAGCAATCACTTAAATGCCTAAAAAATGATATGATCACATTCACTGCAGGCATGATGCACTCTCAACTCTATTAACATCCATACTACTATTGAAGAAAAATTACAGTTTATAGTTAATGAATTTTCTTGTATCCATTCACAATTTACACATGAGGTGAAATTTCTCAGATTTACAAATCAACCAAAAGTATTCAAGACTCTTTCTTCACTTTTGCAACATATCCACAATGCTCAATGCAAGCAACATATCCCAAGCCAGTTTTACTGTTTGCTCCTTCAGCTATATGCATTCCTTTGTTGACATTAGACCCACATGGAATCATCATAGGGCATGAAATATTTATTCCACAAGATACTTGGTTAATTATGAGAGGCAAACAGAAGCAGACAAATCTGAAAAGGTGCTAGTGGCATGTAGAATACTGAGACGGTTTCACTCATTTGCTATAAAATTGCACACTTTATCCATCTTGTAAGGCCTAAAATTATTGCATAAGCTAGTATATTCCCTCTGAAAATATGGTAGTTCAACATTTTAGCCAATTTCTGCCAAATCATTTTCAGTATAAAATCCACAAAAAAAAAGAAAAAAAAAACAAAGAGAAAATACATGGATGCAGAACTCACCGTGTTACTTGAAAGTGCTTCCATGAATATGTCAATACTTTCTGCTGGGGTGTATGACTCAAGCACTATCTGAGAATCAGCATCATTGCCATGCTTTCTCCATATCTCCAAAAGTGGATTGTGTTGCCACTGAAACTCTCGAGAAGCCATCAGTTCATATATGGATGGACACTCAATCAGCTGAAATATAGTAACAAACATATTAGCATCATCAACACATTGCTCATATCTTCAGCAAATGAGCCATTATCATATATAAATAATTGGCTGTAGATAAAAATGTAAACTTAGTTTCTCCTGGTAGATCCATATCTGAAAGTAAAAGGATAGATCATACTTTCACCCCCATCAACTTTTGAAAATCCGGTGCTTACTCCCTTAACTCAAAAGAAGAACATGGATTTAGGTCCTTATAATTCCTCACACATGAAATGTGTCTTCCTTAAAGATGTTAACCCCCAAAACATAGCATTTCGCACATTTTAGAAGATAGCATCACTATCAAACCCCCATCCCCCCTCCCTCCTCTCTCTCTCTCTTCCCCTTCCTTGAAAAAAAAAATGGAAAGAAAAATATTCAATCACATAGCTTCAACAAATGAGGTGCCTTCATTAACGATTCCAGTTCACTCAGCAGTTAATGCAGATCAAAGCACATGGTTGCCTAGCTTTTTGAGTCGAAGGGTATGTGCACATTTTCAAAAAGTAAAAAAATGAGTTAAAGTCAAGAATATCCACAAACCAGATATTGGAACGATCTTCCCAACAAACCCCACCCCCACCCCCCTCCTCTCCAAAAAACAAAAACAACCAACCCTCCAATATGTGAAAAATAAGAGTAGCTCCATTGTGTCTCTTTGCTTTGGTTTGTATCTAATTTGTGTTTTTTATACCACAACAATGACAATACTGGTACTAAGGTCAATGATATTAGTCTTGCTTTATCATTTCACACTATCATAAACCTTGTTTTCATCAACACCTCAATATATCATATCATTATTTCTAGCCTCTATCCACTGTTTTTGCTCTACCCTTCACTTTTTATGTTAGCAGCTTTTAAGGAGTTGCAACACCTAAAATTTTTCTTAATGCACAGCTATATACATAACCAGACCATCTCAATCATCCTTCCCCTATCTTCTAATTTACAGGTGCTACTCAAACTTCCTCTCTAACATATTCAATCTATCTTATCCATCCTCATTTGACCGGACATCACCTTGGCATTCTCATGTTCACTTCTCTCACCTTTTGCTTATGCCCATATCCATAGTTTACTACACATCATTCAGACTCATAAAACATCACTTGTTCTATAATGTTTGACAGATGTTACATTAAGGCTTCAAGGCAACTTACATTGCATAGAATCCCATGTAACTCTACAAGTTGTTTGGGTAATTTCAATGCACCTCTCCATTTCATTCACCCAACTTGATCGTAAGTGTAACATCTTTATTAGCCCCCATCCTTTTATTGCGATCCTAAATTTTCAAAACTCTCACTTGCAGATGCATCCCGTTTCCCTACTTTATAGAGGATTTACTCATCCTCCTCTTATAGCCAAATTTGAACCCCTTATGCTCAGTTTTGCCCTGCTTAATGTAAAATCATTTCCTTTTAAAATCCCATGCCAAGATTCAAGCTTCTTATTCAGTCCTCCCATTTATCTTCCACCAAAACAATGTCATCAGCGAATAACATATACCACAGCACCATCTTGTAAATATCATTTATGGATCATCCATAACTGAAAGGAACAGATAAGGCTTGAAGCTGAACCTTAGAGTAGGCTCTTTTTTATAGAAAACTCTTGAGCCCAAACACAGGTGCCCTTAACTTTGGTAATTACTTTTAGCAGTACATCTACTTTGTTTAATTAGCACTACATCTCCATAAATGTCTTCGATAACTTCGATATATGCTACTCTTACATCTTTCTTTTCCAAAGCACCCACAAGAATTCCTCAGGAGACTCTATCCTACACCTTTTCAAAGTCAATTAACACCATACGTAACTTTTGCTTTTCTCTTGCTTTTTTTTTTTTTTAACCCTCTTGCTATTTTTATACAAGTCTTCCTAGGATGTGTATGGCTTCCATCAGTGACTTTCAATTGTCAACATATGTTATATGAATCTATTTTCTGTCTCATTCATCTCCGCTTGAAATAGGATCTATGGAAGATCATCTAATCTATGCATCATCTCTTTTGGTTTCAAATTAGGCGCTTGGGTAGATCGTCTCATTTATATCTCAAAGAAAGATAGCAAAAGGGACTAAATTCTGGGTGGATAGGATTTAGGGAAAATGTAGATTATAAAGTGCAGTTTATTAAATTTGGGTTAAAGAAATGTTCTAATGATAAAACTTAGTCCCTTGAAAAGATACCACTTTGTTTGTCTTTTTGTAAAATTGAAAAAAGAAGAGAATAAAAAAGGTCAACTTTTATAGGTGCACGTTTAGCATATGTTCACATGTATCCAATTTAAACCCATGCTAAATAAGGATCACAACGAAAAAAGATTAAGAAGATGACTAAAGGGTTGTAGCACCTTTGATCCACTAGTAAAACAGGAATATTGGGAAAAATTCATCTAAGTAATTTGAATCCCAATCCATTATTTTGCTATCACATTAAACCTAAACAATCTATGTTGATGACAACTTCTTTGAATAGATTCTTAATCAATAGCACATGTTCATATTATTTATCAAAAAAGAAATAGCCAATATTCACATCAATATAGGTCATTAACAAACAAAGAAAATCACAAACCATTACTATAGCTTCATAATTATTAAGGTGGGTGCAAATTACTGCATTTTCATCCTTAGTTACTACTTAGTGCTTCCATGACACCAGAGGGAAGTCCAAAATAGACTAAGAGAGAAGTAGCAAATTTCATATGTTATGACCATATAAACACAGAGACACTGGTTTGAAACACAAGATGCAACATATGTCATCTAATGATAGGTAACATACCAGCTGATGCATGCTCCATTTGGAAATAAAAAAATTCTGTTCCCAGCCATCCACAAAAGACATCCCATTTAGAAAAGTGGATGTTACATATCCAGGTGCACCTGCATGAACATAAAAAAAACCTTCAAACACCCTACACATAATGCCTAGTAACTCTTTCAGACGTGTGATTTGAGGCATCTCATTTTTAGTCAGACAAGTAGCAGAAATATCCAAGAACTCATGTATCTAACCACATAAAAATGCAATGACTCAAGTATCTAACAGATAAAGATATTTGAACAACCTTAGCTTTTCTTTTGGAGGGTAACTGAAGCAACTTTAGTCAAAAAACACAATGGCAGAGTTTTGTGCCATTTTGTGAGCAAGATTATCTTCTCTATCATGCTTATAAAGGCTTTCATTACAAATTTAAAAACCAAAGCATGCCAATTAAAACAGTCCACTAACCTTGAAATGGTGCAGCAATAGCAATCCAATTTTTCACATACTTCTGAAAAATCTGCAAAAAAATGAAAGTGACATCATCTAGACTGCAAGAAGCTTCAAGTGGAAGAAGCTCCGATGATAACTAAGTGACAACCAAAAGAAAAACTTCTTACATCACTATGCAAAGACATGAAGCACTTCACCAAAAGACCTCCCATCGAATGACTTATAACATTTATCTTCTTTCCTCCGGCAGCATTATATACTTCTTCTAACTTTGCTGTTAATTGCTCTAATGTCTCATAAAATCTACACAACCATAAAAAATGAAAAATAATGACTTATGGAAAGGAAGGAGTGAAGGGGGGGGGGGGGGGGGGGGGGGTTTGTGGGGAAGGGAAAAAAAAAAAAAAAAGAAAAGAAAACTACATGAAGCAACAGAAAATGGACAAGCAAAATTTCCCAGCTACAGAAAAACCTAACTTCCAAATGTTACCCAAAAGAAAGGGGGGAAAAACAAAACAAAACCAAGCAAAGGAAATCTTTGTGTCTATTGACTACTGCCAACTGTTTCTAATCAATTAATATAAACAGCAATGCAATCTGAGGTCGAAGAGTTTATATAAACAGCTGCTTCATTGACAGTAAAGAACTCTTTTGATGCAGGGCCAAAAAACCTCTAAGCTTGTTTATGTGATTTTTCACTTGAAGTCTGCAAAGAATTCACGGATCATTAGCACAGATATGCACAACCTTTTGGCCTACAATATTTTACCAACGACAAGACTATATGGAAGTATTTCTAGGTCTACATGGAGAAGATGTGCAAGAAGATCCACAAGCTACAGCCATACAACACTTGAAATGCCATTTGAACTCATGATAGCATGTCTACAGGAACATTGCACACGGAGCAACCAATAACATTAATGGCTTTATAAAAACTATGGCCATTATTCAACCATGACTCGTTTTACTTAATCACCCAACCTGTCCAATGACAAGTCACAACAAACCAGCCACTTAAAGTACCACCATAAATAGCAAACACGCTAACCGTCATGCACTTCAAAGCCAAAATAGAACTACAATTCTAATAACTTCCTCCAAATTTCAGTTTAAAAAAAAATACTTGCTAATTATGAAAATCAGTACCCTGGTTCTATTTTCTTCTGATACAAGCTAACAAATTTGCAATAGGTACCAAAAGACATGGAAACTTTTTACAGCAAGACCATTGCAGATGATAATGTAGCTGTTCTGTTTGTTTCAGGAAACTTTCATGTTATTTGAAGAGCCCAAACCTTTTGTTTGCTATGATAGTATATACCTTCGTTGTCAACTCAACATTTTAAGTTAGTAATTTCCTTGGTTGTCAAGTTAATATCTCATTAGGATATCCAAGCAGGATATCATAGTCAATATCTTCAGTCCTAGTTTTTCTTCCTCAGGCATTCTTAGTAGAAACCATTTATTCTTTAATAATATTTAAATATTCTAAGCAGAATATCTTTTATTTTTGGAAGTCACTGGGTACAGGCTGGTATTAATATGTACTTGAACAGAGGAATAAGCAAGCTACAAGTACAATCAAAATTAAAGGTGTAATTCTCCCTTAGTGTCTCTGAAATCACAAGTTCTCTCTGATTAATTCTCAATTCAGAGATCAAAAGGTTCTTCCTGACAAACTCTGACATTAAAAAGCGGAGAGTTCTCTGCAACGAGACCTAAAAACTACAAACCAGAGGGTTTGTGTGAAATTGCTCTCTCTAATGAACTCTCAAATTAGAGAGAGGAGTCTAACTCTCGAATTAGAGATAGAAGGGTTCTCTTCAACGAGCCTTCAAACTAGAGATCAGGGAACTTTTCCATCCAACGTTCAACCTTTCTAAAAACATTTCACATGTAGATCTGGGACAGCAACAATACATGTTTGTCTAGAGCAGGGTTTTGAAACATTACAATTGAACTCACTCAAAAGAAAAATTTATGTCAAAAGGATGACATTATTCAAAGGAGAAAATAAAAATTTAAAGCAAAAAAAAAGAAGAAGCTGAACAAGTGTTTCTTGGTTAATTGCTAAACTACTTTTTGAGCCATGACATAACAGTACAGGGAGGAGCTAATAGATAGTATTTCACAAAATATGCTGTTTTACTAACTTGAAATGTCTATAAATTTCTGACAACATATCCCTTGAAAGCTTCACCATCACCTTCAAAGCCTAGTATAATAGCAGTAATATACCTTTGTAAACCAAAGAATAGGTCCTACTCACAGATCCAGAGCTCAAGATTTGATTTCATAGTTTTCAGTAGTGTGTAAGGATATTTGAGGTAGGTAGGAAGTGTAAATGCTCAGTAACTATCCAATCAAAATGCATAATACAATGCATAACCCACTATGATAAAACTTGCACATGCATATACACACATACGTGCATTCTATTCAGATATGATATCACATTTGAGCCTTAAGCTTTAAATTATCTTAAATTTGCAACCTCAAATTTTCACATGCCATATTCAGTGCTCAATTGAACCCTCCATTACTAATGTTACTACCTCCCCTAACTCCTTAAATAATGTAGAATTTTGGGTCTTTTCTCATTAAAACAAGACACAGATCCATGGAAATTCACATCAAACCTTGAAATAATATTAGAGAATGTTGCATTTACAATTCATGTGCTAAAAGAATTTGTAAACTTTTCAGAAATGAAAACTTCACAAAATTCAAGCCAAAACCCAAAAAATATTGAAGTTGTGGGGCAAAATTCTAAATTTTTAAGAATATCTAAACTTTTTTCTTTATTTAATAATTCATATTTTAAACAAAATATTATCTTTTTCATACAATGCCATGTGGCAACAATGTAACCATTACATGGCATGCATAAGCATATGACATACACTATTCTCTACATCCAGAGATTTTTTCATAAAGTGCAACCTTTTGTCAGGTAGAAAAAGCAACCGCTTCATTAACCAATGGTTCATTTATATAAGTATTTCTATTTACTGATTTCTCTTTGAAAAAGACATCAACAGCTTAATTCAATGTTTTGTCATCTATATTGACTGCAACAGCAACTTATTATGCACATTCTTTTGACATGTAGGAACCTAGCAGACAGGAAGACAAAAGCACATACATTAAAAAATTGAATTACCTGTTACTTTGTCGAAAATCATACCCAAAGCCAAATAATGTCTTCCCCTCCTCAAAGCCCCATTTGATCATTTCAACGATCATATCGTGGAAATAGTATACACAATCACGTCCAATGACCTGCATTAATAAAGCAACTCTTGATTGCAGGATGCAATCTTTTCTTCCTTTTTTTTTTTTCCTTCTCTTTTTCCCCCTTTTTGTAAGAGTTATTAGCTTTAGCAATTCCTTGCCAGCAAAATTACTAACAAGTGAAATTACCCCCCAAAAAAAAAAAGGAAACTAGTAAAAGAAATCCTAGCATCATGAAACATATGTTCTCTTAATCTTGCATACTGTTCCAAGTATATTACTTCTTTTCACTTTAATAAAGTTGCCACTGGAGCTAGAAATGAAACCATGACCACAGACTACATGGCTTGTTGAGATGTAATTTAGGACATATTCATGAAAGGGGAAAAAAGGGAACATGGTGATTCAACTCCATTATGTACAATAAAATGAAGCTCATAACAAAACAACCATTCTACCACAATTTCCTCCTTTATAAATACTCTTTATAAGTGTGAAAATAAAGACAGAAGATTTACCATGTCAGGATCCAACACATCAATTGCATACAATCCATATCTGTCTTCAGGAACCATGATGTTTGTGTTTGAATCCAAAGAAACAGTTTTACCTATTCCATGAAAACAAACAGTTTAGCTTCTAGCAGATCAATTACAATCTCTATCTGGAAGAGAGGGTTGTCACTGAAGGGGGAGAACAAAGCACTGATAATAGATGCATGATTTCTACCAGTCACCCACAGTAATAACCAGTAACATTCCATATCTATCTCCCAACACCATTAAACACCCATAAATTTTTTATCTTTCACAGGAAAAGAGAAAAGAAGAAGGCCACAAACATTTGGGTCTTTCAAGCAATCACAATATATTTCAACCTACTCTATTTTGCCGGAGTGTTTTCCCTACTCCACAAAGGACGCTTACACTGGAAGGATGATCAAAACCAACGACTTGCTTTTTTCAAGCTGTAAATAAACAATACTCATCAAAGAAGCTTAAGAATCTGCTCCAAATAAGATTCTAAACACTCGTTATCAAACTTGAAAAAATTAAAAATCCTGTAATCCATTCAGGAATATATTTTAACAGCGTGTCATATTTAAAGCATACTAACTTACAGTAAAAACTATAAACGAAAAAATCATCCCAATTTGTCTTTCCTCAAAGAGCTATTTCGTTGATACAGACAAACACCACCGAAATTTGGCGAGCTACCATAGAAAGTCAAACATGATGCCTATGTAGAATTTCCTTCTTTTTTCTGCTAAACAAGTATTTGTACTTTAATTTTCCACTTTAATTCAATCACAAGCTTGAAATTCTACTGATATATAAACACAGGAGCGAAATTGAGTGAAAATAAGAGCAAGGATAGAGCAAAGAGGCTATCTTGAATTTAATTTCAATTACCAGATTGGGGATCGAATCGAGACCAAAGTTTATTACGAAACTTATAATCGGCGCCCAAAATTCGGACCCAAACCCTCTCTTCTCTACCATTACTATCATCGACCGCCTTTAGAATGGAACCGGCAATACCCGGTACCAAAAGAACCGGGTCGAGATTGGGATCCACGTAAGGTTGGGGCCTTTTTATCAGCTTTAACCAATGTTCCAGGGATTGCACTATCTCCTCCAATAACACCGCCATGGCTGATCAATTGACCTAGATGGTGGTTCGAGCGAATTGTAATTTCGACTTCGAGATGGATGGGATGAGGAGAAATAGGAGAGTGTGAGTTAGGCTTTGATTTTGGGGGATAGTTGAATGAGTAAAGAGAGATGGAGATGAGTCGTGAAGGTAAAGGTATCAGAAGAGAACGATTTTCTACACGAGTCTCATGGAAGACGACAACCCAGCTCAAGAAATAATTTGGATAACGGCTGATATATCTTTGTCCCTTACTCTTAAATTTCTTCTTTTTTCTTTTTTTTTAATTAAGTGGCGGAAATGACTAATCAGAACGGAACTCTATTATAACTTTACGTAAGCTAATATCGTGTCAACAGAAAAATTGCCTACATTATTAGCATATTAGGTATACCAATAATATATATAAATATTAATAAAATTTTAATATATAAAAATATAATTAATATATTTTAAAAATAAATATTTTCATAAACACATATCGAAATTTTATCAATATCTATATATCATTCATTGATCTATGTATCATATTTATATCATTAAATCCTTTTTCAATGAAAACGATCATCTTCATTTATATTCCTCAATTTCCCTTAATTAATCCCATTAAAATATTATCAAATATAATTAACAATTAAGATTATAAGTAATTTTTAATTATAAAGACTAAACTAGACAAAATAAATATAAGGAGAACTAAACAATACAACCTTATTGTACTATATTTAGTTTATACAATATTAAGCATAAAATTTAGTGATATCTCTTATTTAGTATTTGCAAGTATTGGACTCATTATTATATCTTAACATTTACACCCTTAACATTGTCTAATGTATATTTTAATTATATTTTTACATTATCTGAAATACAATTTTAACAAATTATTAAATTCATATAATTAAACAAATTATATATAAATAGTGTTTGACTATAAGTATCAAACTAGACATAACAAATATATGAAGAAATGTACAATACAAGTTTATTAAAACATATTTTGTTTACACAGTATTGAATACAAAATTTTATACTATCTCTTATTTAATATACTTAAGTATTGAACTCGTTATTTTATTTTAACATTTATACCATCGGTATTGTTCAATAAATATTTAATTATATTTTTTATTTTATTTGAAATATGAATTGAATGAATTATTAAATTCATATAATTAATCAAATTATATATAATATTAAATAAAAAGCCGTAGATTTATTAACTATTAAAAAATTAATTATTTATACTATAAAATAAATAATTTTTTATAATATTTAATAAAAACAATGTTAACTCAATATTATAACATAAAAGGGCTTTTTAAAAATGCAAGATATTTTTGTTTTTATCCAGTTAATTTCATTTCTATATCATGATATAGATGAGATAAAATCTTAACTTTTTGTCTAATCTATCAACTCAATATTTTATATAATCACTAAGTAAAATTATAAACAAAAAATAGAACAAAATTTTTTATCTAGTTCAATATTATAAAAATTGTACAACTAAACGCTATCATAAAGAATATGATAACGTCATTATGGGTAAGCAAGTAATCCTGTTATACAAGATAGCCATTCAAATTTTGCTCTATTAGATAGATTTTGAATGGTTAACGTAAGTCATAGGGTAAGTTCTGAATAATAATTTTCTAAAACATGTTCCTATAGGTTAGGGTGCATATATGAATATAAGTTGTTACGCCCCGAAGCAATAAAATTGTAATAGTTCCGCCATAAAAACTATTCTAAAATAGAAACTGTCCTTTCAGCCACAATCTTAGACCTAATTTATATAGGCATTTACAACTAACTTACTTTAAAGTAAATAGTTTATAAATTAAACAAGTTATTTACCTATGAAATTATAAAGAATAAATATCTATTCAAAAATAATCTGAGTATATTACAAAATTTAGTAGCTTGAATATAATTTACTTAGGAAATACATGAAAACTTTAAAGATAAATCTAAACTTATGAGTGTATCATATCCTTGGTTTCATATCCTCACTCCTCAGGATTTCACAGTTGCTAATTTCAAGATAAATGTAAGTCGCTTCCTAGCTAGCACCTGTAATATCGTCTATAAAGATGTAAACAACTATAGCTCAATAAGTTAGGATGGAGACTTAAAACTATACAACAAATACAACAAGGTTATCAACAAAATTACTTAGATGTAAGGCATGTTTAAGTAAATGCTATTACACGACGTTGTCTAGCCCATTGTGAGATTAGAAAAATTACAACTACTCTAATCTAAGTTGAGAAGTTTCCATTAATGTAACAACTCACGGCCAAACCCAAACTTATGCAATAGAGATACCGCTTTTCCCGAGACTACCTTCGAACCATTAACTTTACTTTTGTCACGACCTCCTTACTCGTCACTTAGTTCAACTAAGAATGAAGAAAAGACCAATTATACTATCCAGTGCTATCCCTTTCAAAAGAATCGATATTTAGCTGGAGAACCCTAAGTTTCCCCTAATGGGTTGCTATGCAGGTCTGATTTATGTTTACAAGTCATATATTTGGTTAGGTCCAATTTAGAGTGATCAATTATTTTATACAAATCACACAATACAAGCCAGAGCAATAAACCAAATCACATCATCAACTCAAAAACAAACACATGCACACAGTCAACTATTTAATAAACATAGTCAAGTACAATTTCAAACCTCCGAGTACTACAAATTAGTACTCCGAAATACAATAATGTATTAATCTCAACTTACTTGGAGTCCTCACTTGCTCGCTCAAGGTGCGACTCATACTGATTATCACCGATAATCTCTATAATATAAATATTATTTTAGTACAGATGTATATAACTATCTTATATAAACTTCATTCTATAGTCCTTTTATGTTATCTTTAGTTTAGGGTTTATTCAAGTTTCTAAGTCTCTTAAAGTTATTCCTTATTTAGGTTAAGTTCTAATTCAGTTTTAAAATTGGTTTCTAAATTAGATTTTTAACTCAGTTTTTTATTAAGGATTTTATACATAAACCCCAGGAATTCATTTTGATCCATAATATGAAATTAGTTATATTATTTTCGGATATCTTAAATGATATATTTAACCCTTAACCAGTATTTTAATTCATACGATATACCCCTTAACCTACCTTAATTACCGAAATTACTACCGATATGAAAAAATTTTACATTTTTCCTATAAACACCTAAATTTAAGTCTCTTACCAAATCATATATATATTCCTATTATTATTATAATATCAATTTTAACCTAATATTTTCTTATTCATTAATTTCTTATACTTACATATTATACATTATCACCTAATATATACATAATATACACATCTAATATTTCTATCACTTCAAATATTATCTCTCAACATCAATTAACATCTTAAAATACCTAAATTCATCTCAAATTAGAATTTATACCTAATTACCCTAAATTACAAAATTAACTTATAATTTAGCATTTTTAGCTATTACATATTCACTACATAATACGCTAATAATTATATCTAACACCCTAAGTACTATAAATATCACACTTCATTAGATTTCAACATCCTAAAACATATAATTATGTACTAAATCAATAATTATCTATTTAATTACTTAGTTAGCCAAAAATTACACATTTTCTACATCATTTTAAGACCTAAAAATTATCTAAATTTTTCTAAAATTAATTTTTAAAAAAGGTCTTCGTGGCACTATTCTATATCACCTAAGTATTCTATACAAAAATTTTGAGTCCAAAACTATATTCCTAAGCCTATTTATTTTTAATTCGAAATATGCTCAATTTTGCATGATCTCTTAAGTACCCTATATTTATAGATGTGATTAAATTTAACCAATATTTTTCCCTAAATCTACATATAATAAAACATTAGAATAATAAAATTTATAGTTTTCTAGATAAAATTACTAATTTTAATAAATTATACAAAATCAGTTAGAATTTGGACTTACTGAACTTTTAGACTTCCGGTTACCAACGACGGTTTAAGGTATGTCGGCCAATAGGGTGTAGTGGTGGTGGTGGTTCAATTCCAATTAGTGGTGGGCTATAGGTTTGGTCTAATTATCTCTATCGTACAAATTTTTTATAACTTTTGAAAACTAAATATTAACTCTTTTATTTTGACCCTCTCTATTTTTTTTTTTTTTTACTTTTCTAACTATCCAAATGAGTTTTTGAAAAATTTTGACTATTTATAGAGATCTTAAGGATTTTCTATGCATTAAATTGGGCTAATATTTAGCCTTATTTTATCTTATTTCACTTTCTATTTGTTGAATTTTAATTGGTTGATTTCTTTCTTTTATTTTCAGGTTGCTATGCCTCACTTCTACACATTTACTCATTTTTCTTGATTTTTCTTTAATTATTTATGAATATTATTTTCACATATTTTATGTATTTTAAGTAATTTTGTGTATTTCTACCTATACGTAAATACATATATAGTATAAATAAATACTCTTAAATATTATTTAAGTTATTTTATGATTTTTAGTATACATATAATTTATTTTTATTAATTCATTAGTTATCGAAACTCGTTTTATGCGTTTTCGATAAATAACAGGAATTTTACATATAATTCAATATTATAATAATTAATTATTTTATTCATTATTTCCTAAATTCAAATTTATAGGATCACTTTTACTAAAAATCCTAATTTCGTCATAAAATTTGGGTTAAATCGAATAATTTACTTGATTGTCCTAAATTATATGAATCGAACTCCAAGTAGCTGATTGCAGGGCTTACATAAGGTATTATGTCCTACCTTTGAACCTTGTCTCTAAAGATATAGGGTACGTGCTCTATGATACATTTACTCATTTTGGTTTAATAACTAAATAATATTAAGAAATAAAAATATTAATACTTTTTCTTTTTAGTCTTAAATAAAATAACAATAAAAACCAAGCTTGTAATAAACCACTATGCTCTGCTTGTATCTATTATTTAGTCCCCCTCTTGTCTTCCTCTTCCTCTTCCTCTTTTTCTTATTTTCCTTTAGTAAAAACCTCTCTCCTCTTTCACTATCTTTTTTTCCCTATCCTTCCTCTTTTATTAATTCTAATATAGTAAAGTTTTAAAAATATCTCAGTTCTTAATTTGTTATCCAATTTATCAT
The DNA here is from genome assembly GCA_024138015.1 of Lumnitzera littorea. Classification (NCBI taxonomy): domain Eukaryota; kingdom Viridiplantae; phylum Streptophyta; class Magnoliopsida; order Myrtales; family Combretaceae; genus Lumnitzera; species Lumnitzera littorea. Next base: position 76,261,124 of record JAMXBB010000008.1, read on the forward strand.
ATTGAAATTACTTACTTATGGTTATTATATTTTACGTATAACAATCTTATAATTTGATAAAATTTTTATTTGGTGATTTGAAAATAAAAAAAAAAACAAAAGAAATTTTGATATCACCCAACTAAAGGTTTGAACATTTCCAACTGTGAAAATGTTCTCTATTTTGCCTGCCAATATCACATCTTAGCTTAGCACAAAATATACCATCGTACCGGAATACTTATTAAAAACTTAACTCAACCTATCGATTCATCAAAAGATAACTTTCATGTGATAATGAGGGTGCTACAACGGAGTTCAGTTAAATATTTTGTTACAATTTATATGTACAGCTTACTATTTACATCAAAATATGAGCTATTTCTTCTTTTTTATTTTTCCAATAATATAACTTTTGATTTAGTATAGGTTCCATCCTAAAAGTCTCTAATTCTAACTAATGCTCTCAAAACATTTTATCTTCTCAACTATTGAAGCTGAGTGAGAGTAGATAATAAATAATAAAATATAGAAAATATCACAAGTTAAACATTTTAATCATAATCAATAGGTTCAGCTTCATGTATACATTAGCCAGACCAAGTATTTGTTGCTAGTAATGCAATATACTATGCCCGTGCACATGGCATATATCAGTATCGATATTGATATCTTATGCCCTTCAACTCACTCATCTAATTAGCCAATAGATCTAAGTATCTGGATACAACATCTAGGACCCTAAAGGAAACAAGGAGCTGCCTAGAAGTAGGACCTCAAACTCTGTTTGTACTAAATTGGACTACAAAGAGTAGTATACCAAATTAGACTACAAAAGTAGTTAGGTTACTCAGGCAATGAGAATCTGTATACTTCTAAAACTAAGTTCGTAAAGCCATAATTTTTCTTGATTATTTGGAAGCCTCATTTTGAAAGTTTTTGACCCGTATATCTCTTTTATGCTACGACATATCCTGTTATGCAATAACAACTTAGATATATCATTTAGTATAACCAGTCTTTATATTTTATTCAACCTAGTTACCTAAGTCTAGTTTTCGATCTTTCCTTAGTGAAAATCTAATATCTTAATTAAGGTTTACTTAAGTGAATACCTAGAAAATTGAATTAACAATCGCTCAACTTTTTAAGTTAGTACAATCATTTATAAACATCATATCAACATTTAATATAACCGTTTAAACAAGATATGGTTACCATCAATCAAAATCACCACATCAACATCCATTATAGCAACATATCAGTTTAACTAAGTTATAGCCATATTCAATCAACATAGTATCAAGCAGTATACAATCTTATGAATAGCAATATATCTACTCCAAGCATAAGTTATATCCACTTACTTAGGCTTAATATTAGTGCAAAATCCTAAACATTATAACATGGTCCTTCCTCACCAATCACACCTATAAAAATATAAACACGATCTCCAAGTTAAATACGGGTCAAACCCAAACTTTTATAAACTTTCGTTATCTCGTTTTTAAACTTCATTTGATCGTATCTTATTCATTTTTTATCCGATTTTAGTAAACTTTATATCATTATGCTCATTATTTTAAGTACTATTAAAGTTTCTTAAGAAACAATACTAATCAATATGGTTACAAGCTTCAAAATATCCTTTCTCACTATCAATTTGATCATACGTTACCATAGCTTCATAATTGACCAACATCTATTATATACCCAAAAAGGCTAGTTTTGCAATATCTTAGCCAATATCATAATAGTACTATTTACTATTTTATATATTAAGCAAATATATAGGGTTATATTAGGAAAATGCGTAATAAATAGTATATGAGTCTAATAAATTTTATGTAAAATCCAATAGACTCACAAAAATATATAGTTTAATATTGACCATTAATTGCACTAAACTAGCTTATTGTTTATTTTTATGAAAATAGTGGTTTTAGCTCAAAATAACAAAAAATTATGGAAAATAAACGAATTTAGATGTGAGATAAAAACTAAGTATTTCAAGTATCTTTATAAACTTTTAGAAGTCAAAACTTATAGGGCTCATTCATTAGTTTTATAAAAAATTAATTATTTTAACAAGTCAGCAAAATTGCCAATTTTATTTAAAATAAATATAATAAATAATAAACATGCTTATTTTCAAAAATTCTTGTTACCGTAATTAAATACATGTAATAAGCATATTATACACAAAATTGAGCTTGAAACAACAATGTTTAATAATTCTAAAAATTCAATTAAATTCTCCCAAACAAGGCACTTTCTTAAGTAACCCATATTCCGACTAATCATCTAATTAAAATAAAATTACTACATTAATTTACATCTAAAATAATCGTAGGAAACCAATTTTCATAATTAAATAAGGTCATATGATATTTTTAGAAAATTAAACAATCTTCGACTAGATAATCGAGTCACTTAAACTGGCTGTCTCTGACCACCCCTTAACTACCGCTCCTTATCAGAAAGACTAGCCATGCTACCTACTATTGAACCCCTAAGCTAGTCTAAGCTAGGTTATGTTTTAGTTTGTGAACCCCCCCTAGGTTAGATTGTGCTCGATTTTGTGTTCTATTTTACTTTTTTTTTTTCTAATTTTCTAAAATTATGTTCTTGTGTTTCCAAGTCCTTAAAATATTATAAATGAGGTTTAGGCTCCCACTTATAGGTTTTAAGAGGATTACATGTTAAAAAAAGTAAATGCTATATGTCAATTCAATATTTTCCTAAGTGTTCACTAGGTACTATGTCTCATTTCCCTATTAATTTTGCAGACTCATGTTTTCAAGCTATTCCCATGTTCCCACATCATTCGATGACTTATCCCATCATTTTTAATTAATTTTCAATTATTTTTTATTAATTTTCCTCATTTTTTATAATTTATTATCATATATATATATATATATATTTAACACATATGATGTATATTCAATATAGATACATGTATATTATATATAATTCAACTTTATTTATTATTTTTATAAGTTAAATAACTTATCTTTTTATATCTCAAAACTCAAATTTCACGCTTTTGATAATTATCGATTTTATTAATAACTTGACATTTTTCTTAAATTAATTCTTTTATATGACTTATTTCAAGAAATTGACCTTACTATAATACTTCTTCTGACTTTTCTAGCCTTACCATAAAGTTTGAACTAAAAAGGATAACGTTATCTAATGTCCTAAATTTAAGAGCTCGGATCTTAGGGTTATTGTATTGAGTTGAAACCCTAGGGTATTATAGCCATAGTTTTGTATTTTCTCAATTTAAAATATGTTGCAACTTATAGAAAATATTACTAACAATCTAGCGATAGCGTAGTTAGTATTTAATATTGATTATGTGTCCAACAAAAGATTTTAAAAGAAGATAAAAGGAAAAAAAAAATATAGGTTTCATAAAGTATCTTGTATTTTGTAAAACCTACATGGTATAAGATAGTTCGAAAGTACCATAGGACAAGTTCAAGGTACAAAAACTTAAAACTTATACCTATAAGGTAGGGTATGGGTAGAGCCTCATGTCCTACCCACCTTGTACCTACTCACTCCTAAACATTATGATAACATAATAGGATATCTCGAAAATCTAGATAATTTTAACTATTAATTTGTAAATTAAGCAAAATTGAGAGAATAGTAAATGAAGAATATCTAAATCCTGTTTCAACATGAAGTAGGCTTAAAATAACAACATTTGAAAAAAAAAAATCAACATACGTACATTACTACATTTAAATATACATGTTGCAAAATTTAAATAACACACTACTACATTAAAACATAAATAAAACTTTTCAAAATTCCACACATTACAACATTAAAATATCCCTAATTTTCGAACACTACACACATTATAACATTAAAAATTAAAATGCGCACATTATAAGTAAGAGTGAAGATTTAGAAGACAACCCAACATCCCAAATCCCAATACACAATATTGAACATTACTTTTTTTCACTTTTCTTACTGTTGTAACTTTCTAAAAAAATTGTTTGAGAACTTGTACTCTTTTAGGTGATGTAGTTTCATGTGCTTTTTTATTTTTTATTTTTTTTGTACCATAGGTAGGAGTTAGACTCGGGCTCACAGTGCTTACATTGTGCAAGCCCATCTCCATCTTCATTTAGATTTTTTACTAAAATATACATTGTCCCTTGGACCATACCATCTTCCAACTTGCTAAACTTATACATTGTTTAGTAGTATTTCTTGGACTTTAACACCATCCTCTTTCATGGTGATACTTGTCAATGGACATGATTTCATTTTGCATGTAATTCTTTGACATCTATCTCATTAAGTTGTACTTTCATCCTTTTAGAAGATGAACTTGAAGCAAAACCACAAAAAAAGGATCCATTTTTTTGTAGTTAAGGAGAATAGATTCCACAATGAACAATATCTATTTCAGAGAAATGGAGCTTAGTGCTTTAAACAAGAAAAAGTGGGAGTTTGAGATAAATGAAGTTGTATAGAGAGAATTTGTTTATAAAGTATTTTCATTGTTCACAATGACTCTACTCCATCCGCCATTCTCTACACTCCCACCCCCCTTAGTGAGATAAATTATGGATATACAAACAAAAAAAATTAGCAAGCTTATATTTGTAACATTTCGTGCATTTACACTAGCGATATTATACGTGCTCAAAACTATAAGAAAAACCAATAAATTCATTACAAATATCATGGACAAAAAAATACATTACATGTATGAATGAACACTTTAAGAAATTATATGAACAAAATTACACATGTTATCATATTGGATTTTCTTATAACTAAAGAAGAAAAGGAGTATTTGAATACATAAGAGTAGTAAAATTTTCTTGTGCTAGTCATAACGATTTTTTGGGTAGGTGAGGAAAATAAATTATTTTTTCTCAAATTTTTAGGTCACCTTATGTAACAGGTGTCTACATATTTGTTATCTGGAATCAGATCATCTGTAGTTCATTACTTTTGTTTTTTTTTTTAAAAAAAAAACTTTAGTATGTTAGTTAATTTTTGTTTTCCAAAAAATTGTTTACTTTATGTGATTAGCAAGTGTAATTTCTTTATTGAAAAACCCTATAATACACACTAATATTTTGTTTGCCCGATTTTTAAAATGTAAATTTAGAAGGCTTAATTTATTTAAAAAAAGAGTAGATTTTTATTATAAAAAGAAAAACCGTTCATCTAAGTGACAAAAGGCTTTTAAACAAATAGAAAATTTTAAATTAATTACTGTCATCTTGTGTGCTATTGCAATCTAGCGTCAAGCCTTAACTTCCTCTAGGCGAGTTAAAGTTGCTAAAGTAATCATTTTTCTTGGTAGATGTCCCCATTGGCTCTTGGTCTCTATTAGCCACTTTCCACCGATCTTCATTGTAATTTATAGCTTCGATATTTTTAGTGGTTAGGGAGGTGCAACAATTGTCAAGAATGAGGCTAGCAATGTTTGATGCCTATTCAACTACGACTGTTGATGTCGGAGTAGCAAGCACTTGTTGTGCTATGCAGGATAGGGTTGTATACATCTTTTTGTGCAACTTCCACCATTCGAGAATGTCGAAATCCTGGATGCCAATATTATCATCGAACTCGAAGTTCATGTTGGGATAGTGTTAGAGCTCTATTTGCAATCCCCTTAACCTATGTCTCTTTAATTTATGGGTTAAGAGTTATTCTCTCGTAAAAGAGTAATTGTGGGACGTTAGGGGAAGCAAGAGAGTAACCACAACTTAATACCTATACATAAATAAGAAATGTTGAAAGAGCTCATTCATTGAAGTTCATTAGCTGTACTTACATTGAAAAGGTTATCAATAATCTAGTAGTACATATTAAGATAATCCTAAAGAACATCTATTTTACATCATGGGTCTAAAATGGTGGCAATAAAGTAGATAGAAGGAATTTCCCTTTAGTACTATAGCTACTTCACCACCATTTCAACAATATAACTGTGCTGGATTGGGTTCCCATGTACATCAAGTAGAGTCACAATTAAATTGATGGCTTCCATTATGAAATAGTGCATGCTAAGGCTGTAAACTTAGGAAAAACTATTAGCAGCATCATGGAAAACTTTTAAGCTCTCGTAGCAACTTATTGCATACTTCCCAATCCTTTGGGTAAATTTTAACTTTTGGCATGTTATGTAAACGAAAGTTGCATAAAATTTCTTTATAGTTCATCATGCTTTGTAGCATTTGATACATAGAATTCCACTGATGTTTGACATCCTTTTTAAATTTTTTGTACTTTTTATTGTTCTGTATATAGTAATCCCTCCACATTTTATGCAAAATAGGTCTTTCAATCAATATTTTAACCACTAATCTTATTGGTGTCACTTTATATTCTAAATTTTCCATTCCCCTTTTAATACAAAGATTCAAAATATGACATACACATCTAATATGAAAAAATATTCTACCTAAAGTAGGTTGTAAATATTTTTGAGCTCGTTTATTAATATTGTGTCTACAAGAGCATTATCAAAACCAATTGAAAAAGCCTTTTGTAGTAGGCAATACTCATCTAGAAAACAGATATAATTCTATATATTGCTTGTGCCATTATGTCATTTAGTGAACACCTTAAGGGCTAGTAGTCTTTTATTGAATTGCTACTTATCATCTATCTAGTGATAGGTTAATCTAATGTAAGAATTCTCTTACCATCTATTGGTCCATATATTTACACATATCGAAACATGTATCTAAGGAACTAAAGCAGCTAACTCCTGCTAACCTTTGTGGTATAATTGTTAGATGGCTTTACGTACAATTTTGGTGTCAAAAGAACGTGAGTTAGGATTTAGTGCTTCTTGTTCATACCACAATTGAGACTTGCATTGATCTACATTAAGGGAGAAGTGCACTTTTACAATGTACTAAGCAAGGGTTAATTTTTGCTTCTTGACATCATATCAGAATAATGTGGATAAATGTGAACTGAAAATACATGAAATTTGATGTTGAGATTTGTTAATCCACACCTTACGGGATGCTTCCTTTGCAAGTGCCTTATTAACATATTGTACCTATCCTCCTTTTTCTATTGCGTAGCTTGAAATGCAATAGTTGCATTGCGCATAGGAATTCTCTTTCTAATATACAATTTTAGTGAAATTTTTAGTAAAAATATTAAACTTCACTAGTTTAGGGGGCTTACTTGGATCTCCATGTTAGAGCTTATGTACATCGACTTCTATAATATTTACGACTTCTTCACCCTCCCTAGGCTTATACCTATGATATGGAGTTACTTACTCAAGCTTGAGTAAAGGACGAGCAACAGGAACTTCAAATACATCATTAAGTTGCTTACTAGTGAAGTCATGATAGACATCATAATCCTCCACTTCAATGAATTACTTGCTTTAAATGGCTTTCGCTTTTCCTTTGCTAACCTCCTTATTAGAGGAAAATTTATGGAAAAAGCAATCCATTTGTTTTTCTTAATTAGTAGTGACAAAAATTATCATCAAGTGCAATATCTAAACATGTGTGATAAGGTAATATATTGTATTTTTTTCCAAAGCAAGTTTCTATATCTTGTTCTCCAAACATAGTTACAAATAAATAAATAAATAAAGAAGCATGCAACTAAAATAAAAGAAAAAAAATTACCTGAGAGTGGAATAATTTGAATAACATTAGAGTATTAAGCGTAGAGAGGATGCATATATGTAAATGTGTTGTGTTTGTGTAGAGCATTACACGCATTTAAATTTATAGAGCAGGAGTACGCATTCAAATTTCAAAATATGGTGCATTTATTACTATCTAAAATTTTCAGAACATTCAAAAACTCAAAACGTTCAACCGCTTCATGTGCATACATTGTTTTTCTCTACAACTGTCTCCGAAATTCAAATTTTCAACATTTAAATTGAGAAATTTGTTTTGTATGGGAATTGGTTGAGGTAATAAAGTAAGGGTATAGTTAATATAAAGAGAAAAAAAGTGGTTGGGGTATAAAGTGTAGGATTTGTCTTATAACGCAATAGGGACTAAAGTTGGGGGGGCGGTAGGGGTAGGGGAAGGAGGGGTTGGATTGCCGATCCATGTACTTAGTTTTAGTCTTACTAAATTAGTGGTACCTAACTACTAAGGTTAGACTCGAATCTCCTCCAAGTCTATTCAAATCCCAAATTTTGGGTGGTAGAAATCAATGATTCTAACTACAACATTACGTTTGATTTACTATTATAGAATAAAGCTAAAAAGAATAAGAGTTCTTTTATATTATTTTGTTCAATAATTATGGTATTTTTTGTGAGGAATAGTAATTCCTCTAGTGAAGGAAAGGAATAGGAATTCTTTGTCTATTTTGAATTATAAGGAATAGGTGTTACTTTTTTTTCCCTTTGGTTAAGAGGAAAAGATGATTTCATTATTAACCAAAGTCCATGTGAATATACGATGAAGCAACAGATGAATTTGAAATAGCTAACTCTACTACCTTTTGGTGCATGGCTCAAACAAACTTAGATTGGTTTATGGCATCCTTGTCTTCTGGGAAGTTAGTAAGGGTACTTGTTCAAGTGAGAGATTTGGGTTAAACCCATAGACAACTTCAAAGGGTGATTGGCTTGTAACATTGTGCATCGTTCTATTGTAAGTGAACTCAATTATAGGTAAGCATAAGTACCAATTTTCCTAATTCTTTACAACTATAACGCAAAGTAGGATACCTAAAGTTTGATCGACAACCTTAGATTGTTCATCTATTTGTAGGTAGCTTGATGTATTAAATAATAGCTTAGTTTTAAGTCATCTCCATAAGATCTTCCAAAAGTACCCCAGGCGCTTAGGATCCCTACTTGATACTATGGTTCTCAATACTCCATGTAACTTGATTAATTCTTGCAAAAAGAAAAAAGAAATAGTCGAAGTGTTGTTACTATGGTTATATGGCACAAAATGTGCCATGTTATTGAACCAATTGATGACCTCCATAATGGAATCATTTCCTCGGGACGTCCTTAGTAATCTAAGTACAAAATCTATGCCGAGCTTAAACCATGGCTTGGTTGTAACGATTAGCGGAAAATAAGACCCTTGTTTAACAGGTTTTAATGTATATTGATACGCTTAACCTAACTTTACTTTTTACAACACTACTTTTTTTTTAACAAAAGTATATTTTTACTAATAAGTGCACTAAGTTGCATATGCAATAATAAAACTAATGAAAACCAAGTTAAACCTATAAGGTGTAGGGTCTTAAGGATTCGAATTATGCATTTGCTAGGCGGAATTTTAAAATTTTATTATCCTTAAACATCCTAAGATCTGAGCGTTTTAATTAAACCAAATAGAGGATTGCAAATTTTACCTTATATGATGCTTTTCAAAATTCTTAGTCAGGTGCATTAACAGGTTTTGCAAATCATGAACACCCTCTACAGGTATCTACATACGAATAGACGTATTGGAAATAGGCTTCAGTGTGTATTAGCACTCTCTAGGACGAATTTCTATTCGTACAGGAACTAACTTGCAATATCTTGTATTTAATTCTCTATTGTGGTCTATAGACTTTCTCTATGGGTCTAATGCTGATGACAGACATTAATGTAACCTTAATAGAGAGCTACCTCTTTCTATATATATAGAGTAACGATAATATCTTTTAGAAGATATTGTGAGATATTAAAAGATATCAACAATATCTAATAAAATACATTATTTATTATTTTTTTCTCAAAAAATAATAAATGTCATTATTTATCATTCTTAAACTATTAAGAATTATAAATATTTCAATTATTCTTACTAGGTTCATCTAAAATAAGCCCATAGCCTATTTGGTTTATTCTTTGTATGTGACCCTGTAGGTTAACCTAATATTAGCAATAGGTTTAAAACTCATTTTTAGACCTATAAGACATAGGTAGCCTCTAGTAAGACATTATGCCTATCTAAATTAAGTAAAGGTTGGTAATTTAACTCTATCTATTATTCAATTAGTTATTTAGTCCTTTTATCACACAATATCTAATTATTAAACATAAGGTATGGATCAAGACAATCTTATATTATTTAATCACTTGTTTCTTAAATCTAGAATTTGACTAATTTAAACAAATGGCATTGATAACTCCTTATCAATTCATTTGAGCACGGCTAAGCATTTTTTTCAACTTTACTCTTCAAGGGGCCTAAAACATATCTCTCTCAAATTAATGAGAGGGACAAATTTCTTCACGAACACTCTTATTCCTCTACATTATTTATTTCATATCAAATCACAGTCTTATAATCATTCAATTAAAAATGATAAAGAATTGTGTTAAAACATAAAACTTATTATGTAGGAATCAATAGTGTCATCAGGTCAAAAGACTAAAATAACACTATAATGAGTAATGTTTATCGGATTAATCCATGTAGTATTTTCACAATGGGTTGATCCAATATAATGTATTTCTACATGTATTTATGTGTTGAATTAATATCACATATCCATGATCAATAAAATGTGATTATTATTTAACCAACATGCTAGTGTTAATTCATTATTATTCCATATAACAAGCGACTAGAGATAATTTAGAATAGTGTTCTTAAGCCTTATGGTTTTACTATTAAAGTTATGCACTTTAATGACATAAGGAAGAATAAAATATTCAAGGAACCATTTTATCATATTAAAAAGCCAATAATAGTGTGATAAATAAAATAACTCATATCATAAAGAAAAATAAACATTTACATAACGTAAAATCCATATGGTCTAAGGTACATCACTAGCATAGGAAATAGTGACTAATTTTTATTAATATTGGTCCCATCTAAATCTATGCAATTAAAATAAAGGATTTATGGAAATAATTAAATTATGAAAACTTATCTAATAAAATAAAGTAATTGGGATATTCATCATCTTAAGGGATTCAATCGTTAAGCAGATAATTAGAATACCAGTTAATGTTAGCACAAATGTCTTTAACAAGTTTGGTTTTAATGCAATTAAGCACTAAAACTCCTTCTTGTAAAGCGAATACCTAGGATTAACCAACTTAACCTTTCCATCACTAGACAAGAAATAAATCAAATTGATCCTCTCTAATGCTTGACCTTAATTGAATTAAAGGCATACATTATGTCTTCTTTAATCCAGGTGACACAGTTTACAGTAAACAATTAGGAAAGATTTCATAACTTAATCCTAATCAACATATATTCCAATAGAGTCAAAATAAAAGCTGTTGTAATTAGGGAATTAAACATGTAAACAATAAATACAATTCTCTAACTAATAATCATAATTATCAAATAAACGATATTAATAAGGCATATAGGAAATAACAGGAAGACAATATCCAAACCAAGAATATGTAGAAGGGAATGAATGTAACCTTTGAAGGAGCTCCAAGCCTTAACTCAAGATCAAATATTGCTCCTATCACTTCCGATGTTGAATTCCAAGGACTACTCTAAAAGATGTTTTTAAGTCCTAATTCTAATTGAATGAAAGGAATAAAAATGAGTTACAGTGATAAAAATTATGTCTAACTATGTTTATAAGCCCTTTTTATAGAAGTACCTATAACTTTTGGGCTTCAAATCTATCCAAAAATAAAAAACTTGCGAGGCATTGCATCATCATGCCCTAGAATTATGGCCATGATTCTTGCTTGTAGTCTTTCTACACTTTAGAAATTGCAAAATAATGAAATAGGAAGTTCCCACCCAAAGACCATGCCATCGTCTTAACCAAGGTTCTCTTTAGATACCAATTTCTCCTTTGTTTCTTGCTCATTGGCTCATGATTTTAATGCATGATTATTATTTATTGGTGCATTTTTTTCTAAGGCTTCAAAACATCTCTAAACCTTTCAAAACTTTTTCTAAAATCATCAATTTTTTTTTTTCAAATCAATCAAATGAAGCCTAAAATCAAAATATAAACGAATTAAACATTGAATTAAATACAAACAGCCATAAAAGTATTATAAATCAATCATAAAATATGTATGTTTATACATCATCAAATCTCTCCATAATTAAGCTTTTGCTTGTCCTCAAGCAAAATAAATAAAACATTGAAAACTCTTAAGGACAAAAATTTATTGAACGCTTAAATTATAGAATCAAAAGTAAATATTTCATACAATTTATTCAAGTATAATAGTGCATACACTTCCACTAAAATTCATCCTTATAAACATCAGAATTCAAGACTCAATAGCAACTTTTTATTCCATATAATTTCACTCAACCGTATTTACATGCTCTTAAAAACATAATTATACGATACATATACAGGCTATAGAAACCATACTAGAATTCAATAATTAATCCATGTAAATTAGAGTTAAACCACATCATTTAAACAAAGATTAAACTAAAAATCATAATAAACGTAAACTTAATTAAGAAAAGGTTTTCTACATGTTAAAAACTAAATGGTTTTACCTTTCTAAGCACAATAATTAAAAACAAATATATATCACTTCAGTAAATCCCTTGATAATCTCCTTACTTCTTTCAATTTTTCGTTGAAGGGTTTTTCGATTCGATTTCTTTATTTAAGCACAAATATTCTGACATTGGGAAAAGACCTCACTCTTCTGATAGACCAAAGCCAATTTATACCATTTTAATTCTCACATTACTAGTGGAAAAGTACCTTAACTCTTCTAAGAGACCAAGGCTAATACATACCAATTTTTAATTAACCAATTTCCTTAAGTTGGCTATAGGAAATAACCTTACTCTTATGTAGGACAAAGGTTGATCCTTACCAACTTATATTATTATTTTTTTTTTCAATCGCCTCCATTATTTTGATATTTCAAGAAAGTTTTAAGAGATAAGCATTATTTGTTCATTTGTTAGAAATTAGTAAGCTTTCAAGGCTTTTAAGGAGTTAGTATATACTAAGGTAAAATATAAACAACTAACTCCTAATCATCCATGTTCACCTTAATTCTAAGTTGAAACCTAAGCTTAAATAACAGGAAACTCGATGCTTCACATAGATTTCATTATTCAATTATAGCATCGTGTAAAAAAAAGTCATAATGATCAAGAAAATTCCATCTAAAATCGAAAAATTATCCCAAAAAGTTGCTTCTTTAATTGGATGAAAAATAATGGTGAATAGATGTATAGTATAAGCAAATTGATTCTATATTTCTTTTGTAAAAATCCTAAGTGTAGGAATGTAATCAATATAACTCAATTGCTTTTATAGATTTTTTTTATCAGTATCTAATTGCTCTATTCCTTCCCCCTATACTTAAATTGTATACTGTCTCCAACATACAAATAATCAGTAACAAGCACAAAAATTAACAAAGGCAAAGTAATAGACAAGATAAAAGGAAAACCAGGACATCCTTAGTTTTAGCTCTAACATTGAATCTTGAACTTGATATGCTGTGAGATTCATTATACAATTGAAGTTCACATAGGCCTTACAAAAGAGAAAGAAAAACAAAACAAAGAAAGAAAAATAAAAACATCTAAAAAGATAAAGCTAAAACTAAACTAAAAAAATGTCTTACCATTACTCCTTGTGCAAGTATGAAAGTTCAAAGACTAGTAAGGCTAATCCCGTACTACTACAAAATATATAGAATAAAATACACAAGTTAGTAATTATCATGAATATAAATCCTGCTAATCCATGAATTGACATATTAAGCATGGAGTTTTTTTTTTTTAAAAAAAATAGATTAAAAATTTATTCATGTAAGGAAGATCACCATTGTGATCCTTATCTAAGACTCTCTTGACTCTTTTTTCTTCTTCTTCTTCTTTTACTTAACCGACAAGGGTAACACACTCTGGATCATGGCCATAGTTCTTACTCGTGGTCCTTTCGTAATTTTAGTGCTTGCAAATTCCTTACATATGATCGGGGAGGATCATAACCTATATCATGGGTGTATTTTTCACTGGTGATCCTTTAGATCTTTTATTAATCTTTACTTTTCTAATCTTTCCTTAGCTAAGTTTTTCCCACTTTATTCTTGCACTGTCAACTATAAAACATCACATGTCCAGCCTCGAAGAGGTGAAATCGTCACAGTCTCACTGTATGAACCTTTTTAAGATAGAAACTGACCTCATAAATACAAGGTAAATCCAACTTAATCACTTTGAAGCGTCCAATTCTGTACTTACCTATTTACAAGCTTGTTAATTTGTAAAGAAATCTTTCCAAAAGAAATAAGTTTGGTTTGTGAACCTCAACAAATATTTATAAATTTACAAGTATTTATAAAATTGTATTTACGTAGAAAAATAGCAAGTCTAAGAAGGGAAATGTAAAATCTTATAGGTTTACAACACATAGCATATACATTAATAGTGGAAAACTAGTGGCCACCTGAGGAGACCCTAGTAGTTTTCTTAAAAGTAAGTAAAATCAACAATTAGAATAAAAGTTTAGCCAATTCTTCTTGACCCTCAGTTCTTGTCCCCATTTTCTAATTTGTTGGCATTAGGTGGTGTGCTTATAAGTCTACTTGGAACCTACAAAACAACTATAAGGGAATAAGTGATAGTTTACTTAGTAAGTGGGATGGAGATAGAAGCATACATTTAACTTAAGACAAACAAGGTTACAACTAAGTTAATCGGATCCAGTGCATGTACAAGCAAATGTTATCACACAATCTTATCTGATTTATGGTAAGATTAAAGAAATTATGCTCACTTTAATTCGAGTTGAGGAGTTTGATGTCATGCAATGCGAATCAAAACCAAATCGAAGCTTATGTAATGGAGAACACCTTCCACTCGGGACTCCTTTCGAGCTGTGGTCCTCAACCTTATTATGGTCTCCTCTCTTATTACTTAATTTGACTAAGGGTAGGGAAATGACAATTTCAGTTATCCTCATCAAAGGGGTCTGTATTTAGCCCAAAAATCCTAATTGTTACCCCTAGTGGGTTGTGATGCATGTCAAGTTAGAAGTTAAGTCAAGTTTAATTTAGTTTATTTTTAGAGCAACTAATCAACTCAAGTAATCCAATCAAAATAGTATACATAAAATAATCGCAACAGGAGCTTAGCTCCCATAGCAGCAACAAAACAATTTTAGGCATATGCATAGCACATACACAAACAATTACATTATAATCACAAGCTAAAAGCATACCGAAGCCTCCAAGTACTTTAAAATACTCCCAAATGTTGCAAAGCATTAATTACACTTACCTAGGTATTGATGCTTGTTATCTTTGCATGTTGCTCTAGTCTTTCTCTATTATTCCTAAAATTTAGTGTAAACTTTTTCATTTTCCATCTAATATATAAAATAAGAGTTCATTTTGACATTTAGACATGTTCTTTAGTTGAGTTAAGTGAATTTTTCAAGGCATTTATTAGATGTTAGTTAAATAGTATAAGTTCTAACCAAGGTTTTGACCTGGTATTTTAACATAAGATGCTACCTAATAAGTTTTTGATCCAGGTTCTGACTTGATAAATTCTTAGAAGTTACAAGTAAATGACTTTCTGACCTACTCTCTAGCTCTTGATATTAGGTAAGCACACCTACCAAATTCTAATATAGTGGATGTAAGTCTAAGTCAATCCTTCAGAGACTTCGAATACTGGTACTACCTTAGCTTTATTATTTAATTGGAAAATTGCGATAAATTTGGATGAATTAAAATAACTAAAATTAACGAACTAAAGTAATTATGAGACTTAACCAAATAATTGGGAAGTGATAAAATTAAGAACTCTTTCAAGAAAGCAAATAATGTATTTAGGACTTATTTTCCCTCGAGTTAACACATGACCTAATATTCATCTAATTCCCTCTCTAATGTTCTTGATCAGGGGAATTTGTAATTAGAGTTATTACCTATCTCAAGCATATTAACCCTAACCTAAAATTACCTTTCGAAATCTCTTCACTTAGTAAAATAATTTAGGATTGCATTAATAGACGATGAATTCCCATATAAAGATAGCAACTTTGCAAAAGAATATGCACCTTATCTCTAAGTGTACAAGTAATCCTTTCTAATTATGTTAAGATCTTGCTATACATGTGATTTCTCAATCTTCATGCATAACATCAAGAATTAATACCCTAGAAATATCAATGAGCAATGTAAAATACATAACCAAATCAAGGAAACTAGAAACTTTATTGAAAATTAATAATTGATCTTATAATCACATGAAAACCTTCGATTCAACAATCTTAAATATAAGAACTTAAGCTATCATGATGAAAAATAGAGAAAATTGCAGCAAAACTAAAAAAGAATCCATGAAAAACACCTTTTCGTGGTGAGAAATTCTCTTCATATTGAAGTTTGATTATACTTCCGATTGTGCCTCTATCTTCCCATCAAGTCTCTTCTAATTTAGATGTAAAAAGTGATCTCCAAAACCCTCATATGTCTTTTTATAGTAAGAGAGAAAAAAAAAAAGAAACTGTAGTAAGCGACATTAGACACGATCTGGTATATGGTCATGTCCCGATGGTCTTGTAACTTACTACTTTTTGGCCCTAAAAATTGTTCTTGGTTAGACATGACTTGGGATAAGGTTATGTCCTTAAGCTGCGTAACTCACTATTCAAATTTTAGAATTTTCTCCTCCTAGGTGGACACGACTTATAATACAGTTGTATTCCTAAGTTGTGTAACTTTTTTATCATTGGCCTTGTTTTCTCTTGAAAATGAGCCTCCTGGTTGGACATGATTGTGCCAGCTGGTCATGTCTAGTTTCAAAACTTCATAACTTTTTTAAGCTCTAAATTGAGTGAAACTTGATTTCTTTTCTTATTTTTAATCCAAGAATGCATTCAAACCCTGAAATTAGAATTTTACTCAATTAAGTATCGATTTCTTAAAAAACAAGCCAAAATTACAAAAAAATACTATAAAATCTCCATGTTAAATTTATCTAAATTAAGAGTCATCAAACTTCCCTACACTTAAGCATTTACTTGTCCTCAAGCAAATAAATCAAACAAAACAAAAAAATTTAGGATAAGAAACACTAAATAAAATTTATCATCAATTAGAAAACCATTAGATAATTACACTTGACTTGAAGAAAATCCGAAAATCATCTCTAATTAACTTGCAATAATAAAGTTAATCAATTCCACCCTTAACCATTTCATAATTCCATTCGACCATATTCAAATGTTTCGACAATACTTAATACCAAAGTTCACCAGTTAATCTATGTAAGTCAAAATTTACTCGAATCATTTAACTAAAGATTCTTAAACTCAAAATTAGATTTAACATCTTACCAACTGAGAAAGAGTCATAAAAATTCAGTCTACTTAATTAATGTTTATACAATTCTCTCTTCAATCTTACTAAGCACTATAATCCAAAATAAACACATTTTTAATCCATTCGTCCTCTAATCATCCCCTTAGTTTTTGCTTTTGTTAGAAGGTTTTCAAATTCACTTTTTTTTTTTTTTTGGGTAAGGGTTCAAATTCACTTGACTTATGTTATTTAAGTACGATTATTTTTTTTAAGGACAATTGTGTTGACAACAAAAAAAGAACTCGCTCTTCTAGCAGACTAAGACTGATTCATATTGACTTAGCCCTCATATTAGCGGAAAAGAACCGTATTCTTCTAAGGGAACAAGGCTAATCTATACCAATTTCTTCTTCAAGCTTGCATTGGCAATGGGATTTAACCTTACTCTTTTAACAGACCAAGGCAAATCCTTACTAATTTTGCCTTTTTATGTATTTGACTGTTCATGTACTTATTATCATTTTCTACCTCCAACTATTTCAATTTTTTAGGGGCTTCTTAAAAGATAGATTTCATTTTTTTGTTTACTAGTGATTATAAGGCTTTTAAAATTTCCAAGAGAAAGGTATACATTAAAGTAAATTTAAAAATAAATATGACTAACTCTCAACTAGTGATATTGCTCCAATCTTAAGTCTTAAAATCCTAGGTTAAATAATCTATAACTTTGCCCTCTAAAGATTTCATCAGTCGACTTTAGTAAAGTATAATGAGATCAATAATGATCAAGGTGTTAACGAAATAGCCAATTCAACCTAATTATATGCTTCACATTTTGACGATTGTTAATTACCTATTGCAAGTTAACTCATATATCATTTGGGTCAAATGTGAAAGATTGGTTTCCTAAATGGATACAAATTTATACATACCTCTTCCCCACACTTAATAACGTACTTTTTCTCCAAGGTTTGACTAATACATTTCAACAAAAAGATATGAAACAAATGGATAACAACATAGGGAAAAGGGGATCAAAAAAAGAAAATATGTAGTGAAAAAGAACTAACACTTCTTTGTCATGCAAAGAACAAGTAGAAAGTTCGTATTTGGGAGTCCATCAACATTGCATATCCATTTCAAGTAGGCTATTGTCAATCAATTATTAACTAAGAAAAATGAAAGTAGTGAAAAGAAAATAGAAAATAAAGAGAAAATAAAAGAAAAGTCCGAACTATTTAAGCCAAGCATAAAAGAGATATTAGCCAAATATTACAAACATGAAAAAAGAAACTAAGAAGAGGCATCATAATCTCCATCTCCATCATCCTCATCATCCTCTTCTTCTCCTACTATAAGTATATAAGAACTCTAGTTCTTTGTACACCTGAGCTTGCAAAGATATAAGCTTTTTCTAAACACTTCCTTTTATCAATGCTTTCATTTCATCCATCAAGTTCAATTGCTCCAACACTTTCCAACCCAAGTGCAAAGTTTCACTAAATTCTTTATTTTTCGACATGTCATATCAATTTAACTAATAGGCTTCTCTAAACCATAACATGGGATGAACCAAAGGAGGGAGAGTTGACAATGGTTCTATTATAGCTCCCTCTAGAGTAGAGGAAGATGCACCCACTTCAGGCTTTTTCTAGATGGGTTGTTTTTCACTATTTGACATGGTGACTTGGAGAAAAGCACAAATGAAATTAGGAACACAACAACTACCCCACACTTAGAATTAACTAAGGAGTAATTTTAATCAAGTGTAGTTAGAAAACAATGTAGAAAACATCATTCAGACCTTTCATTGAACACTTCGGTAGGCATTTATAATTAGTTGATTCAAGAAAATACAATCATTCAAGTATGCAACTAGCTACAATAATTCACTCTTAAAGATACAAAGAACATGAAAGTAGCCCTACATCTAACTTAGAATAACATTAATGTCCCTAAATCAATACCAATTACTAAAACCCTAAGTGGCAAGAACAAGTGTTTCAATTGCAAATTGGTGCAAAATCACATGCAAAAATCGTGTTCAATGAAGTAGAAGACATAAACTCTTAACAAGAAGCTTTACAAATGTACTAAAAAACGTTAATATGAACAAATCTACAACATGTAACTATGGGTGCCACTTTCAAACAATATGATCATGTCCCGTATAATCTAATAGGACATCCATGTTACATTAGTTAAAAGATAGGTAAAATAAGTTTAGATGAATTAAACTTATTCACACAACAAAAGCCCTAATTGTCTTTCAATCAACGTGCATGAACTATACTTCCTCAAGATATGATATTAAAACATAAACAAGAAGAAGAAAGGTGGAGTTTGAGAAGAAAAATAATGGACTCCCTTGTGATTGTTGTAGGAATAAGTCGTTTGTACATGTTGTACCAGAGAAAGTGATAGGAATCAACCTCTTGGATCGATCACAAGAAGTCGAGCTAGAGAATTTCAAGGGCTTGTATGGAAAATATTAGCTCTAAGCCATAGCCGAGATGGAGACTCTTATCCCAATCTAACCTCCTATCGACCTGTCTCCTAGGTCCTCATGTGTATCTAACATGCTCCACCCAACAACAAAGTCCTGATCCAAAAGACAGCCCATAACCAGCCGAGTCGAACTATTGACTTGACCCACTAGCGTTTGACTTCAAGATAGCTGACCTTTTACTAGGCTGATTAGCTCCCAACCTGATCCAGATCAGGTTAGCCTTCGACTATATTGCATTCCTACTTCCGCTTATGTTGTAACATATCCTTGATGTCCAGCCACCAAGCGATACGTGTCTTCTAACACAATGTTCTAAATTGATTTTTTTTTTTTTCTGTACTGAATATTCTTTGTCTCTTTTTCCCCTTTTGGTATGTCTTATGAACCTAGTGTAGAATACCCTTTTGAATGTTACGAATATACGAATGCTGTCTAGGTCCGACTTGCTGCACTAGAGTTTACTGGGTAAGAGACAATGTGGTGAAAAAATCTGAATGCAGCCTGAGCAAGGGATGGAAGATGAGGTATTAGAACCTGGGATGAGATGAAAAGGTTATTACGAGGCAAATTTGTACTTGAGACGTATTTACAAGATATGTTTACAAAGTTACAAGAGCTTTGCCAAGGAGGCTGATCTATTGATGACTATATCAAAGAGTTCTAAATGTTGATGATTCGAGCCAATGTGGAAGAACTAAAGGCTCATACAGTATAGAGGTTCATTTTTAGACTCAAGTATAAGATTTGCAATATCGTGGAAGTACAAAAGTTTTCTATTTTAGAAGAGGCAATCAAGATCACATAGAGGCTTGAAAAGTAAAGGAGCAATGTTTCGAGCTGACTTGGACAAACGTTCTCCTAAGCTCTCGTATCGTGCCGACCTATTCAATCTAAGCTGAGGAGGCCATACCAAACCGAGGAAATGAATGGTCGACCTGATGAATGTTAAGCAGACCAGCATGGCTGAGTAGGACAATCAAGCCGACCCGAAGCTAGGCCAACCCCAAGAACATATGAGAAGGGACAAACCTTTATACCAAAGACTAGTGAAGTGAAATGCTTCAAGTGCTTAGGCTTCAGACACATGGCTACTGAGTGTCCGAACCGACGCATTATGGTGCTTAGAGGAGATGTAGTGGATAATATTGATGAGAATGAACCTGAAGAAGAAAATGTCAGGAAGCCTAAAGTTGTAAAGAAGGAGAGACCTGTATTTATGCTAACTAGGGAGAAGTCATGACCCTAGTCTTAAGACGAGTCTTGAGTTCCTTGCTAAACTTTGAGAGGACCAGAGGGAAAATTTATTCCATACCAAGTGTACCATCAAAGGCCAATTGTGCATGATCATAGTGGATGGAAGAAGTTGTACAAATGTTATTGCACAATCCCTTGTGCAAAGGTTAGGTCTACCAACCTCAAAGCATCTCCGACCTTATAAGCTGCATTGGCTTCATGATAAGGGCGTTTTGCATGTGACTAAACAAGTGGCCGTGCCGTTTAGTGTTGGAAATGTATATAGGGACGAAGTGGTATGCGATGTCATCTTCATGGGAGCTTCACACCTACTGCTTAGATGACCTTGGTTGTTCGATCGACGTGTTATGCATGACGGTTATAAGAACACCTATGCCTTTATTAAGGATGGAAGGAAGATAGTGTTGCAACCCCTAACCTCATCCGAAGTAAATGAAACCTATAATCAGCTCACTCGAGCCAGCAAGAAAAAAGGCCCTTATAATGAGCCATAGGGAGCTCCGATTTGTTGAGAAGACTAATGAACTGATGTTCTTGTTGGTTAGATGATTGATGGAGATGAGGGAATTGCAAGAAGTCTTAGAAGAAATCCGATGCTTGTTAAATGAGTTTTCCAACCTGTTTTCAAAAGAACTACCTAGAGGATTGCCACCAATCTGAGCCATAGAGCATTGTATTGATCTACAGCCAAGTGTTGCCCTACCTAACCGACTTGCATATAGGATGAACCCTAAGCAGGCTGCTGAGCTGAAAAGGTAAGTGTACAAACTCATTGAGCAAGGATATGTGAAAGAGAGCATGAGCCCTTCTGCTATACCAGCTTTGCTCATTCCAAAGAAAGATGGTTCATGGCGCATGTGCATCGATAGTCGAGCGATCAACATAATTACTGTCAAGTACAAATACTCGATATCGAGGCTCGATGACATGTTGGATGAGCTTCATGGTGCAAGGATATTTTCAAAGATAGATCTACAGAGTGGCTACTACTAAATTCGCATGAGGCCAAGCGATGAATGAAAGATTGCCTTTAAGACTAGGTACGGACTCTATAAATGGTTGGTTATGACATTTGGACTTATGAATGTGTTGAGCACATTCATGAGGGTAATGAAACATGTGATGCACCCTCTACTTGGAAGATGTGTGGTTGTGTACTTTGATGACATATTAGTATACAGTGTCAACCTGAATGACCATGTTTAACATCTTTGTAAAGTATTTGACATTTTGCAAGTTGAAAGGTTGTATAGGAATATGAAGAAGTATACGTTATGCCAGAGTGAGATGATTTTTCTAGGATTTGTAGTATCAAGGGAAGGAATCCAAGCAGATGAGGAGAAGATCCGAGCTATTTTGGAATGGTTAACGTCAAAGAATGTCATTGAAGTTCGAAGTTTCCATGGCCTAGCTTCTTTTTATAGGCGATTTATTAAGGACTTCAGTATAATAGCCGCCTCATTGATTGAGTCGACGAAGAAAAGTAAAGGATTTAGGTAGAATGATCGAGCTAAATAGAGCTTCAAAGAAATCAAGGAAAAACTCATCTCATCACCTATCCTATCGTTGCCAGATTTTGACAAATCCTTTAAATTAGAGTGTGATGCATTAGGAATCAAAATTGATACTGTCTTGATGCAAGAATGACGATCCATCGCTTACCATAGTAAGAAATCGAGTGGCTTAGCCCTGAACTATTCTATGTATGATAAGGAGTTATACTCCCTTTTTCGAGCCATTATCGTTTAGCAACACTATTTGTTATTACGAGAGTTTGTTATTTATACTAACCATGAGTCATTGAAGCATCTTGGGAGTCAGAACAAACTTTTGAAGAGACAAGCAAAGTGGTTAGAGTTCACGGAAGGTTTCTTGTACATCATTAGGCACAAGAAGGGAAGCGCAAATATGGTCATCGATGCTTTGTCATAATGGCAAACCTTGCCGACCACTTTGCAAACAAAACTATTAGGATTCTCACTCATCATTGAGTAGTATGCTAATGACCCTTACTTCGGTTCCGTTGTTGAATAATGTTGCGGAGGACTAGTTGTGGGAGGATATTATCTTAAGGATGGCTATCTATTTAAAGATCACAGGCTATTTATTCCAAACTGCTCCACACATGAACTGTTGGTCTAGGAAGCTCATAGCGATGAACTTTCAGGCCACTTTGGGGAGGTTAAGACAACCAACCTATTGAAAGAGAATTTTTATTGGCCAGGTTTAGTTAAGGATGTCGATAAGGTAGTCGGACGTTGTGAAGTATGTAAGCATGCTAAAGGGAAGAGAGAACCCTATGAAGAATACATGCCCCTACCAACACCTACCTTACCATAGGCCAACCTCAATATGGACTTTATCTTAGGGTTTCCCCTGACATCCAAAAGAAAAGGTTCTATCTTTGTTGTAGTAGACCACTTTGGCAAGATGGCGCATTTCATTCCATGTCATCGGACTAATGATGCTTTATATATTGCTAATTTGTTTTTACAAGAGATTGTCTGACTACATAGAGTACCAAAGACTGTTATCTCAGATTGGGACACAAAATTCTTGATCTATTTTTGGAAGACTCTTTAGAGAAGACTGAGGACAAAATTAGTGTTTAGCTCAAGTAGCCATCCTCAGACTGACGGTTAGACTGAAGTGGTGAATAGGACACTAGGCAATCTACTCAGAGTTGTCTTAGGGAAGAACTTGAGGGATTAGGATCTATGCCTACTAGTTGTAGAGTTTGCATACAATTGAATTGTCTATAGCACTACTGGGAAAACCCCATTCGAGGTAGTTTATGGCCTCAACGCCACCATTCCCCTAGACATGATTGGTACGTTCGCAAAGAAAGTCAACCTGGAGTGGATTGAGCTCAAGAATTGCATGAGCTACACTAGACTGTCACGAGGAAGATCGCCAAGTTGTAATACCTTAGATTTCGAGCTCATATGTTTACCCTAGGATCCAAACTCCTAAATTTAGGGCATCGGTCTAAGATATCAATTTAATTTCAAACTTCACAGTAAGGTTAGAAAAGTTAGATGAAGTCATTTAAGTAAAGTTAATTTCTCAAAATAAGCTATATAAAAATATTAATTAAAAAAAATGTCAATTTATCTCTAAAATCGATAAATATCGAAAATGTAAAATTCGAGCATTTAGACATAACGAGATATTAGAGATAAGTTATTTAAGTTATAAAAATA
This sequence comes from Lumnitzera littorea, assembly GCA_024138015.1. Lineage (NCBI taxonomy): Eukaryota > Viridiplantae > Streptophyta > Magnoliopsida > Myrtales > Combretaceae > Lumnitzera > Lumnitzera littorea. Next base: position 76,285,305 of record JAMXBB010000008.1, read on the forward strand.
ATAAATGAAGTTGAATTATACATGTATTAACATAGAACATGCATTATTTGAATTAAATATACATATATAATAGGAAATTATTATTTAAATAAGGTAAATTAATATTAAAAAATTGAAAAATTAATAAAAAATGCAAGGATGAGTCATCATACCTATGTGGTAGCTTAGAATTAATTTGGATGATGAGTCAAAAGCAAAGGAACGAGGAAATGACATCTTATGCATTGAAAATAAAAAAAAAATGACATGTGTGAGCCACATGTCCAATTTTTATAAATTCTTATCCAATTAGAAAATATAAATAGGCTTTGTATACTTCAAAAACAACATTTTGGAACTTTGGAAAAAATAGAAAATCACTAAAAAAAATTTCGAAACTAATTAAAAAAAATAAGAAAATTAGAGCAAAAATAGAGTACGGAATCTGATCAGGCTGGTTCAATGGGCTATTGGCGTCCAGTTGTGATGACCTTTTATAGTCAAGGAAAGCACCACTAGAGGGAGTGTTCCAACAAGGTTGGGTAGCCGGAGGCAGCCGGTTCAAGTGAACCAAACTTCCGGCCGAAACTTTGTAATTTTTTTTAAAAATAGCAAATGATATTATTTAATTATGAAACTTGGTTTTCTAGAGTTATTTTATGTGTAGAATAATTTAATAATTTTATTTTAGTGAAATAATTATTTGAAATATAAGGTCCTTAAGAAATGGCTCTGTTTGGACAAAAATTGAATTAAACTTTAGAAATAGTAAATGATGTTCTTTCAAGTTAAAAATTTGTATGTGACATACTCAATATATGTATTTAATTTCAGTAATAATAATTTTTTAAAATAATTATAGTTACTATTTATTGTAATTATTTTGGATAAAACTAGCAATTTTGCTGTTTTAGTGAATTAATTAGTTTTTAATAAAATCAAAGTATGAGCCCTATATATTATAACTTCTGGATGTTCATAATGATGTTTGGGACACTTGAATTTTATCTTGTGATTAAATTCACTTGTTTGGTTAATTTTGCTAATTTTGAGTTAAAATCGCTATTTTCATAAAAATACATATTAGTTATTTTAGTATAATTTATGGTCAATAATTAAACTACATATTTTTGTGAGTCTATAGGATTTTTTGTAGAATGAATCGGGCTCGTATACTATTTATTATGTATTTTCATAATATAAACCTATATATTAACTTAATATATGATATAGTAATTAGTACTAATGTGATATTCGTTAAATATGCAAAGGATTAGTATCTTTGAATATGCTAACCAGCTTAGGGAATGAGGAATTTTATGACTTTTAATTTAGATTTAGGATTTAATTGAGTTAATTACGAGGTTATAATAACATATGGTCGAATTGGTAACACGAAAGGGTATTTTTGGATATTTAGAAATATTGGTTAGTTATAATTCTTAAGATATCTTAACAGTACTTAGAATAACGATTGTAACAATATAAAGTTTACTAAAATCGGATAAGAAACGAATAAGATACAATTGGATTAAGCTTAGAAGTGCAATAGCGAAAATGCACAAGAACTTAGTATTGACCTGGTAGTTGACTTGGAGTTTGTATGTATTTTTCTACGTGTGATAGGTGAGGAACAACCACATTGTGAAGCTTAGGATTTTACACTATTGTCGAGCTCGAGTAAATGGATATTTCTATTTTTGTATAAGTAGACCTATATCTACTTGACTTAGAGTTAGTTATGTTATGAATTGTAATGACGTACTAGATTGATTAGATACTTGATTCTGCTGAATGTATGTTGAAAAAGTGATATGTTTCTTTGTGTATGATTGATTCATCATTATATATTTCTATTTGGAAAACTTAGAAACTAAACTGTTCTTTAGGGTATTTACCCAAGCGAGCCCTATGCGAAGAAATATAATATAAAGCTGAGAAACAAAGCTGAAGTTGAGCTAGTTGAATTGTTTATAATGTGGAACTTGAGATTTGTGCTTGATACTAGGTTACTGTACTGTTTACTACATTCATGGCATGGCACGAAAGGACCTATGGGTCAAGTTTCTGAACAGCTTGAGAATTGTTGAGTTGGCTTTAGGACATATAGAATGCATTATTCAACTTATTCTAGCCACATTAAGTGACTGACTATGTATTGGATTTTCAAACCATAGAGGGTAGTTTTTGTTGGGGGTCCTACTCCTAGGCAGCTCCTTGTTGCCCTAAGTTCTTGGATATTGTATCCAGATGCCCGAGTATGTTGACTAACCAAATGAGGAATTGGAAAAGTATAGGATATCGATATCGATGCATGCCATGTGCATGAGCATAGCATGAATTTTCTGCATAAATAGTTTGTATTGATAACTCGGGTTACGAGATTGAATGTCTTATAGTATTGATCTTTGTGAATGTATGTATGTGCATTCTATGTTTTGTTTTATCCACTATCACTTAGCTCACAGAGAGTTAAGGAGACTTGTGTATCCTCAGGTTATGAAAAGAATTGATGGGGTAGCATCAATTAGGGGAAGAAGTCTTTTGAGAGCGTATAAGACGGAGTCAGCCACTTTTAAAGAAGTTTTATTGTATTTTGTTCTTAGTTCTATAAACGATTCGTATATATATATATATATAAAGTAATGTATTTTTGATTTGGTTAAGTTTGTCAAATGTAATCTTTTGTATAAACAGGTGTTAAGCTAAACTCCGTTGTAGTACTCCTTTGTTGTAAATAGAACTTGTGTTAAGTATAAACAAGTATTCCTATGTGATGGTGCATCTTGTGCTATGTCGGGATGTGCTACAAGTTCAATCAGAGACAACAAGAGATTAGCAGCCGAGGACGCCGAACTATTTCCTTCTAGCTAGGAAACTTAGCATGGATTCACCTCAACCAATAGCGATTCCTGCACTTAAGACAAAGCAAACTATCTCCTTAAGTTGATGGCTTGTTCAAGGTCTTGAAGAAGATCAATCGCAACGCCTACCAAATTGAGTTGCCTGATAACTATGGCATCTCCTCTACTTTCAATGTGTCCAATCCAATTCCCCATCAACCAATAGAAAAAGACTTTATGAGTACCCCAGAAGAATGAGTAGATACAGCTTTAGATTTGAGGACAAATCTTTCTAACCCCCAGGCAGATGATAGGAATCAAGCCCCTAAATTGATCACAAGAAGCTGAGCTAGAGGACTATAAGGGCTCGCATGGAAAATACTAGCTTTAAGCCATAGCTGAGACGGGGACTCCTATCTCGATCTGACCTCCTGTTGACCTATCTCTTAAATCCTCACGTATGTCCAACATGCTCCTGCCCAATAGCAAAGTCCTAATCTAGAAGATAGCCCATAACTTGCCGAACTAAACTACTGGCGTCTAACTTTAAGATAGTTGACCTTTTGCTAGGTTGATTGGCTCCTAACCTGATCCAAATAAAGTCGGCCCCTGACTGTAATGCATTCCTACTTCTGCCTACATTGTAACATATCCTTGATGTCCAGCTACCAAGCTACACATGTCTTTTGACACAATGTTCTAGAATGATTCCCTCTTTTCCATACCGAATATTCTTTGTCTCTATTAGCCCTTTTGGTATGTTGATAACTCTGATTTTAAACATATTTCATATGGTGATTTTATAGTATTTCCCTCTCATTTTTTGTTTTCTTTAAAGAAATTGATACTTAATTGAGTAAAATTTTGATTTCAAGGTTTGAACGCTTTCTAGGATTGAAAACGAAGAAAAGGAATCAAGTTTCACTCAATTCCGAGTTCAAACGAAGAAGTTATGAAGTTTTGAAGTTGTGCAGAAAATTTTGCCTTAGTGTAGAAAGTTACACGACCTGGGGACACAGCCGTGTCCCAGGCCGTGTTTGGTGACGAAAATAGAATCCTTGTAATACATATATAAAAGGATATCTTAGGGATTAAAAAGAGGGGAGAGACATTACAGAAACGGAAGAAACATAAGAGACGATAGAAGACTTGAGGAGAACATCAAGAAAGAGGCGAGAACAACATTAACTTCAAGATTAGAGAGATTGTTCATCAAACAAAAGGGGTTTTTCATGTTTTATTTTACGTTTTTTATGGAACTCGTTTTTAGATTCGTTATGATAGCTTAGAATTCGAGTATTTAGGATTATGGAACTTAGGATTTCATGTAACCCTTGGATTGAATTATAATTTCAATAAAGTTTCTATCTTTTCTTGATTCAATTATGTTGTTTAATTATTGATTGATAATTCTAGAGTATCAATATATGATATTATGCATGTTGATTGAGAAATTGCATGTGTAATTAGATCTTAGCATAATTGAAGAGAATTACATGTATACTTAGAGATAAGATACATGTTTCTTTCGGAAAGTTGATTGTTTGTGTAGGAATTCATTATACATTAATGCAATTCTAAGTTATATTACTAAGTGAAGAGATTCCGGTAAATAATTTAGGATTAGGGTTAATGTGCTTGAGAAAGGTATTAGCTTTAATTGTGAATCCCTCCGGTCAAGAATTATAGAAACTAAATTGAATATATTTTAAAAGGTTACATGTTAAACACTATGGGAAATAATTCCTAAATACATTATTAATTACTTGAAGTCGTTCGTAGTTTATTGCTTTCTAATTTACTTAATCAAGTCTCATAATTAGTTTAGTTTGTTAATTTCAGTATTTTTAATTCATTCAACTCATTACAATTTTCCGGTTAAATAATAAAGCTAAGGTTAATATTGGTACTCAAAATCTCTGAAGGATCGACTCGGACTCACATCCGCTATATTAAAATTGATAGGTACGCTTGCCTCGTATCATATGTCTTATGTAACCTAGTGTAGAATACCCTTTTGTCTTTTCATACATGTAAAGCAACTCTAATAAACGGGTATATAAACGCCCATTTTCCTTGTACACAATCATTCAGCTTCTAATGCAAAATTACTCATTTGAGTAACCTTAGTGTTTTCGTTATCTCTCAACTCTTATCTATTTCCTTTAGTATGGATTAGTGGCGAGTGAACCTTTAGTTTAGACCAGTATGTCATATCTAACGAATTGTAGGTTGAGGAGGATCGAGTGGTGCATTATATTCATTCGATAGTTGGCCAAGATTTGCTAGTTTCTTTTTTGTTTCCTTTTTTGGTTTGTTTGTTGTGGTGCTTCTTCGTGTGTCTGACCTTGGAGACACATTAGAAAGAGTAGTATGTAGAGTGCTTGTGTGTGTCAAAGGAGATGAGAAGAGAGAGAATAATAATAAGAACAAACCATCCCCTTTTTTTCACTTGGCTAACTAGATATAGGCAAGGACATGATTATGTCTCCGACCTGTGTAACTTTCTGTTCAGTAGGGGTAGCTTTATGTACATGCTTGGGTGGATACGGATGGGGACATGATCGTATCCCCAGCCTGTGTAACCTACTATTTTGGAAGCAAAATTTTGGTCTTAGTTGAACACAACTAGTAACACAATCGTATCACTAGGCCATATAATTTACTGCCCATAATTTTGTTTTGATAACAACCTAATACTAGAATAATCCTAATGACCAAAATTAAAATTCAATTAAAACTAAAGAAAATAAGTAAAAGAAACAAAACAAAGTTAGACAAAATAAAATAAAAGAACTAAAATGCAATCAAAGTAAATTTAAGCAAAACAAAGATAAAAGAAGAGCTAGACATGGGTTGCCTCTTAAGAAGTGCTATAGTTAATGTCGATAGCTTGATGGGTTACATCTTCTTGCTTACTATTTTTCATCCGGGTGGAGATAGGACTTCCCCTATACCACACTTTTAAACTCTCCATACAATTATAAATTTACCTTTATGCTATTGGCCTTGCAAATCCCTTTACTAGGTGCATGACTTTCACTCGTTCTCTCCTTATCACGCCACTTATCGAATTCATGTACTCAGGTTTTTTCTTTTTATCCACTTTTTGCTTAGATGCAATTGTCACTAGCAGCTTTGAACTCTTCACCCCAAAGATGTGTTCCAAATGATCTCTTGATTGTTTCAATTCCAACACTATTGGCTTATCTTTAGAGGATCTTAACTTACAATACTTTGGCCTGTGGAGTGGTTCAACCCTCTTCTTGTCCAAATATGGGTTTATAAACTTCTACTTAAGCTACCATTTCCACATGATTTTTTTTTTTTTACCATCTTTTTGTCTCCCTTTTACAAGCAATAGTTCAAAGAATCTTTGGAAAGCATTTAATACAAACATGCAAACATAATGACATCATTAGCATCAACATTATGGCACATGTCTTCTGAGTCAAGAAATTTATTCATTACCTCTAGAATTTTAAAAGCCATTTCTTCATCTCTAACCCTTAAGATAAGCTTATGCCCACTAACATAAAAAACAGTCGTAGCAACGGTTAAGAAGAGTCGACCTAAAATGAGTGGCAGCTTAACATCTTCGTCTATATTATGTATGACAAAATCCATAAGAAAGATAAATTTGTCCACTCGCACCAAAACATCCTCTTTGGTGCCTCTAGAGTATATAATAGACCTATTAGCTAATTGAAGGCTCATACGTGTTGGTTTAAATTCTCCTAACCTTAGCTTTTTAAACAATTTATATAACATCAAATTTACACTAGCTCCTAAGTTTACTAAAGCCTCATCTACTAGCAAATTGCCAAGCACATAAGGAATAGCGAAACTCTTTGGATCTTTTAATTTATGTGGCAGCTTTTTTTGGATAAGTGCTGAGCATTCCTCATTTAGTATAATGGTTGAAAGCTCCTTTAACTTCCTCTGGTATGATAGAAGATCCTTTAGAAACTTCACATACTTTGGCTTCTACAATATAGCATCAACAAGAGGTAAGTTAATATGTAGTTGCTTAAAGAGATCGAGGGATTCACCAAATTGCTTATTTGGATCAATGTAATCCTACTTGAGGTGTTGTAGATAAGGGATGGATGGCTTGTACTCCTTTACTTTTAGTGGTTTTGAACTCTCTTTTGATTTAAGTGACTTTATGTCTTCCTTGCCCTTAACCTCCACTTCTTTATCAACTACTTCCCTTCCATCCTTCTTCTCAACTTATAGCTTCCTACCACTTCTCAAGGTCACTACATTAATATGTTGTAGATACCTCATTTTTGCTTACCACCCCCCATTTTTTTATTTTTCATAATAGGTTAAAGGGTCTTAAATTAGGAAAAATATAAAAAAGAGAAAAATAAGAAAACCCAAAAATATGATATTCAAGAAAATACAAAAAAAAAAGGAAATTAGGAAAAAACACAAAAAAATAAGAAATAAAAAAATACAAAAAATGGAAAAATTCAAAAAAATATATATATAAAAATTGAAAAGTCATAAAAGATAGAAAAAATTGAAAAAAAAAATAGAAGATTTAAGGAATTTAGAAAGAATAGATTTTTAATTTAAATAAAAGACCATTAGACTTAGGCTTAGATTTGAATCTAACCTAGGTTAACTTAGTCCAGATATGCAATTTAATTGCACTTATGGACAAAGCACAGACCAATAGCCTAACGGATAAACACTTAAGTATTAAATAGGGTTTAAGTATGAGGTCAGGGGTTTGAATCTAAGTAGAAGCATGGGAAAGAATTTTTTATTTTTTCTTAAGAATACATGTTGCCACATCATCCATAGCACATGTGCTACGTGTTAAGACATCATTGTGCTACGTATCTACTGTGGGATATGTGGCATTACCACACAATATGTGTCACCACATAGCATGACATATGTTGTTGTGTCATTGCCACATGTCTTCAAGACATGTGACACTTCCTCGTTGGTTAACACTACAGACGTGGCACCACATTAGCACCCTTTCTTTCTCTTTCTTTCTTCTTCCTTGATTTTCTCTAGAAATCCTGCACTTTTCCTTCTAGTCAGTTAACTTCAGCATCATTTTTAGGCAATTTATTGTTGCAATTTCACCAAATTAATGGTGAAGTTGCAAAATAGGCATGGAATACTATAATTTGAGCACAAAAAATAGCCTTATTACTAGTTAAAATGGATTTGAAAAGAGGAAAAAAAGAAACAAGAAAATCGGATGGGCATTGAATCCATTTTTTAAAAGTTCAGAGCACACTCACATGTTAAGGGGAGGAGGAGTTCACTTTTGAATTCACACACATACATACGCAGGTGGGGGGTCCACTAGTGACATTCACACATACACAGGTAGTGGGGGTCCCTTTTTTTTTTTCAAAAAAGAAAACACACACAAACACATAGACCTCACTCTCTCTTGGTTGACTCTGTCTTTCTCTCTCGGCTATCTCTCTTTCTCAACCTGTCTATCTCTCGACCTACTCTCTCTCTCTCTCTCTCTCTCTCCATTATCTCTCTATGTAAAAACCGATCTCTCTCTTCCTTACTATCTCGTACTCTCTTATACAACCCCAAGACATATAGACACTTTCAGTCTACTCTTTCTCCCATTCAATCTGTACTCTCTCCCTCTCCACTGACTCTCCCTTTCTCACTTTTTTCAAACACCAACACCTACGGACACCCACTCTTTCGGTCTCTCTCTCAAACCCTCACCCCAACTCTCTTAGCCTCTTCTCTCTCTCACAAGACACATATACATGTAAAGGGGGGAGGAGAGGTTGCACATTGTACATCATGCACAGCATTGACAACAGGACATTTTTTTTCTCTCTTGGTCTTCTCTCTATCTCTAATAACTTGAACCAACTCCCTCCCACATCCCTCTCTCTCTCTCTCATACCACCTTTTTTCAACACCGACCCACACTGTTACAAACCGTGACCAAGAGCAGATGTCACGCCCCGAAGCGACAGAGTCGTAACAACCCCACTGTATAAACCATCCTAAGATAAAAGTTGGCCTTACAACCGCTATCTTAGACCTAATCTACATAAGGCATTTACGATTAACCTGCTTTAAAGTAAACAGTTTGTAATTTAAATAAATCATTTACCTAAGAAAGTGAGGAAATATATATATACATTATAATTCAGTTATTGCAATTAAAGTTTACAATAATTTTCCGTAATATATTTCCTAATTATTACATTATTCAGAAATGAAAAATAATTCTAAAATAAAAACTTAGACCTTAAAATTATGTGATTATTCTTCAATGTTTTTCCTTACTCCCCAAGATCCAGCAATTGCTAGCTTCAGAGTAGTTGTTTGCCGTTTCTTAGCCAGCACTTGCACGACGTCTATAGGGATGTGAGCAACCACAGCTCAATAAGTTAGGATGGAGGACTTAAAACTATACCATAAACACAACAAGGTTTTCAATCAACTTATTAGGTGCAATGAACGTGTAAGCAAATGCCATCACACGACATTGTCCAGCTCGTCATGAGATTAGAGAAATTGCGCCCACTCTAATCTGGGTTGAGGAGTTGCCATTAATGCAACAGCTCATGACCAAACCCAAGCTTGTGCAATGGAGACCTCGCTCCTCCCGCGACTACCTTCGAACCATTCACTTCACCTTCGCTGCGACCTCCTCTCCTATCACTTAGTTCGACTGAGGATGAAGAAAAGACCATTATGCAATCTTGCGCTATTCCTTTTGAAGGGGCCGGTATTTGGCCGGAAAGTCCTAAGTTCCCCTAATGGGTTGCCATGTAGGTCCGATTATGATTATAGGTCGTATATTTGATTAGGTCCAGTTTAGGGTGATCAATCATTTCATACAAATCACACAATACAGGCCAAAACAACAAACAGAATCATAGCATCACTCATAATCAAACACATGCACACATTCAACTATCTAACAAGTACAATCAAGCATAATTAAGCATAATCTTAAGCCTCCAAAATATAGAATCGTATTAATCCCAACTTACCTCGACTCTTCGCTTACTCACTCGAGGTTCGACTTGCTTAAGCCATCGCCGATCATCCCTATAACACAAACATGGTTTCAATTTTTCATATAACTATTATAGGTTCATTTTATCCTATAACGCTTATTGTTATGTTTTGTTTAGGGTTTAATATACCTAATTATCTAGGTCTTAAGTCTTTTACAATTATTCTAGGTTTGGGGTTAGGTTCGAGTTCGGTTTCCACATCGATTTCTAAATTAAGTTCTAATTCTAGTTCGATTTCTAAGTAATGTTTTATGCTCCAACCCTAGAAATTCGTTTCAACCCATAATGTGAAATTAATCACATTACTTCCTAATCTCCTAAATATCATCATTACCCCTAGTCAGTATTTTATTTCACTCAGTACACTTAAATTCGTATTAGTGTACTGAATTCACTCTTGATATGAGAAATTTTTACATTTTTCATATAATTACATAAATTCAAGTTTTTTATCGATCTTATTATATACCCCTATTATTTATATAATATAAATTTTTATCCTAATATTTTCTATTTATTATGTTTCCAATAATTACATATTATATATTATCACTTATTATGTATATAATACACTTCTAATATTTCTATCACTCTAATTATCATCTCTAAACATCAATTATCATTTGAAAATGTCTAAATCCATCCTAAATCAGATTTTACTCCTAATTTCCCTAATTTACAAAATTAACTTAAAATTTACTATTTGTTCCTATTACTCATTTACTACATAATTAACCTAATAATTACATCTAACACCCTAAATGCTACAAGTATCATACTCCATCATCCTAAAACATGTACTTATTCACTAAATCAGTAATTAATCATTTAATTACTTTATTAACCCTAAATTACTTATTTTATGCCTCATTTTAAGGCTTAAAAATTATCTAAAAATTTTGAAAATTAATTTTTGAAAATGGGCTTCATAGCACTGTTCTATATCATCTAAGTAGTCTATACAAAAATTTCAGGTTCAAAACTACACTCCTAAGGTCATTTATTTCTAAACTGAAACATGTTCAATTTTGCATGATTTCTTAAGGACCCTATATCACGAGACATATTTTCATCAAAATAATATTTTTCCTACAAACTACATACAAAAATATTTCAGAATAACAAAATTCATAATTTTCTAATAATATTTACTATTTTTAATAAAATTACATAAAATCAGGCCAAAAATCGAACTCACTAATCTAGGTGGCTCCAGTCACCGCCGGCTACCATGGCCTTGTCGGTCGGTCTAAGCGCTGCCACCACCGTATGGTGGTGGTGGTCATCCCCTCCCAGCTGCTCGTCTGGTGTGAGTTTCCTTTAAAAGCCTTAATTGCACAGTTTTTCCTATTTTTTTTTTCTAACCCTAATTTTTCTCTCAATTTTGCCCCTCTCTATTTTTCTCACTCTCTAAACTGCCCAAATGAGCTCTGTGATTTTTCTAGCTATTTATAGAGCTTTAGAGAATTTATTGTGCATTAATGAGACAAGACAATTGCCTTATCTCTTCTTTTTTCTACTTTCTATTTGTTGCATTTTAATTGGTTGATTTTTTTTCTTCAATATCTAATTGACACGCCCCACTTCTAAACTTTTTCTCATTTTTATATATTTTTCCTGATTTTTCCTTAATTAATTATGAATTTTCTTTAATTATTTCTTATTATTTTAATACATTTCGCGTATTTTAAGTAATTACGCGTATTTATACCTACATGTAAATTCATATATAGTATAAATAAATTTTTCTAAATATTATTTAGGTTATTTTATGATTTTTAGTATATATATAATTTATTTTTAGCGATTCGTTAATTATCGGAATGCATTTTACACATTTTCGATAAATAACGAGTTATATACTTAAATTTTGGAATTTTTATAGTTTTTTATTTTATTGCTTATTTTCTTAAATTCAAACTTACGGGATTATTTTTATTAATGTTTCTGGCTTTACTTATAATTTAGGCTTAATCGGATATTTTAGCCGATTGAAACCTTGAGTGACTAGTTGTGGGGCTTACAGTAGACAAGGCCAGTTGCTGGATGGGTTTAAGCTTACAGAAAGCTCGAAAGGGCTAATGAGGATAGGTACAAAAGAGTGAAAGCAAATAATGAAAACAATAAGCAAACCTATGAATAGCTCCAAAGGATATGATGCACCAATGGAGCTTCCGAAGACTTATGGCACAATTCGATATGATGCACAAATTGGTCCAATGAGGTTACTCACCACCTAACCTTGCTTAAGGGAAAAGATAAGAGTGATACCGAGAGTAAACAAACAGTATTTACGCAAGGAAGAAAGTATTCAAGTGTATTGAAGGTAATCTGCCTCTATTACAGCTACAAGTACAAGGGTATTTATACCCGTAAGTTAGGGCAACTTGTCCAAAAGGGAAAAGACAATAAGGACATTTCCTAAAGAAGTAATGTACACGATACAAGAAAGTAAAAATGAATATATAAAGAAAACAATCATTGGTGCTACAGATTCTACATATGATACTATCTATGTGGCGATGCTGCATTGGCGAGCTTGTTAGGAGATATAGACAAAAAGTACAGATAGATGAGCTTGTTTGAGCAAAGATGGCTTAGTCAGTCTGGATCCTTTATTGCTCGACTTCTCGGCAAGGATAATGTTGAGTGATTGGTTGGTTCGGCATTAGAGAGTAGTCATCAACTTGGCATACTACAGAACAATGGCGATCACATAGTATGGCATTAAAGGTGACTCGGCAAGGGAATATTTAGCCTCGACAGGGATTGATTAAAACATAAGGATTCGTGGTGCTAGCTTCTCTAGTCTTCGGGCTTGGCTACTGGTTAGAGGTCTCGTAGTTTGATTCTTATCACATACCCTAACCACCTCAACATGTAGGCAGCAGCCATAATGTGCATAGCACACGTACACACTGAACCACGAACATATAACCACTTACAACCCATCCTCCAAATGCACTCCAAAACACCTACACACATACAGTCACACCACTCCAACCCCTCTTCCAACTACGAACTCTCTCTTGCGACCCACTATCGTGATAAACACCACTAAACACCATCAATGGCTAAATTAAGCCGTGGCATCACTCCTAGACCCCCTAAGCCCAATATAAAAACCATAAAACTACCCTTTCTCACTCGATTTGGTGGTTAAATCACCCTAGGAAATGTCCTCTCCAAGTTATTGCGAGTGATTGGCCCAAACCAACATCTGACTTGGAGACCCAACTTGATCTACAGCTGCAGTCCAACCCGTTCGTACCCTTTGCATCAACCCGACCTAGCAAAAAGTTCGACCTTGTCTCCTAATTTAGTTTTTCGATTCATGTCATTTTTTTTATTATTCATTTATTTATTTAGTATATTGCAATTATAACCTAAAAAAAGAAAAGACAAAAGAAAAAAAAAAGGGAAAAAGAAAAAGAAAAAAAAGGAAAAAAATGAAATAAATAAGAAAAAGAAGAAAAAGAAGGAAGAAGTATTTAGTTTAGTTTTATTTTTATTTTTCGCGTTTTAACCGAAAAACCAAATATAAAAATAAAAAGTAAATAAATAAATAATAAAAAATAAAATAATAAAAATAAAATAAAGTTACTTCATCACTTAGAAAAACCTATTTTCCAAATAAATAAAATAAAGTCAACCCTTAGGATTTTCCAATTTATGACCCTTTTAGGAAATTTCCTCAAATAAATTAAAATGAGTAAAGAACGTAAAACTTGATTTCCTTTCTAAAATTAAAATCAACTCACTTGCTAAAGTTTTCGTGAATGAACTACAAAAGTCTAATCTTAAATAGCGAGTACGTAGGCACTTGTACGTAAGTACGGGGCGACTTAAAATATGAAAAGTTTTATTATTTTCCATTTTTGTAAATATTTATGTAAATTAATCAAATTAGTTGCGTATAATATGATTATCTATTTGGGAACTAAAAAAAGGGTATTATTTGAAAAGCAAAGTTAAATTTTGAAAGTTAAAAAAGTGATACTCGTTTAGGGTCTAATAAATTAGCCCTCGGATCCAGATCTCTGGTTTTCAAAAACCGTTTTATAAATGGTTTAATCGATAGACTGGTAGCTAAGTTATAACTAATTCGCCCAATTGGTTATAATTTAACCTTTTTTCCTAACCCCACTCTGGTGCCAACTCCAAAAGTATTTTTAAGTAATAAAAAACCAGTTTTCTTCAAACCTTAATCAAGGGTCAATATTAAACGAGTTGAGTTTAATATTGATCGGTTTAAAAAAAACCTAATATAAAAAGAATCAAGAGGGAAAAAACCAGGCTCGATACATGTTCCCAATGGTTGACCTCAGTATTCCTTGAGAGTATCCCTTGTTGCCTTTTAGAAATCATTTTTACAAGTTAACCTATTTGATTCTTTAGATTGTAATTAGAAGCCTCTTTCCTTTATGATGATTTAATGTTGGATAACTGGGCCTAATTGCCTTAAATATGTTTGGTCAAAAGTTCTTCCAAATTGAGCCTCTTTTCTTAAGGTAGAAGAGGTGGTAATGGTCTTTGAAATTCGAGTAGATGAAAGTTGGTTTTCTACTAGCCCTGGTTTTGATTTCCCCATGAGAAGTTAGGGTGATTTCTCCACCCAAGATTAGAAGTGTTGATATAGGGGTTATTCTGTTGCCTAGATGGATTACTTAGATAATCCACATGTTCTACTTATTCTTGTGCTCCATAACCCTACATGCTAAAATCACTTCTAATTAGTTGTACTTATTGAGGGCCAATAGAGAGTGCATCAATCTTCTTGTTTAATAGATTTGCTTTAGCTGCTAAATTGGTGGTCATGTCTACATCATAAATTTCGGTAGTCCTTTGCCTAACTTTAGTATTTTCCTATTGATAGTTGTTCATCGCTATTCCTTCAATCAAGTTTTGCACTTACTCAGGCATCTTTGTGTTTAAAGTACCTCCTGCAATTACATCAATCATTTGTCTTGTGGATAAGCTAAGACTATTATAGAAGGTTTAGACCTGCATTCAAAGTGAGAGATCATGATGTAGGCACCTCTTAATAAGGTCCTAAAACCGCTCTTAAGTATTGTATAAGGTCTTAGCTTCTAACTAGGAAAAACAAAAAATATCATTCCGAAGTTTAGTGATCTTTGTAGGTGAAAAATACTTCTTTAAGAATTTCTCCACCAATGTAGCCTAAGTTGTTATTAAATTTCGTGGTAAGGAGTTCAATTACTGCTTTGCTCTACCCTTTAAGGAAAAAGGAAATAATTGCAGTTGGATGGTATCATCTGTAGTCCTGTTAATTTTAAATGTATCAAAATTTCTAAAAAAACTAGAGATGTGAGCATTATGATCTTCATCTTAGAGGCCATCAAACAGAATAGATTGCTTCACTATTTATATGATGTTGGGTGCAATTTGAAAGTTGTTAACAATAGCAGCTTGTCTTATGATACTAGAGTCAGCCTTAGTAAGTATAAGCCTTGAATAATCGAACATAATCCGATTTGCTTCATCACCATTGTTGGCCATAAGTGTAGGTTCTTATGGTGGTTCATGTGGTGGGTCTTCTTGATTAATAAATTGATTGTTTGCTTCTTCACTCTCTTCCTTAACCTTAACAATTGACCTATCTTTTATGGTAGCCACCATTTGTCTAGCATGCAACCTTAAATTTTGAAGAGTAGTTATCTCAATTTTAGGATCAAGTTCTACCAAGTTTTCCAAATTGCTTTGAGTCATGCACTATAAGGAAAGGAAATATAGAATCAATCGTAACTCAAAACAATAAAAGGAAAGAAAACAATAAAAGCAAAGATTGGTCGAAGTAATAAAGAAATCAGCATTCTTAATATCGAAGTCTTTGACAATGGTGCCAAAAGCTTGATATAACATAAGCATACCTATCAAATTCTAATACAACGAATGTGAGTTCAAGTCGATCCCTTAGAGACCCTAAGTACTAATACTAACCTTGGCTCTATTATTTAATCGGAAAATTGTGATAAATTTGAATGAATTAAAAGAACTAAAATTAATGAACTAAACCAATTATGAGACTTAACCAAACAATTGGGAAGCAATACAATTAAGAACTATTTCAAGAAAGCGAATAACATATTTTAGACTTATTTTCCCTCAAGTTAACACATGACCACCTACGATTCATCCAATTCCATCTTTAATGTTCTTGATCGAGGGAATTTACAAGTTAGAGTTATCACCTTTCTTAAGCATATTAACTTTAACCCTAAATTACCTTCCAAAATCTCCTCACTTACTAAAATAATTTAAGATCGTATTAATGTATGATGAATTCTCATACAAAGATAACAACTTTTCAGAAGAATTATGCACCCTATCTCTAAGTATATAAGTAATCCTTTTCAATTACATCAAGATCTCACTACACATGCGATTTCTCAATCTTCATGCATAACATCAAGAATTGATACCCTTGAAATATCAATTAGCAATGCAAAACAGATAATTGAATCAAGAAAACTAGAAACTTTATTGAAAATTAACAATCAATCCAACAATCACATGTAAAACCTAGGTTCCACAATCCTAAATACAAGAACTTAAGTTATCATGATGAAAAATAGAGAAAATTGCAGCAAAATTAGAAAAAAATTCATAAAAAACCCCTTTTATGGTGAGAAATTCTCCTAATCTTAAAGTTTAGTGATACTTCTACTTGTGCCTCTCTCTCTCTCTCTGTGTCAAATCTCTTCTAATTTGGCTATAAAAATGGATCTCCAAAACCTTCAAATGTCCTTTCATAGTAAAAAAAGAAAAAGAAACTACAATAGGTGGCATTAGACATGACTTGGGATATAGTCATGTCCTAGTGGTTGTGTAACTCACTACTTTTTGGCACAAAAAATTGTTCTTGGTTGGACACAGTTATGTCCTTAGGTCACTTAACTCACTTTTCAAAATTTGGAATTTTCTCTTCCTAAGTAGACATGACCTGGGACATGGTTGTGTCCCTAAGTTGCGTAACTTTCTGGTCATTAACCTTGTTTTCTCTTGAAAGGAGCCTCTTAGTAGGACATGACCATGTTAGCCGATCATGTCTTGCTTTAAAACTTCATAACTTCTTCGTTTGAGTTCCAAATTAAGTGAAACTTGATTCATTTTCAATCTAAGAATGCATTCAAATCCTAAAATCAAAATTTTACTTAATTAAGTTTCTATTTCTTTAAAAACCAGCCAAAATTACAAGGAAAATGTTATAAAATTACCATGTTAAATGTATCTAAATTAAGAGTCATTAGCTTTAAATGATCTAATATTTAGTTCCAACCGTCTTCAAACTTTCAGTTGCTTCTACATGTAGCTTCTTCCATCATACTATTTTCAAATTGAGTTTTTGACTTATGTTGTGACTCAGCATTCTAATATAGGTTATTGTCCGAGAGGTTTCTGACTTATGTTCTAACTTTAATAAGTATGTAGAGACTAAAGATAAACCACCTTCTTACCTAAGTCTATTTTTTGTGTATTCAAAATATTCTACACCAGATTACATTCTAACTTAGTTTTTGGCAAGATTTCTAAGTCTGCTGCTACCACTACATTTTACTACTTTACATATAATCCAACTTACCTAGAGTTCTAGAACCTCGATAAACTTGCATTAACAGCAAGTAACAACTCAGTGCCACCATCATTATACACTTCCCATTGCACCTTTCATTTGATTACATATTCATTAGAATTTTTAGAATTGAGCCCCAAAACTATCAAAAGCCTGCTTAAACTTGAAATTCATTATTCTAAAACTTATAGTAACCTACTCGTAGCTTTTGCAAGTGGATAAATAGGGGTCGTAATATAACATCTAAAGAATCCATCAAATTCTCTAGTAAAATAACACCACTAATGCACTATTTCTACAAAAAGGGAACTTTTTCAAAAATCCAATGACTAAATTGTAAAAACCCAACTACATAGCATCAAAATATAACATTTAGGAATATACTCATAAAATTTATAGTCAAAACTACATCGATTGGTTTTTTGAAATTGTGATAAAAAATCAGTGCATAAGACATTTTTCTTAAGGACCTTATGTTAGCACTCAAAATTTCTAAAATTTGATTTGAAATTTAAATTTCTCATACAAAAATAATGAGGCAAACCAAATTTCACAATTTTTGGAGGTCATTTGGTACTTTTATGAAATTTTAAATATAAACTAGAAAGTTTGATCGCTTGCTATTACTTAGAGCTCTGGCCACCGTAAGGAAATGGGTGTTTGTTGGCCATATTTGGTATGGCCCATTCCTTTAGGCGCCACCCTTCTTCCACTTTTAGATCATGGATATCCTTAGGAACTCCTTAAGCCTTAATTTTGCACTACAATTTTCCTTTCTCACTTTCTCTCTCTATTTCTCTCTTCTAGAATTTTTCCTAACTTTCAAATGTCCAAAAATTTCATCACGAAAGCTGTTCGCATTTTTATAATAAGGTATAAGGATGATTTGATTTTTTTTTTATCCCTACCAAACATGTGTTAATCACTAGTTTAGGTGTCTAAAATGAGCTTTTCTCAAATTCCATAAATACTTTACCTTTGCCACACATCAATGGAATCTCTCCTAGTTTTCTAGCATTTTTTATAATTTTTCCTATATTTTATTTATTTATTTATTAAAATTTACACATTTTCGTGTATTTTTAATAATTACATATATTTATGTATTAATTATACTCAATGTATATACACGTCTTTTATATATTATTTTAGGTATGTTATAATTATATTACTCCTATAATTTATTTTTAAGCATTTGTTATTTATCGGGTCCTAATCCACACATTACCGATCTATATATAATATTATAATAAATTTTCTCTATTTTAGCTATATTTTTAATATCTTATTATATTTTTGAATTTCAAGCTACAAGGCTTTTTTTACCAATATTACTAAAATCCTCATAAGTTCCTAACCTAATCAGTTTACTTTTTCGAACAAACTAAGTTTTTACTTGAAACCCAATCGCGCAAATACAGGGCTTACACCACATAAACATTAAAGAGATAAAATGATTAAAAATTCCAAAAATTTACTGTGAGCTGCTAGATTAAAAAAAAAATTGCATGTGAATTAATTAACTAATGCAAAATAAAACAAAGGATACAAAAACTTGGGTTAACTTTCAATAAGCGCTTTTATTTAATGTCATTGGCTCGATGCTTTCTGCTTCTTTCCTAAGGTGGTTCAAATCCTTAAGGCACTCTTTTGAAGATTTCTATTACAACTTCCCATTCATCATCAAAGATAACCATTACCTTGAATAAAGTGTCCCATGTCGTGATTGATTTATTGGCTTGAGGGTCTTTCTTTTTCTATCCCTTTGTAATATTTACATGAAGCTTACTATTCTCGACCCTTAATACCATTTTTTTATCTTTCACATCTATCAAAACGCTTGCAATGGCTAAGAATAGATGCCATAGGATGATAGGAACCATTAGCTAATTGAAATATCATTTCAGTTATTTTAATCGCATCCCCTAATTCCAATTTCTTTATTATAGATAAGGTATCAATTTAATACTTGCACCTAAGTTACAAAATACACTGTAAAGGTTTTCATTTCCCATGATGCAATTTAAAGTGAATTTCCTTGGATTGTTTAATCTAGGGGGTGAGCTGTCCTTTAGTACTTCAGTGCATGCTTGGGACAAATAACTATTTCTCATACATTAATTTTTTTTTTCTTAACCATTATTTCTTTCAAATAACTTCTGTAACAAGGTGTTTGCTTTAATAAATTCACTAAGGGAATATTAATTTCTAACTTCTCATACATCTCCAGAAATGACTCGTATTCGTCATCAATTTTTTGTTTAATTAAATGTTTTGGAAAAGGTTTAGGGTACGTACCTAATTTGGTATTGGCTTCACATTCTTCAAGAAAGCACCGTAGCTATGCCACTTCTTCCCCTAAATTTGATGTAGAAGCTAGTGATTCATTAGTTTCAACCTTCTTTCCTAACTTTAGATTTATTGCATTAACTGGCTAAACAAGGGCAAAAGTCTTCACAAAATTTTCAAATTGTCTCTCCAATCTTTCAAACCCCTCTAAGATTACATAGGAAAGCTTCTCGAGTGTTGCTTCCCTAGTTGGTTTCTCTTCTTTTCTCACCTTTCTTACGACTTAATTAACTTGTGTATTTTTAGACATAGTTACTAACCATTCTGGTTTTTCTTCATTCATAGTAGACTTAGAAGGATTTCATTCCTTCTTCTTTTTGTAGGAATCTTTTTTAGCTTTCTTTAACAGCTATCAGTGCGGTGGTGAAAAACTTTAGTGCCTACACTAATTGAATCTCTAATTTATGGATAAGTAAACTCTATCTTGCAAATCTTTCTTCCCATTTTTGCTCCAAATCCCTAAAAAATTTATCAATACTCTTATCTTTTTCTAGAGTTGGCATCACAAGATTTGTAAAGAGAAACCTTTCATCACATTCACAATATGTCAATTCTTCAATTATTTTAATTGTTTGCATCACTGACATAGTTGTTAATGGTCCTCCAACCACAATTTCAATTCTGAATTTATCCTGATATTGGATCCCATCATAAAATATCAAAAGCTGATTCTAAGTAAGATGATCATGTTGTGGGCATTTGGTCATCAAATTACAAAATTGCAACCACACTTCATATAATGATTCGCCCTCATGCTTCTTGAAAGAAAGGATTTGAATTCGAAGCTCTATAGTGCAACACAACAAAAAAGTTCGTACACATTGAGCCTCTATAAGAAGTGCCTGTAAAATGAAATAAAAAGAAGTAGAAGCTTGACTCAAAAAAGAAACTAAAAGAAAATAAATAAAGAAAATGAAAGTAAAGAAAGAAAACATGGAAAGAAAATAAAGAACCTAAATCTAGACAATCCTAATTATCGAAATTAGTGTAAAACATTCCCTACCAATAATGCTAAAAACTTGGTACGCTTAACCTAACTTTACTTTTTACAATACTACCTTCTTTTTTTTTTTTTTAACAAAAGTGTTTTTTTAATTGGCAAGTGCACTTATCTAGTAATAAAAATGGTAAGAAACGAGTCGAGCCTATAAGGAATGGTGACTAATTTTTAATAGTCTTAGTTCTGTCTAAATCTAAGCAATTAAACTAAAGGATTTACAGAAATAATTAAATTATGAAAACTAATCTAACAAAATAAAGTAATCAAGATATTCAACATCTTAAGGGATTCAATCGTTAAGCAGATAATTAGAATACCAGTTAATGTTAATACAGATGTCTTTAATACGATTAGTTTTAACGCAATTAAGCATTGTGAATTCCTTCTTATGAAGCCAATATCCAAGATTAACCAACTTAACCTATCCATCACTAGACAAGAAACAAATCAAATTAATCAAACCTATCCATCGCTAGATAGGAAATAAATCAAATTAATCATCTCTAATGCCTAAACCTTAAATGAATTAAAGGCACATGTAATGTCTTCTTTAATCTAGATAATTCAGTTCACAATAAATAATTAGAAAAGGTCTCGCAAATCAATCTTAGTTAACACGTATTCCTACATATTCGAAATGCATATTGTCTTAATTAAGGAATTAAAGACGAAAACTATAAGCACAATTTATTAATTGATAGTTGCAGTTATCCAATAAACACTATTAATTAGGCATACAGGAAATAATAGTTAGACAATATCTAAATCAAGAATATGTAGAAGGAAATGAATACAACCTTTGAAGGAGTTTCAAACCCTAACTCAAGATCAAATATTGCTCCTATCACTTTCGATGTTGAATTCAGGTGTCTAATTGTGTTTATAAGGCCTTTTTATAGAAGTACATGTGTAAGGCAACTTTTGAGCTTTAAATCTATTAAAAAATAAAAGATTCACAAGGCATTGCATCACTTCTCCCTAGGATTATAGCCATAATCCTTACCTATGATCTTTCTATGCTTCAGAAATCGCAAAATGATGAAATAGGAGGTTTACACCCAAAGACTATGGTTACGGCCTTGATTGTAATCCTCTTTAGACATCGATTTCTCCTTCATTTTTTATTCCTTTGCTCATATCTTAATGCATAATCATTAGTCATGGGTATAGTCCTTTCTAAGGCTTTAAGACTCATCCAAAACATCTTTAAATATTTCAAAACTTGGTTTAAAATCATCAATCTTTTCAAATAAATCTAATGAAGCCTGAAATCAAAATATAAATGAATTAAGCATTAAATACAATACAAACACCCACAACATTACAAAAGAATTATAAATCAATCATAAAATATGTGTATTTATACATCCATCATATATCAATCTCCGTGATTAAATTCTCTATGATATTCTAATTTACTCTTAAAAGTAAGCCCTTTTGCAAATAGCATACTATTTTAAGACTAGATGCACATTCTTCACCATCCTCACCTAAAAGAACCTAGATGCCAACATTTCATATGCTCGCTTTTCCTCAAAGTGGTTGTACAATCTACCTCCATTGGCATCATGCACTAACAATTCCTATATGGAACAAGTTAGGATATATAGCTTGCCTTTTTGAAACAGGTATCTATCCTCCTTGTAGTAATCATCAATAGTTCATCTTTCCTTGCACTTTGTATAGATTGGGTTGAAGCTTAGGTCCTCAGCATTTAAGCTCTTGATAATAGATAACCTAAGCAGCCTGGTCTATAGGTCAGTCAGGAGGATATGGCATCAAGACAAGGCATTTGCCACTATGTTATTCTTGCCATTCTTGTATTTCATGACATATGAAAATTCCTCCATAAACTCAATCCATTTCTCTTGTCATTTGGATAACTTAAGTCGGCTCTTCAAGTATGTCAATGACTCATGATTGGTATAGATCATAAACTCCTTTGGTAACAGATAATGTTGCTAAACAGTTAAGCACAAATTAAGGAGTAAATTCCTTGTCAGATATTAAGTAATGGATTGCTGACCTCTAAACCTCTCACTTACACCCATCTCCGAAGCCTATAATCCCTTACAAGAAGGATACTCTCTTGTTAACCTACAAAGGATGAGTTCCCACACATAGAAGAGCTATGGGAGAACTTTCTAAGGCCCTAGCTTAAATACACTTTGCTTTACTCGAACTCCTACATAATTGCTAACCTATCGAGTATCGAACCACAGCTCGCGTATACAATGCTTTGCTTGGACTCTTACTCGATTGCCAACCTACTAAGTGCTAAGTCCAAGGTCCCTCTATGTTGAGCTCTCCTTTTCTATCCTACTAAGTTGCAGCTTCACCCAATCACCTGGACAGCCTTTAGTGTAGCTCAACAACAGCCGCCCCAATTTCAGTTCAGTTCAGCTACAGTGCCCTAAGATCCTAGAACATGACAGGCCGCTACTTGTTCCTTACTTTTTTTTACATTTGTACTATAATTCTTCTTATCTTTTGTCATATTTAACTTTTTTCATATATACTAGGAATCTCTTTTTTATATTATCCTTTATGTAATTTTCCATTATTATATTATTGCCCGAAAGGACTTATTATAAATAATCCTTTTTGCTATAGCTACAATCATCTTACACCTTACAAGTTAATGAATATTCTTGTTCTTATGAGATATCATTCTCTGAGTACATCTACTTTCTCGCACTCTTATCTAGTCTTGTCGAATAGCTCGAGATTACTTATGATTGGACCTTCATTAGCTTATGTGTCATATCAAGTGAAGTACTAAGTCGTGTTGTGCTTGTTGGTATATCATATCCTAGAGCAATTTCACAGAAGCTATTATGTTTGTCGACCTATCCCTTTCTCTCTTTCTTTGATACTTCGAAGGACCCACCAGATTATTACTCCCTATGGTAAGCCTTAGTGATTAATTTAGCTTCTAGGCATATCATATAATCTTAGTATCATAGATTAAGGTTATGACCGAGAGCTAAGTATTATAGTATTTGCTTCTTACTATAGTTGTGTGTTTTGTTATATTCTATTTCACTAGTGAAAAAATAGAGCAAGTTCTAAAGTCATTATATGATCTTGTATTAACGAAGTTATATGAAATCTTTATTGAGTAGTAGACTTCCTGAAGTTTTGTATTGAGATTGTCAAATCCCAGTGTTTAAGGAGAGATTAATGATGCTGAAAATGATGGTCATGGTCATGGCTGTATTACTAAACAGACCCCATGAACTACTGACAAGCAATTACAAGACCTTGCTGCTATTGTAACAAACTTTGCTATATCTGTACAGAGGGTAGTAAAGATTAGGCCTCAGGGATAGTTGATGAACAAAGTCAAGATGTGAGAAATAGGTCGAGAAGACAAGTAATAGAGCATAAAGCACCTGAAGCCGTTGATGTGAACCTAGCTCCACCTTGACATGTTGATAGATTTGTGAGGAGAAGACTTAAGTTACAAGAAGTTGAAGAGTATGGGGAGGAGGAAGAGCAGATTGATGGATTTGAAGAGTATAAGCTCCATGCTTCTAGAGGAGTTGAACATCTTAAAGTGTAGCTTTCAAGCTTTAATGGGTCTAGTAGTGCTGATGACTACCTGGACTAGGAAGAGAAGATCGAGAAGATATTTGACTTCTATGATTATGAAGAACCAGTATATATTTGAGTAGTTGCTTTAAAATTTTCTAGGTATACAGCAATGTGGTGGAAAAAACTACAAAATGTACAATAGCAAACCCGACATGAAATCTAAACTTAGAATCAGATGAAGAGGGTTCTAAAGAGTAGATTTGTTCCAAAACATTACGAGCAAGACACTTTCAGAATCCTCTAAGAACTTAGACAAGGTAGTCGATCAGTAGACGAGTATGTACAAGAATTCCAACTATTGATGATCTGCTGTAATGTTGATGAACCAGAAGCGCAGATAGTAGTTGAGTTTATTTCTAGATTAAGATCCAAGATTGGTAATGTCGTGGAGGTGCAAAAGCTTAGAAATTTGGATGAGGCCATCGAGTAGTATAAAGGGTTGAAAGGTAGGGGTGAAATCAGCTCAACTGAGCACAACACAGTCAACCTAGATTGCTTAGCAAAATTAGTTTGCTGAATTGAACTAGATATGATTGAGCTCAGTATAATTTTAAGGTTGACCATTAAGGTCAAATGCCAAGAAAACTTGAAGATGGCCGAGGGAAAACTAAGGCTAAGGAGCTTAAGGTCAGAAAGGATCAAGGTCAGAGCTTTGGTAGGAAGACTAGAGAGATAAAGTGTTTCAAGTGCTTTGGTTTTGGACATGTGGCTAGTCAATGTTGTAACTAATGTATCATGACCATTAAGTGAGACAAACCTTAGTTTAAAGTAGAAAGTGCTAATGAAAGTAAGGAGGAAAGGGAAGCTGAACAATGTATTAATGGATTCTTAGAAGACTCAAAAGCCCTTACTTGACCCAAGCAAAGGGAATAATACCTCAATTCAGTTGTTCAAAGAATTCTTAGTACCGGTGTTACTAGAGAGGATTAGCAAAGAGAGAATCTCTTTCACATGAATAGCCAAGTGAATGGTAACCTATGCACTATAATCATCGATGGAGGGAGTTGTACTTATGTGATAATGTAAGGCGTAGTGAAGGCTTTGAAGTTGTCGACCTGTCCTCATCCTAGACTGTACAAGATTAAATGGCTTAATTAGAAGGGTGAATTACTTGTTATAAACAAGTCAAAGTGCCAATTACTACTGGCGACAAATACAGAGATGAGGAGTTTTGCGACATCTTACCTATGTGTACTTCACACATTCTACTTAGTCGACCTTGGCCGTTTGATTTCAAAGTGCTCTATGATGGATATAGGAACACTTATATGCTCTAGAAGGATGGGAAAAAGGTTATGAGCCTAAAAGAAGTTCAAGAATCTAAGGCTAAGGTTTCCAATTCCTTGTAGAGGAAGTCTTTAGTGACTTCTCAAGCCCAGTTTTCTAAAGATGTTACGAAGGAAGAGTGTGTACTCTTATTAGTTATAAGATTACTAAAGTTGAAAGAAGTCGGAGCATTACTTGCCGAGGTGCAAACATTGCTCTAAGAAAATAATGACTTGTTTCCTACCAAGTTATTAAGAGGTTTACCTACTATCAGAGCTATAAAGCATTGCATCAACCTCCAACCTGGAGCTACCCTACTTAATCGACTTACCTACAAGCTCAATCCTAAGTAAGAAGCCAAGTTGAAGAAATAAGTTGATGAGTTGATCGAGCTTAGATATGTTCAAGAAAGCATAAGCCTCTTTGCTATGTCAGCTGTCTTGGTACCTAAGAAGGATGGCTCATGGAGAATGTGCATCGATAGCCAAGCTATCAACAAGATTACTACCAAGTACTGATATCCAGTCCTATGATTGGATGATATGTTCAATGAGTTACATGGTATACGAATATTTTCAAAAGTTGATCTGAAGATTCACTACCACTAGATCCAAATGAGACTAAGAGATAAGTGTAAGACAATTTTCAGAATGAAGAACGATCTATTTGAGTAGTTAATGATATCGTTTAGGCTTACAAATGTGCTAAGTACCTTTATGCAACTTATGAATCATATTTTGAGACCTTTGATTGGTAAAAGTGTTGTTGTCGATTTTGATGATATTTTAGTATGCAATGCTAACCTCATTTCTCATGTCATGCACTTAAGATCTATATTGGATGTCCTCCATGCTAAGTAATTGTTCGGTAATTTGAAGAAATGAGTACTCTATCAAAGCGAGGTAGTATTCCTTAGATATGTTGTCTTTGGTGAAGGAATCAAAGTTGATGACGAGAAACCTCAAGCTATTCTTGAATGGCCAATGCTGACAAATGTTGCCAAAGTAAGGAGTTTTCACGATCTAGTTTCATTTTATCGAAGATTCATTTGGAACTTTAGTTCCATAGCTACCCCATTGACTAAGCTAACTAAGAAGAACTCTAAATTCAAATGGTCTAGGAAAGCTTAGAAGAGTTTTGAGGAGATCAAAGCTAAGTTAACTTTTGCTTAGTGTTAGTATTGCCTGACTTTAGCAAAGTGTTTGAGTTAGAATGTAATGCATTTAGAGTCGGCATTGGAGTTGTTCTTACGTAAGAGTGCCAACTAGTTGCATATTTTAATGAAAAGCTTAGAGGAGCCATACTAATTACTCAACCTAAGATAAGGGATTTTATGCCCTTGTTCAAGTACTTTAGAACTGGCAGTATTACTTACTGTCGAGAGAGTTCATTATCTATATAGACCATGAATCTCTTAACCATCTTAGAGGACAACAAAAACTCTCTCGACACCATGCTAAGTAGGTCAAGAAGTTCTAACACTGTGGTTGATGCCCTTTTTCATTGGCATGTTCTTTTTACGACATTAAAAGCTAAAATACTTAGGTTTGGTACTTTACCTAATTAATATGAACAAGATCCGTACTTTGAACCCTTGGTGGCTAAGTGCGACATTGGAAGAGTAGTAAATGGGTTCGATTTGAGTGAAGGGTTTTTTATGAAGGGAAAATAAGTTTATGTACCAAACAATTCTGTTAAGAAATTACTTGTTTAGGAAGCCTATGTTAAAGGCTTAGTCAGCCATTTTGGCGAGAAGAGAACTATCGAGTTGTTGAAAGAACACTTCTATTGGCTTGGAATGATGAAGGATGTGTGCAAAATTCTTGAATGGTGTGAGGTGTGTAAGCGAGCCAAGGGAAGAAAAGGAGCCTTATGGAGAATATACACCTTTACCCATACCCAAGTGGCTGTGAAACGACTTAAGTATGGATTTCATGCTTTGCTTACCTAGAATACCTTGGAAACATGATTCTATCATGGTGGTGGTTGATTGGTTTAGCAAAATGAGCCACTTCATCCCTTGCCACAAAATTAATGATGCTTTATTTATTACTAATCTCTTTTTGTAAGAGATTGTGTGGCTACATGGTGTCCTAAGAAGTATTGTATCAGATTGTGATTCAAATTTCACGAGCTTCTTTTGGCGAACATTATGGAAGAGACTTTGGTAGTAAACTTATGTTTAGTACTTCTTATCACCTATAAAAAAATGTCCAGACCGAGGTTATGAATAGGACTGTAGGGAATCCCCTTCGAACTACTATTAGCAAGAACCTACATAATTGGGATCTATGCCTGCCCATCATTGAGTTCGCCTACAACCGCTCCATCCATAGCTCGACAGGAAGGTCACCTTTCAAGATCGTTTATAGACTTAACCCAAACTTATCATTAGACATGATTACTAGCTTGACTTCTCAAGGAGAAAGTCATTCAGGTTTGCAGCATGTCAAGGAGTTTCGGAGACTGCATCTAAAGGTTACCGAGTAAATAGCCAAGATAGTAGCCCAACAAAGAGAGCAAGGAAGCCGAGGTAAGAGGTGAATTATTTACAGCCTAGGGGACTTTGTTTAGATTCATCTTAGTAGTAGTTCCCAAGGAAGAGAACAAACAAGTTATCTCCCAAGTTGAATTCCCCTTTCAAAATCCTTTGTTACATCAATGACAACACCTATGAGCTAAAATTACCTAAAGGATATGGAGTGTTTCTAACTTTCAACATCACTAACTTAATGCCCTTTGTGCTGAAAGAAGAAGAAGACAAAGATTTGAGGGTAAATCCTTAACAACCCTAGGAAACTGATGGATTTCGACTTTTAGACCTCTCACTCGCGTTCGCCTCTGAGGCTTACAATCCTTTATGAGGAGGATACTCTCTTGTCAGCTTATCGAGGATGAGTTCTCATACATGGAAGAGTTGTGGGTAAACTCTTTAAAGCCCCAACTTAGGTATAACCCATTCTGCTAAGACTCTTGTATAATTGTTGACCTATCGAGTACTGAACCACAACTCGTGTACACAATGCTTTACTTGGACTCTTGCCCGATCACTAACCTGCTTAGCATTGAGTTTAAGGTCCCTGTACATTGAGTTTTCCTTTTCTATCCTACCAAGCTGCAGCTTCACCCAATCACCTTAGCAACCTTTAGCACAGCTCAGCAACAACTACCTTAATATCAGTTTGGTTCAGCCATAGTGCCCTAAGATACTAGAAAATGAAACCATTGACAAGCCGCCACCTGTCCCTTACTTTTCTAACATTTATACTATATTCTTTTTTGTCTTTTGTCATATTTACCCTTTTTGTATATACTAAGATTCTCTTTCTTACATTATTCTTTATGTAATTTTCCATTATTGTATTATTTCCCTAAAGGACTTACTATAAATAGTCCTTTTTATTGTAGCTTCAATCATCTTACACCTTACAAGTTAATGAACATTTTTGTTCTTGAGAAATACCCTTTTTCGAGTATATCCCCTTGCTTATACTCTTATCTAATCTTATCGAGTAGCTCGTGATTAGTGACGAGTGGACTTTAGTATTTACTTGTACATCATATCTGGTGAAGTACTAAGTTGTGTTGTTTTTGTTGGTATGTCATATCTTATGAGCAGCTTCATAGAAGCTACTGTGTTTATTGACCTACCCCTTTCTCTCTTTCTTTGATACTTTGAAGGACTCACTTAATTGCTACTTCCTACGGTAAGCTCTAGTGATTAACTCAACTCTTAGGCACATTACTAAGTAATTAAGCGTGGCTTCTTAGAGTTTTTCACTGAAGTAGGCAATAAATCGGTCTTCCTGCATCAATACGACACCTATGCTTGTACCAAAAGCATCACATTCTTATTCAAATACTTTATCAAAGTTAGGGAGGGCTAAAATAGAAGCGGTAGTCAACTTCTCCCTCACCTCATCAAAGCTCTTCTGTTGCTTTATTCCTTATTTGAACTCAGCATTCTTCTTAGACAGTTAGATCAAAGAGGCTACTATGGTGCTGAAGTTCTTGATGAAGTGTTGATAAAATGAAGGTAGTTCGTTAATACTTTTGATGTTAATGGAACAGTGCAGCACAAGCCATTCAGTAATTATTCATTCTTTCTCTTAATCTACTTGAATTCATCCCTTACCCATTACAAAGCTTAAGCATAACCTTAACTTGGAAGAAATCACACCTCTTCAAGTTACCATAAAGTTTCTTGGCTTAGAATTTGGAGAAAATAGCTTAGAGATGTTTACAAGCATCTCCAGACCAGGGCTATACACAAGGATGTCATTGAAATAGATAACTACGAAGTTTCCAATTAGGTCACAGAGTACGTAGTTCATCATCTCATGAATGTGGTCCGAGCATTATATAAGCCAAATGACATTATAAGCTACTCATATAAAATATGTCTCATCTTGAATGCGGTTTTCCACTCATCTCTTGCTCGCATTCTGATCCGATGGTACCTTGATTTCAAGTCAATCTTTGAAAATATCCTTATACCATGCAATTCTTCTAACATGTTGTCAAGCCTTAGGATAAGGTACCTATATTTGATAGTATTCTTATTGATAGCTCGACTACCAATACACATTCTCCATATACATCCTCTTCGGCACTAAGAAGGCCAACACAGCATAGGGATTCAATGACTTACAAACATAGCCCTTCCTAATTAGCTTGTAAACCTACCTCCAAAGCTTGGTAGCTTGTTCGAGGTTCATTTTATAAGCAAGCTTGTTTAATAAAGCAGCACTTAGCTATAGGTTAATTGCATAGTCCATTCCTTGGGTTGGGGGTAAGCCCTTGGGTAACTCATTAGGGAACAAGTCGGCAAGCTCCTCAAGTAGGGACTTCACTTTAACTGGTAATTGACACCTTATTTCATCATTTTAAGCAACCTCCTTATTAGCAAAAAGGTTAGCACTTCTAACTTCATCTCCCTAGATAGCTCTGCTTTAGTCATTACCAATGTTTCTCTCTTCACAGCTTGGCTGAGTTGGACCTGCATGTTCTTCACTTAGTCAGAGGTCATAGGGTTCAACTTCACCTTCCTCTTATCATGCTCAAAAGAACACATATTCTTAAGACACTTATCGGTAAGACATTACACTACACCTCATCCTAATATTTTCCAATAGAGATTGGCACCATAACTTGTTTGGTAACCTGTAGGCCTCCTTTGTCACTAAGTCAATGCAATTTATAAGGCTTAGGATAGGGTGTGGTTAGTAACTTTAGCTGTTGGACCATAAATGTAGAGGTACCATTGGTGCAGCTACTATTGACAATGA
Source organism: Lumnitzera littorea (assembly GCA_024138015.1). Classification (NCBI taxonomy): domain Eukaryota; kingdom Viridiplantae; phylum Streptophyta; class Magnoliopsida; order Myrtales; family Combretaceae; genus Lumnitzera; species Lumnitzera littorea. Next base: position 76,316,261 of record JAMXBB010000008.1, read on the forward strand.
GGGCATATAACGTTCCCTTAACCTTACAACCAATGTAGAACAAGTTCTTGTGCTGGTTGTATTCAAGAGCCAGATTGACATTCATCACCCTTTGTCAAGCCTTATTTCAGTTTTCTTAATTTAACCTATATGAAGCCCAACATGCTTAATATAAATTACTTGACATTAAATTAAGGAAAAACATTTTCTTTTAAAAATTTAAAAAATTAAAGTCGCTAACCAATTAAACTGGTAAAAATGAAATTCGCTAACCAATTAAATTGATAAAAATAAAATTAGGGTTTTTGGGTGGGAAAACTTTAATTTTGCCACTAGCTTGTAAATATTATAAAAAATTATTTTTAGAAAATTAAATCAGAAAATATAAGTTTGGGGCTAGTCTATTAAGACTAAATCATCATGTAAATATAAGAAAAAAAAAATAATGAGCTTTTATATTTTATAATTTTTCTAAAAATATTAAAATATGTACAAATATGTAAAAATGCAATTAAAATGAATTTCTAGTAATTTTTATCACGAATTTTCTAAAAAATAAAAAAATTTATTTTTATACGGTTACCTCGGAAGTGTTTACATACTTACTAGTCAAGATTAAACCAACATAGTTTTGTTTTTTTAGAAAAGATTCAATGAGTTGATTTTTTTTAATTTGAAAATTGAGCCAGGTTTATATTTTTTGACCAATTTATTTTAATTAAGAAAAATAAAAAAAAAACCTAATTTTTATTCCCAATTAAAAAAAAAACTAAAAACTTAATCTTTAAAAAGACTCCAAGTTAGTGTTTTTTATTTTTAGGAAAAATTGCTATGTGACAAAACTTTAAAAAAAAAAATCCTATAACACCTAAATGAGAGAAAATAAATAAATAAAAAATGCAAGTTTTATAAAGATATGCTAATATGTAATTATCATCGAAAACATGTCATTTTATGAAAAAATACAATTACTATTGATAATATGCTTAGTCATAAAAAAGATGTCTGAATTATGAAAAGGATGTCTAAACTATGGAAAAGATGTCAAAGTAATAAATAAGATGCCTAAATAATAGAAAAGATACTTAACTATGAAAAATAAGCTTAAACTATAAAAAAAATACCTAATCGTAGATAAGATACCAATTAAAGATTTTTATTTTATGAAAACTAAATAAGTGACAAAACGATTTTTTTTTTCTTGAAAAATCTCTGAACACCTAAAAATACAATTTTTATGACAACTTGCTAAAATATGCAATTTTCATACAAATGTGAAATTTCTAAAAAATGCAATATCTATGCAAAAATATATTTTTATTGTTTAAAAAAATGTTGATGTGCCAAAAATAAACTAATTAGAATTAACACTTAGACCTTCAAAAAAAATAATAAATAAAAATAAACCACATTAGTACTTATTTGATATAAATAAACCATCTAAATTATGCAACTTTGTAAAAATTAATACTACATGTTAAAAGTACAAAATATTAACGAAGCTAATAATAACTTTAAAAAAAGGCTAAAACTAGTGAAGCTAACAATAACTAAAGAAAAAAAAAAAACTAAAACTAAGTACCTTCATTAAAAAAAAAATGAAGTTAGTAAAAACAAATTTATAAAAAGGACTAACATTACTATACTAATAAAAACAACTAAATAACCACAATAATAATAATCATTAAAAAAAAACAAAAGAGAAAGGAATCTAAAACCATCTAATTGGCCAAGTCGGATTAGCTTATGTAAGGGTCGGATCCAGGTCAAGTCTTCTCCTCTTTGATAGTAGTGCTCAAACCAACTTCCCATATAATATTCTAGACATTGAATCAAATGGGAGTTTCGACTTTTGTGTGAAAGTGATTGGTAAATCTAATTTTAGTACCAGCACTGTAGTGTTTAGTGGTGATATGGCAGTATTTGAAGAATGAGGTGGCGGTGGTGGTACTTTGTATTGTGCTTTTGAGAGGGTTTAGCATTGGCAATTGGTTACAATTGTGCGGTTAACGTTAAGTGTTCATGCATGGAGATGTACTATGACATGCGTGGGGATGTAGACGTGCGGGGGTGTGTATGAATGTGTATACTACAGTGTACATGAAGTGTAGTGTCAAGGATTTGAGTTTTGTGGTTGTATGTGCAAGTGGTTGTGAAAATATGGACTTACCCAATAAGAAAGAATTTTAACAGTAACAAAAATGAGATGTCTATACCCTTCTCAACACCATGGTTGCAGGCACGAAGTTTCCCTCTCAACACCATCGTAGCTTTGACAATAGATGTTACTGAGGCTCTAATACCAAGATGATATGCCATGACATGGTTGAACACATGATGGCGATATTATGTGAACCAAGAGATTGGCTTCGAATCAAAAGATGGCTCAAAAACTAAATGGTAATCAGAGGGTGAATAGGTCTCATGCATAAGCATTTGGAAATTACGCACTGACGCCTCATACAGACTTCGGACTTAGCTTGATGTTACTTACAAACTAAAACCTAAGGACACTTGCCACTAGCTCTTGTTCGAAAGAACTAGATAAGAAGAGCTTGGACTTGATTCAACTGTGGGAGCATAAGCTCAACAGAAAAGTTGAATATTCTATTACTAATATTGATTATTATGGCTATTACATCAAAAAGGGTATTTATACTATCTAATTAAAGGCAACTCTTAGGTTACAATGATTTTACCAAAATAGATATCATGTTAAAAATAGGCTACTAGAGAAATATAATGATAATTTTGGTAGAATAGAAGGGGAATATTCTATAGAGATAGTATAATTTCATGAAAAGTGAATGGCTTGTATCACTCGTTTATTTTGTAGTTTTAAGTATAGTTGCAACAAGCTTTGGGTTAAGGGAAATAGATAGGTAAGCAACTGAATAGGGGAGCTCAGTGTTAGTTTGTCTGAGCTGTTGGTTTAATTGTCCAAGTTGTTGACCACTTTCTTATTAGGGTTCAGACCAATTCATTAGGATAGGCTTCTAGTGCCAGTTGACTTCGGTGGTTGTGTTGAGTTCCTTTACCTAAGCGATTGTCATTTGCCTATTAGAACTTAGGTAACCCATTAGGTTAGCTTGAAGGAGTTTTGTCTCTTCCTTGGTGAACTCCTATTATAGAGCTCTACGTATCATTGTGGCTAATCATTAAGCTTGGGATAGTGTGAGTAGACCTAGAATCCTATCACATAACCCCCCATTATCACCATTGCCTATTTTCCTTACCAAAGACATGACCCTTGTAAACCTCCGATCCCTTACACTTGATTTAACATCGAATACTACCCCTATTATTACTGTCCCTTCATCCTTAATTGAAAAGGCCTTGCAATCTCTCTCCTAAAGTAACGTTGTGTACTAGTAGAGGAAGAAGTAGATAAGGTTTTGCTTTTGAAGAAAAGTAGAGAGGTTACATAGGGGTTTGGTGGGTAAAGAAAGGAAGTTTCAAAGACATTGTAAACAAGTCTCTAAGGATGAGAAGAAGTGTTTTGTGAAGATGGGTCATGTTGTAGTTCATTGAGAAGTTGTGGAGTTATAGGTGTTGCAATCTTCTATTGATGCTAACAAAGGTTCTCGTAGTTGTCCTTTAACAACTACACAGTTGCCATGACTCTTTTGAGTAAGAACTGTTAACGTTTGGGGTAGTCTTTGATAGTTCGAGAGCTTCATCGCCTTATTAGAAAATTTCAACCCCAAATAGTATTTTTAATAGAGACTTAGAGTAAGGCAAAGAAAATTGATTACTCAAGAAGAAAGTTTATGTATGGCTCAAAATTATATATTCATCTAGTTAGCTTATCGAAAGGTTTAACATTGTGGTGGCATGATGATATACAAATGGATGTAATTTGTGCTAATCAAAACGTTATTGATACTAAGTTTGTATAAAAGGATAGTAGAGTATAGGTTTACATCTCTTTTTGCTATGCAAATCTTAAACTAGAAAATAGATTGAAGTTTTGGGGTCATCTTCATATCTTAGCAGCTAATATGAATATGCCATAGCTAGTCATAGGTGATCTTAATGAGATTAAGTGTAATGACAAGAAGAGCGGGGGTAGACGAAAATCGAAGAGGCAAGTTTTGATTTTCTATAAATGATCTATGATTGTGAACTAATACATGTAGGATTTTAAAGGTCAATAGTTTACTTGGTCGAATCACCATTTCAATGGCGTTTAGATAATAGAAGGATTGGATAGGGGGCTTATAAATTCTTATTGGTTAGAAAAATTTCTTAGGATGCAAATCACGAATCTTCTGGTTCACAAATCGAATAACTCTCCTACTCTTTGTATATCTAAAAATCCTAAAAAAGAGAAGCCCTAAAATCTTTAGATTTGAGAATGATTAGTTGAATGTTACTAGGTATGTTGATGTTATTAAAAGAGCTTAGGCACATAGGTTAGAAAGGGAAAATTTAGCAGGGTTAATGAAAAAGCTTAAGACCTGCAGAGTGGAGTTAATTAAATGGAGCAGAAGTTCAGTTTGTAGTAATACCAAGATAATAGAAGAGCTGCATCAGCAATTATCATCTATGTAACACCAACAAGTTTCCGATCTATTGAGGGATGAAGAGACATTGTTACACTAGTAATTGGAATTTGAGCATCAGTAAGAAGAAATTTATTGGCATCAAAGATCTCGGGTTCATTGGTTAAAATATGGAGATCATAATATAAAATTTTCCCATGGCACCATAGGTATTCCAAATTAACGATGATGAAGGTCGATTAAAGATGGGTGAGGATTTTATTAATGAAGCATTTTTGTAGTACTTTTCAAACTTATTCAGCTTAGAAGGTAACCCAATTGAACCTATAGTACTAGATCAAATTGATCCTACTATTGTCACGCCCGAAAAGGTGGAGTCATAACCATCTCGCTGTGTGAACTACCTAAGATAGAAACTAACCCTACAGTTATTATCACAGACATAGTTTACACTAAGCATACTTGACTCTACCATTTTAAAGCATATAGTTTGATACCTGCTTGATATAAACCTATGGAATAATTCTTTTGAAATAACTAATAAAGCAAACTCGTATTTTTTCCTTTCAGAAAAGTACTGGTAAAACCCATAGGTATACAATATTTGGTATACAGATTAAAAGATAGAAAACTAGCAAGCCCCTTAAGAAGACTTGGTGATGCATCTCCAGGTCATACAAACAGAGAAGCACCATAACGAGTGAAATGACAGGGAAATAAAAAGAAAACTAGCAAGTCTAGGCAGTTACCGAGTGAATATGATGCACTACTCGATCTTATTCGGCCTATAACTCGACAGATATGACTCACCTATCTGAACTGAAGGATCACTCACCACTATCCTTACTAAAGGGAATAGATAAGAGTTGAGAGATAAAAAGAACACTAAGGTTGCTTAAATGAGTAATTCTGTATTGAAAGTTGAATGATTATGCATACAAGGAAAGTGGGTGAGCGAGAAGTCGAGGTAAGTGAGTGAGAAGTCGAGGTAAGTTGGGATTAATACGATGCTGTATTTTAGAGGCTTAAGATTATGCTTGGTTGTGCTTGTTAGATAGTTGAATGTGTGCATGTGCTTGATTATGGGTGATGCTATGATTCTGTTTGTTGCTCTGGCACATATGGTATGAATTGTATGAAAGGATTGATCACCCTAAACTGGATTTAATCAAATATTTGACTAGTAATCATAATCGGACATGCATGGCAACCCGTTAGGGGAACTTAGGACTCTTCGGCCAAATACCGACCCCTTCAGAAGGGATAGCGCAGGATTGCAAAATGGTCCCTTCTTCATCCTCAGTCGAACTAAGTGATAGGAGAGGAGGTTGCGGCGAGGGTGAAGACAGTAGTTCGAAGGTAGTCGCGGGAGGAGCAAGGTCTCCATTACACAAGCCTGGGTTTGGTCGTGAGCTGTTGCATTAACGGCAACTCCTCAATCCGGATTAGAGCGGGTGCAATTTCTCTAATCTTACGATGGGCCAGACAACGTCGTGCGATGGCATTTGCTTGCACATGCATTGCACTTAATAAGTGATTGAAAACCTTATTGTGTATATGGTATAGTTTTAAGTCCTCCGTCCTAACTTACTGAGCTGTGGTTGCTCACATCCCTATAGACGTTGTGCAGGTGCTAGCTAAGAAGCAGCAACAACTACTCTGAAGCTAGCAACTGTTGGATCTTAGGGAGTGAGGAAAAATATTGAAAAATGATCATATATTCTTAAGATCTAAGTTTTGTTTTAATTAGAATTTTTCATTTGTGAATAATGTAATAATTGAATTTATAGTATAAATATATATATAAATTTTCTCACTTTCTTAGGTAAATGTTTTATCTAAACTACAAACTGTTTACTTCAAAGCGGGTTAGTCGTAGACGCCTTGTGTAGATCAGGTCTAAGATAGCGGTTGTGAGGCCAACTTCTATCTTAGGGTGGTTTACAAGGCGGGGCTGTTACGACTCTGCCGCTTCGGGGCGTGACAACCAAGCTCAAACTATTGAAGTAGAACAATATTCGTTGTACATACATAACATGGAGCTTAGCTCCCAACGCAGTAATTCAAATATCAAACATAGGCATTGCATATGCACAAACAACTAACTATAATAATAAGCAAGTATATACCAAAGTCTCAAAGTATTTTGAAATAGTATCGCACTTCGTACTTCGAAGTGCGGTGAAGCACTAGCCCTACTTACTTGTACAGATGTTCATTTAAGGAAGTCGGTAACATCAGCCTCCCAATCACTTGGAAATCTTATATATCAAAATTCTTATATAGTTTTCATAAGATTTATGAAAACGTCAAGGTTTTATCTAGTTCTTCATATTATTATATAATTGGTAGGAATACTATTTATATAGTTATTTTAATAAAGATGTATTATAATCTTCATATCATATACTTGCTATAATTTATCTAATATAGATATACATATATATATACATACATATTGAGGGTGTATTATATATATATGTATATACACATTATGTTTTTTTTTTTATACTAACCTTATATCATCTAATATAGATATGTATATACATATACCTTAGTTAGTATATTTGATTGTATAGGTTATATCAAATTGGCTACCATTGATAGATATACGTAGTTATATTATTACTTAGAAGATATTGTTTCGGTCCTATTGAAACGTAGACTTTATTGGTTAAATCATGTTTCGATTATGGAAAGATTGTCGTAGGATGATATTTTCAATAATATTATAGAATATATAAAGTTATTTAATAAAATTAATTGTTGGGTTGCGTATGAATTTGATTATACATAATATGGGTTCCTTTTATAGAAGTATATTTTAAAAGGTACTTTTAGTCCTAATGCACATATAAACTCACTTTGTAGGACACCTATAAATTTTGGAAAAGTATAACCTATTACCCTATTTCTAGTGGGTGTACATCATAACCTGAGCTTATGATATTGTAAAATCTATTAAAACTCTAATGCAACCAGATTTGAGAAGTATCACATTAGTATACAAATTATATTACATCCTTCTTGATATTTCTTAATCAAATATTATTAGAAGTAGATACTAAATAGTGGATTAAGCTATTTTATTTAGGAAATTCGAAATAGATGGCATATGTAATCAAATAATTACTATTAAAATTTCTATAAGTGTAAAGCATCATGTAATTTTAGTTTTACTTACTAATTTTCTCCATCTATTATATAAGAAACAAAGGCCCATAAATATGGGATGATAAATCTTGATAGGGATCATGGACCAATTATGTGCTCTCAAACTCAAGGATTCGCTCAAATGGTACATTGAGTTGTCCAAGGTGAGTTAAACATAGAAGGGCAATACATTCTCCAATTTGACCTGCCAAGTTATTCTACTCTCCACGTTATCTAAGAGACTACCAAGGTGGCGACCTATTACCAAGCTAACCCTTCCTTAATACATCTGTCTAAGGCTAAGTATAGAACACGCATGCTATTGACCCGAGTCATTGCTGAGGCCAAGGTGGCACCAACTCAGGCTGACCATCTATGGCTAACCTGATAATGGACCATCCCTTAGGTCAACTCTTCCTCAGTCTGGCTCATTTGAGCTACCGAGCTGCTAAGTTTAACTTAATCTTCCCGAAACCTATTTTGCTTGGCAAACTGCATCATTAGGACCATAGAATGGATAGCTGATGCACGCCTTATTTGTTTGATATCCATACTGTCCTTTTGTAATCGAATATTCTTTTATCTAGTTCCAACTTTGCCCTTATAAATTGTTTTTTTTTTTCCCTTCATTTTCCAGTAGGATTCCTTTTGTAATTTACACTAACCTAGGACTTACCCTAATTGGGTCTCATAAATACTTGTAAACGAAGATAGCTATAATAGTTAATACAATTAACATTCAGACATTTTCTTCTTACGTGAGCTAAGTGTTTCTTGCTTACTCTCGACTACTCTTATCTAACCTATTGAGCATGAACCAGTGGTAAGTGACCTCTGGCTACACTTGTGCATCATACCAGGTGCAACTTAAGTAGGTGTGAGGCGTTGGTGCATCATATCTACTGTCAACACATGAGGACCCCCGCTCAACCTCTCATTTATCTTTTAGATCATCTTGAGGTTCAGACCCATCCCCATTTTGGTTCACGTGATGCCAAACGTCATGTGTTCATCTATGGTCGTGCTCGTATCATCTTAGTATCAAAGCTTGGCTACATCTAAGCAAGTCCTTATTACTTGTACTTTGAGTGGTTTACTGTTGCTGTAAGTGCACTAGAGTCATTTTATTATTGTTGTGAGTGTTTGAAGAGTGTTTAGAGTAAAGAGATTCTGTGCTTTGTTTTCCCTTGTTTCTTGCTTGTAAAATAGAGTGTATGAGTTCACTTAGTTTATTGTATGTTGGTTGTATTAGCTGTTAGTGTATTCAGCATTGCTTTATTCTTGATTCGTAGAAGGAAGTTTTGAATAGTGTCTTAGTTGTTAATCTCTTATAAAAGATGAAAACATGCGATTCTAATGTTTAAGGAATTTTGGGTAACCAAGAGAGTGATGCAAAAAATGGCCAAGGTGAAAAAGGAAGTTTTACACCCTAATCAGCAGTTGACCAACTAGATAGACTCATTGACCTAATGGCTAGTTTGGTGACTGTCATAAATGAAGATAGGCAGTAGGATAGAGAAGGTCTATACAAAAGACGAGCCAATGAATAGCCTGAGAGAGGCAATGGTTAGTATGGTTGAGCTAACGCCCTAGTTCAACCAACCTGTGCTGGAGGAGTAGATAGAGTTACTAGGCGCAAGCTAGCACTTGATGAAATTGAAGAAGCAAATGAGGAAAAAGGTGATGAAATAGAGTACTATGAGTTAGAAGAGAGGAATGTCTGAGCTTCAATACTAGAGGGGTTGAAGATGCGCATCCCAAGTTTTTCTGGAAGTAGTGATGTAGAGGTTTACCTGGATTGGGTAAATAAAATCAAGAAATAGTTTGAATGGCATGAGGTGCTTGAGAATGCAAAGGTTAGACTTGCTGTGCTAGAGTTTACTGGCTATGCTACTTTGTGGTGGAAGAATATGCAAGCCACATGTAGAAGAGGAGGAGAATGTGAAGTCAGGAGATGGGATGAAATGAAGAGAATCATAAGGAGAAGATTTGTTTCAAGCTACTATATGTAGGATGTGTTTAAGAAGTTACAGGAGTTGAGACAAGGTGGATCAAGTCTTGATACCTACATAAATGAATTCCAGATATCGATGATCTGATGTGAAGTTGGTAAGCCTGAAAGCTAAATTATGTCTTGATTCATTAGTAGGTTAAGGTAGGAGATTAGAGATATTCTGGAGACCGTGGACATTAGATCACTCGATGAAGCTATCTAAGCTACCCAGAGAATTGAAGGGCATCGATCGAGGAGATTCCAAGGTCCTATCAGTTGGCTTACCTTGAACCAACTTGTTTTGAGCGAACTTGTGCGATTGAAACTAATTAAGGTTGCTAAGATCCGACCTGCTCAAACTACCCAAGTAGAGGAAAAGGAGATCCCGAGGAAGTTTGAAAAAGGCTAGAGCTCAGGGAGGAAGATAAGTGAGATAAAGTACTTCAAGTGTTAAGGATTTGGGCACATGGTTGCTTAATGCTCGAGCCAAAAAAACCCTAGTAATCTAAAGTGAAGTGCCAACTATTGAGGTAGATAGTATTGACAAGGAAGTAGAAGAGTTAAAAAGGACTTAACAGAAAGAATAGTCTGAGGAGGAGGAAATTATTTATAGTAAGGAAGGTAACTTTATGCTTGCCACCTTGGTGTTGAGAAGAACAATGAGTGTGAGTCCTGTACCCAAGGATAAACAACAAGAGAATCTACTTTACATTGGATGCAAGGTGAATAGGTTACTGTTTGCAATGATTGTTGATAGTGGTAGCTGCACCAATGCAGTATTTGCTTTCATGGTTCAATAGTTGAAGTTGCGAACCAAACCCCACCCTAAGCCTTATAAGTTACATTGGCTTAGTGAGAAAGGAGCCTTGTAGGTGAACAAACAAGTATTAGTGTCTATTAGTATTGGGAACTATTAAGATGGAGTACTCTGTGATGTGTTGCCTATAAGTGCATCCCATTTTTGCTTGGACAACTATGGATGTTTGACTGAAGTTTGATATACAATGGAAGGAAGAACACATGTTCCCTAGAGCATGAGGGCAGGAAGGTGAAGTTGAGCCCTATGATTGCTGAACAAGTTAAAACATGCAGACTTGATTGAGTTGAGTCTTGAAGAAAGGGGCTTTGGTAATGACCCTAGCCAAACTAAAGAGAAAGATGGAGCTTGAAGAGCCGACCTATTTGTTAGTTAGAAGGTTACTTAAAATGAGGGGATTCGAAGAGGAATTGCTACCTACTAAGGTGAGAACCTTGTTGGATGAGTTTGCTAACCTATTCCTAAGAGGACTACCTGAAGGTTTGCCTCTCTTCTGAGGTATTGAACATGTAATCGACTTACAACTAGGAGCCACACTGCCAAACAAGCTTGCCTATAAGCTGAACCTTGAATAGGCTATCAAGCTGTAGAGGCAAGCGGATAAGTTGTTAAAGAAAGCGTATATGTGAGAGTCCCTAAGCCTATGTGTTGTGCCAGCCGTATTAGTATTGAAGAAAGATGGGATGTAGAGGATGTGTGTAGATAGCTGAAGAATCAATCACATTATCATCAAGTATAAGTATTCAATACCAAGGCTTGATGATATGCTGAATGAGTTGAATGGAGCAAGAGTATTCTTCAAGATTGACCTCAAATCTAGATACAATCAAATTTGAATGTGGGAAGGAGATGAGTAGAAGACCACATTTAAGACCCGCCATGGATTGTATGAATGGCTTGTGATGCCATTCAATTTATTAAATGCCCCAAGCACATTCATGCGATTGATGAACCATGTGCTTTGAGAACTAGTTGGAAAATTTGTAATGGTATATTTCGATGATATTCTAGTCTATAGTCCCAATCTAGAAACTTATCGAAGGCATCTTCGAGCAGTTTTCTTGAAACTCCGAGCGAAAAAGCTCTATGCTAATCTACAAAAATGCAACTTTTGCCAACCTAAGGTAATCTTTCTAGGTTTTGTTGTGAGTGGTAGTGGCATTAGAGTTAATGATAAGAAGATAAGGGCAATCACTAAAAGGCTTGAGTAGACCTATTCAATTAACGTGTGAAGTTTCCATGGCTTGGCATCATTCTATCAAAGATTTATAAGGAATTTCAATATGATTATGGCGCTACTCATTAGGCTGTCAAAGAAGAATGTTGAGTTTAAGTGGGGAGAGAAGAAGAGAAGGAGTTTTGAAGAAGTAAAGGAAAAGTTGACTATAGCCCTTATCTCAGCTCTATTAAGCTTTGAGAAAGTGTTTGAAGTAGAGTATGATGTGTTCGGACTAGGCATACATGCAGTACTAATATAGGAGGGCTGACCCATTGCTTACTTTAGTGAAAAACTTAAAGGAACTACACTCAACTATTCTATTTATGATAAGGAGTTTTACTCCTTGATTCGGGCATTGACTGTATGGCAACACTACTTGCTACCTAAAGAGTTTGTGATCTATACTAATTATGAGTCTATGAGATATCTAAAGAGTCGGCCTAAGTTGTCGTGAAAATAAGCCAAATACGTCGAGTTCATGGAGGGATTCTCATATGTCATGAAGTCTAAGGATGGAAAGAACAATGTAGTAGCTAATACCTTATTGAGATGACAGTCCCTTCTAACCAAATTACAAACCCAGCTATTGAGATTTTCCATGATAAAGGATTTGTACACTAGGGATCTACATTTTAGTTTAATCTATTCTTGATGAGAAGAGGACTAAGCACTGGATGAAGAGATTATATATCTCGACTTGTTCCATGAGAGAATTGTTAGTGCGTAAGGCACATGGAGGAGGATTGTTTGGACACTTTGGCAAGCACTAAACTCATGAGGTACTATCCTCAAGATTCTTTTAGTTGAAGATGATAAGGGATGTTCAAGTTGTGGTAGACAGGTGTGTCACCTGCAATAAAGTAAAAAGCCAAGCTGTGTAAGGGTAATATTTACCATTGCTGATCTATATCAAACCACAATCCAAGCTGGGCATGGACTTTATGTTAAGTCTACCGAGAACGTCCCGAGGGTAAGACTCTATGATGGTGGTTGTGAACTGATTCAATAAGATGGCACACTTCATGCCTTATTCTAAAACTAATGACGCTTCAACTATGTAAACCTTACAAAATTTCAATAACCTAAAGCGAAGTTGGATGATAAAGTCTTTACATAGTCCCTAGAACCACTCAAACATAATAATAAAACCTTAGGTAAAAGAATTAAACCATACATGTTCAACCAAAACCCTAAATAAAGTAAGCCTTAAAACCCTAACTAAATGAGTAAGAACCCTAAAAACCCTAGTACTTGAAAAACCCTAGGACGATAATAAAATCCTAAAAGGATCTTTAAGCCCTAGTTAAATTGATTAAATATCATAACACAACAAATAAACACTAATAGTAAGTTAGGTCCAATAATAAAAGTGATCAATATCATTAAACAATTAAAACTCTAACTTTCGAGCTCGTACATGAACCAAATTACTATAAATGGACATCAAACCCTAAATAAACCCTAGGTATACATGTGAATGCTTAAAATTAACTAAAGTGTATTATTTTGATTCGACAAAACCCTAAACGTATCCTAATTACACTTAATTAGCCTAATTACTATCTATTACCCTAACCAAACCCTAATCCATAACCAATTATCATTACATCTTAATTAACTACAAGTCAAACTTGATTCAGGGCTACAAGACAATCTCTTAATTACACTTAGTGCAACTTGTACTATTAGGGGACTAGATCTTGCCTAAATTGGCAAAAAGGCAAAGTGGTACATGGTCCCCTTTTTAGCCATGTCCTTGTTTACTTAAAAAATACACACTTTGTCCACTCATTCCCTCTCCATTTCACTGGCCACACCCCCTTCCCTTTTCCTTCATTCTTCTTATTTTCTAAACACACCAAAAATCCTCTCAAACTCTCTTAAAAGATCAAACCTTAAACCTCCCCTTCATCTTCCCCTTCAGCCACCACATACACATCACTGTTAGCCACTTCACCACTGCCACCACCACACGAAACCACCCACTACTAAGCCTCATGCCACCTACACACATTCCCTTAGCGCTTCGATACATACACACACGTAAAGCTCATGGCATGCGCCATAAGTAGGCCATCCATACCCTTACTTCGGTAAGTGATTAGGTTAGTTTTTCTTGTATAATATTGTTAGGAACTTATATTTCCTTGGATGAACATTACTTTACACCAATATTCTAGATGTTTTAGGGAGTTTCATGAAGAAAAAGTAAAGGTTAGTAAAAGAAAACACACTTTGATAAGAGTTATAATGCTAGTAAGTAAGATAGTGTAGTGTAGTGTTGATTTTTGGTATAGATCCTTAGGAAGTGTGATAAACCCCCATTCCCTTTTACTTATCGCCACTTACTTAATACCACAACACTTTGCGACACATTTTCATGTCATGATTATAGTTATAGATGAGTAAAAATATAGTTTACTTAAGTAGAATCACCATACAAACAAGTGTTGCATAAAAATAGAAAATATGGCCCTAAGAACACTAAGTGGCCACCACTTCCATGAACTCATCAAATCTGTAAAACTAGATTTATTAACTTAATAACATAATTATTTAGTGTTAAGTATGATTTATGATTTAATTAACCAAGTTAAGTAAGCTAAAGTATAATTAGGCCTTAAACTAGTTTAGTTAGTGATTAAAGACTTAAAAATAGTGTTAATAATCACTATAACTTTAATGTCCAGATCTATAAACCTAATAAAAGTGAGCTAAACTTAAGTCCAATGTTAGGCTTAAGTCTTAAAAGACAAGTGGGTTTAGGCCCAAGGCTTTAAAAGGTGATTTAGACTCAAAAAGCCTAAAAATACTAACTTTAAAGTAGGCCTAAGGTTCTAAAAGGTGATTTAGACTCAAAAAGCCCAAAAAAACTAACTTTAGAGCCTAAATGGATAAGTGACTAGATCTGAACCTTAGGTTAAAGAGGTTAGAATGAGTTAATTAAGAGGTCTACTAAGCCTAAAGGCTTATCCAAGATACTTACCATAGGCCCTTTAATGATTTAGAGCCTTAAACTTAGTAAAAAAGCTCACAAGAGTATTACCAAGGCTTACATTAAAATTTTAAAGTGTTGAGTATAAAAAGTTCAATCAAAATACTTAAAAGAAACCTAAATTATTAAGTATAAGGCCTAAGGTCAAAAACCAAGCCAAAGACCTAAAACTAGGCGCAAACCTTAAAGTGACCCAACTTATCATTTGGGCCCATGACCTTCACACTGAAAACTTGCTGACCTAAAAACTCATAAATAACCTCACCAAAAAAAAGATCATTCGAAAACAATTATAAGATCATAGAAAATGGAGTTAAAACAAAGAAAATATGTCTGAATTACAAAAATAACTAAAACAAGGTTAATAAACAATAAGTCTAGTTAGCTACTGCGAATATAATACTCATAGACCTTAATTATATTCTTTAGGTGATGAGGATATTGAGTTGGATACAGTCGAGGACTATTAGGACTGCTAAGTGTCATGGTTGAGTGAGTATACTGCCTCCTGCTTTACTCGTTTTGTGCTTTTAGCTAGTGAATTATCTAATTATACCAGATAATTAAACTTGTTGCATGTTGGGGGCATATAGGATATCGTATGTGCTTGTTATGATTGAACTTGCTTGCAAAATATCTTAAGTTATTACAAACATCTATGCTTGCTGTATTAGAATTTAAGATATTAGAGTGTTTGATTATAATTATTTAGCCACCCATGAATCAAAGGTAATAAATATTCAACCCTTAATTAAATTGGACATGTATTGTATCTATAACATAAAATTAAGGGCGCCGGCATTACGCAGTAGAATGGGAGATCATGCTTAGTTGGATCCATGTTTTATATTATGTATTGAGATTGTTATCGTACGGTGTATTTCATACGACATGTTCTTATCTTGACCTTTGGGAACTACTCGGCTTCGGGGAGTGCTGCCTTTTGCTTGAGGTCATGCCATATCTACTACTGAGAGTGATATTATTGACAAGAGACTTCAATTTAGACGTGGATACTTGGGTCATAACATACCTAAATACTTCCTAACCCAAGCAACGGTAGGTGTTAAAACCGTACTATATACAGTTACCAACCGGCTGTATGTATTATTTCATTGTATATATTTGTTCATGCATTTATATGCTTGATTAATATTTTGTTTGATATTGCTTGTTAGTAAGGTAAGAAAGTTACTCACTAAGTAGTTAAGCTTACCCTCTATAGTTTGTTATTATGGTAGGATCTTTAGTTGGAGCCAAGCTATGAGATGCTTGAGGTTAGTTGCACCAGCTTAGGGTTGAGCGGTATGAAGAAAATGAGAGCTCGAATGAACAATTTACTTATATTTGTACTCTTTATTTTTAATCATTAAGTATATTTAGTTTATTAAGTAACTTGGACTACTAGTGATAACTTATCCTAATACTGTATGACCTTTATTAAGGGAAAACCTTTATTCCCTCTTATCTATGTTTGTGTTAGTTTTAATTGGATGCTATTATTTTAATTTATGTGCTTAGCTATTACTTAATGTTAATTACTAGGAGAAAGTTGTAGTTGTAAGATGCCTTATGTAATACATCGAAGGCTCTTGATTAAGGATAGTGCTTAATCTCGGATCATCTTATATTACATGGCGGTACTACCATGACTTGAACCACCTTCAGGTTGTGATAGGCTATCTCTTTTCTTTTCTTACAAGAGGTTGTCAAACTTCATGGAGTACCTAAGACCATTTTTTCAAATAAAGACCCAAAGTTCATGAGCTACTTCTAGATAACTTTATGAAGATAAATGGAAACCAAGCTATTGTATAGCACGTCATGTCACCTACAAATGGATGAACAGACCGAGTTTGTTAATAAGATAGTGGAAACTTTACTTTAGGTTACTGTTAGTTGGAACATAGCCAATTGGGATCTAAGTTTGCTAATAATTGAGTTCGCCTACAATAGGATCGCCTACAGTGTCACAAACATATCACCATTTGAGGTCACTTATGGGTTCAAACCTAAGCTCCCATTAGACTAGACACCTTTTCTGAACCTAAATGATGATCAACCAGCTGTCGAAAGAGTCTAGCATCTAAGTTGAGTTGCTACTAAGCTTAAGAGGCAAGGCCAAGGACGGAAGAACGGAGAATTTCAGCCAGTTAATTTGATCTAGATCTACCTTGGTAAGGAACGGTTTTCAAACTTAAGGGTGAATAAATTGTCTCCTAAGGTTGATGGACCATTTAAAGTGCTTAAGAAGATCAATCCTAATGCTTACAAGATTAAACTACTTGAAGAGTACGGAGTCTCCAACTCTTTTAACATTGCCGACCTCCATCCATATACTCCTGAAGATGAGTAATATAGAGTTGAGCTAGATTTGATTCCAAATCTCAAACACCTTGGAGGGGATGATAAGGATCATGGACCGATCATATGCTCTTGAGCTTGAGGACTCACTCAAATGGTATACTGAGCAATCCAAGATGAGTTAAACTCAAAAGAGTAATAAATTCTCTAGTTTAACTTGCCAAGTTACTTTACTCTCCACTTCACCCAAGAGATTGCTGAGGTGACCGACCTATTGCTGAGCCAACCCCTTTCTAGTACATTTGTTGTAAGTCCTAAAGCTAAGCCAATTGACCGTAGGATTAAACTTAGGATATAAGGTTTTGGGCGTTCGGTTAAAGAATCCGATTAAACCCAAATTATAAACTATTAAGAAAAATATTAGTAAAAATGACCCTGTAAACTTGAATTTAAGAAAATAAGTAATAAAATAAAAGACTATAAAATTTTCAAATTTTAAGTATAATAATTGCTAATTACCAAAAAGGTGAAAAGTGTAATTTAATAACTAATAAATTACTAAAGATAGATTATATGTATACTAAAAATTTTAGAATGACCTAAATAATAATTAGGAATGTTCATGTACGCGAAGATAAAAATACGCGAAATTACCTAAATTGGCCAAAAACTAAGTAAATAATTAAAGAAAATTATAAATTAATTATGGAAAAATCAGAAAAAAATCAGAAGAGGATAAGATGATCCAAATCAGTCGTGACATGTCAGGATCTGCAAAATAAAGATCAACCAATTAGAATTAGGCAACACAAAAGCCAAAAATCAAGGAAATTAGGCAAAGTCATGTCTAATTAATGCATAATAATTACCAAAATCGTCTATAAATAGGGGGAAAATTTCCAGAACTCATTTGGGTAGTAAGGAATTTGAGAAAAATCGAGAGACTCAAAAATTTGAGAGAAAATTTAGAAAACAAAAAAAGAAAAGAAAACTGTGTAGATTGGGCAAGTAAGCCAAACCCACACCTCACCACCAGTTGGGACCGAGCCACCACCACTACCCCACTCTAGACCTACCATCTAGGCTAGCCAACAAGCTTGGACCGGGTTTGGATGGCCAAAAAGCATTGAACCGGGTGTGTCCCATAATTGTCCTGATTTTGTATAATTTAGTAAAATTATTTATTTTTCCTAGAAAATTATGAAACTTGTTATTCTGAGGTGTCATTGTATGTAGATTTAGGGAAAAATAATGATTTAGTTTAATCACATTTGAAAATATAGGGTTCTTAACAAATTGAACAAAACCGAGCATAATTAGAACTAGAAATAAATAGGCTTAGGAGTGTAGTTTGGAGCTTAATTTTTTTCTATAGGATGCTCATGTGATATAGAACAGTGCTATGAAGCCATTTTTTAAAAATTAATTTTTGAAATTTTTAAGTTAATTTTTAGCCTTAAAATGATGGAAAAATTGAGTAATTTTGGGTTAATTAGATGATTAAGATACTAATTACTGATTTAGATAGCAATCAGTTGTTTAGGGATGTTAACCTCTGATGTGGAAACCTAATCTTAGCCTTTGAAGTATTAAGTATAGTTAATTTAGAAAATTAGGTAGTTATTGTAAGAAATTAGTCATATGTGGAATTGAAAATTAATAAATCTAAAAAATTAGGGTTATTTAAATAATATTAGAATAAAAATCAGAATCATACTAAATTTGAATTAAGATTTAATTTTAGGTAATTGTATAAAAATGTAAGATTTTCTCACATCGGGGATAAATCCGATACCCCAATTAGGAATAGCGTGTACCGAATAGTTTAGAATATTAAATTAAGAACCAATAGGATATTTGAATACTCGAGCTTAATGTGATTAATTTCACATTAGGATTCGAGCATATTTAGGATTTAGAAATCAAATTATAACCTAATTTAAAAATTGATGTGGAAACCAAATCTGAACCTAACCTTAAATGTAGAATAATTGTAAAAGACTTAAAACCTAAATAATTAAGTATATTAGACCCTAAATAAAACATAACAATAAGCTTTATAGGAGAAAATAAACCTATAATCATTATATGAAAACTGAAACCACGTTTGTGTTATAGGGATGATCGGCGATGGCCTAAGCAAATCGAACCTCGAGTGAGTAAGTGAGGAGTCGAGGTAAGTTGGGATTAATACGATGCTGTATTTTGGAGGTTTAAGATTATGTTTGGTTGTACTTGTTAGATAGTTGGATGTATGCATGTGCTTGATTATGGGTGATACTATGATTCTGTTTGTTGCTTTGTCATGTATTGTATGATTTGTATGAAATGGTTGATCACCCTGAATTGGACTTAATCAAATATACGACCAGTAATCATAATCGAACATGCATGGTAACCCGTTAGGGGAACTTAGGACTCTCCGGCCAAATATCGACCCCTTCGAAAGGGATAGCGCAGGATTGTAAAATGGTCCCTTCTTCATCCTTAGCCGAACTAAGTGACAGGAGAGGAGGTCGCGGCGAAGGTGAAGTCAGTGGTTTGAAGGTAGTCGCGGGAGACGCGAGGTCTCCATTGCACAAGCCTGGGTTTGATCGTGAGCTGTTGCATTAATGGCAACTTCTCAACCCGGATTAGAGCGGGCGCAATTTCTCTAATCTCACGACGGGCCAAACAACGTCGTACGATGGCATTTACTTGCACATGCATTGCACATAAGAAGTTGATTGAAAACCTTGTTGTGTTTGGTATAGTTTTAAGTCCTCCATCCTAATTTACTAAGCTATGGTTGCTCACATCCCTATAGACGTCGTGCAGGTGCTGGCTAAAAAGCGGCATATAACTACTCCGAAGCTAGCAACTGCTAGATCCTAGGGAGTGAGGAAAAACATATGAAGAACAAACATATATTTTTAAGGTCTAAGCTCTTATTTTAGAATTATTTTTCATTTATGAATAATGTAATAACTCGGAAATATATTACGGAGAAATATTGTAAACTTTAATTGTAGTAATTGAATTATAATAAATAAATATATTTCCTTACTTTCTTAGATAAACGATTTATTTAAATTACAAACTGTTTGCTTCAAAGCGGGTTAGTCGTGGACGCCTTATGTAGATCAAGTCTAAGATAGCGGTTGTAAGGCCAACTTCTATCTTAGGATGGTTTACACAGCGGGGCTGTTACAACTCTGCTGCTTCAGAGCATGGCATTTGTCTAGGGCCAAGTACAGAATGCATTTGCTGATGACCTGAATCATTGCTAAGGCTAAGGTGGCATTAACCTGGGCTGACCATCCAAGGTTGACTTGACAATGGAGCATCCCCTGGGTCAACTCTTCCTTAGTCTGGATCATTCGAGTTGGCCAAGCCTAACCTGATCTACTTAGAACCTGTTTTGCTTGGTAAACTGCATCATTAGGACTACAGAGTAGATGGCTAATGGGTGCCTTATTTGTTTGACATCCGTATGGTCCTTTTGTAACTAAATATTCTTTTGTCCAGTTCCAACTTTGCCCTTATAAATTGTTCCTTTTCCTTTTTTTCTAGTGGGATTCTTTTTGTAGTTTATACTAACCTATGACTTATCCTAATTGAGTCCTATAAATACTTGTAAATGAGGATAGCTACAACAGTCAATACAATTGACATTGAGGCATTTTCTTCTTGTGTGAGGTGGTAAGTGTATTTTGCTTACTCTCAACTACTCTTATATAGCCCATTGAGCATGGACTAGTGGTAAGTGACCTTCGGCTATATTTATGTGTTATATCAAGTATGATTTGAGCTCATATGAGGCGTTGGTGTGTCATATTTACCATTGGTGCATGAGGAATCCCGTTCAACCTTTGACTCTCCTTCATCTTTCGAACATCTTGAGGTTTGGACCCATCACCCTTTTGGTTTGTATGATACCAGACATCATGTGTTCATCCACAGTCATGTCTGTATCAAATCCTATGCATAACAGTTTCTCAATTGTTCATGTTTACATGTAACATGATACTTAGAAATTTAATTATATTAATATACTATAAGTTATGTGCATACCGGACAACGATTTCTCTTTAGCCTCCCCTAGTTTCAAATAAATTCAATCAAGTTTCTCTAACTTAATTATTGGCATTTACAAGACATAAGCAACTTCCTTATGAATACATGTGCATGTATATATATATATATATATATATATAATTAATACAGTTTGCCATATGATTTTATTTATTTATTTATTTTGTTACCATGTACATTTATTAAGAAACTATTATAATTCATATCCTAAAACAAAAGTACAGTATTACTACATCAAACTAAATATAAGATAAAGCATACCTTAAGTTTTAGAATCGAAAACTTAATTTGGATGTTTTCTACACTTCTTTTGCATCGTTTGCTAGGTTAATCAATCTTAAGAAAAGGATAAATAGCCTTGCAATACAAGAAAAAAATTTTCTAGAGCTTTACTTATTTCATTAAATACATTCTATTTGATGATTTTAATAATTGCTAGAATTTAAACAATCTCCTAGTTGGTCTTGAGTTTGTCAGTTTAAAGTTGTTGAAAAGATGTCCAGGCATTGAATAATTAAAAAGCAACATATTCTACTTTATTCCCATTAGTATACGTATCAATCTACAACTCATGGTTGGTGTAATTCATATAAAGGAGGCTCAATTTCATTAGCCACATCCCACATACAATATTGTATAAAATTGCTTAATGGTATTAGTTATATATTATAATGAATGTATATTTCCTCTAAGTTGCCATACGGTCCAAGAAGTTTAAAGTCTAATTAAATCATAGGCTTAAGCTATGATACGCTAAGAGTAGATGAAATTTCACTCGACAATTATCTACTTTTTTTTTTAAATTTATATTAAATCATTATGTTAACATATACGAATATATGTAGTACATACTTTAAATATTTTAATGAATGTACACACACACACACACATATTAATTATAATTTATATTCCATGAATATATATGCCTTTTTAATGTCGAGTCATATCATACTATTAATTTTATAAATTAATTGACTTATTTCTAAGATCTTGTTATATAGGAACTTATTATTGGAGCTACTAATAGTAGGTTCATTTCTTATTCTATAACTATACCTCTTAAGTTTCATATTTTGTTGAAAATGAATCACCATTCTGAATTCAAACTAGTTGGTTGAAGCACTTGTGATAAGAGTAGACTAACTTTCTCTGTCAAGGATAATTGTTAATTATTTAGCTAATATAAGTATGTTATATTGGTTTTATTATTAATTTACGAGTATGTACTTTATTATAACAAATATATTGGGTGAATACACATTACTATTGAATATCATTCCATATCATGTTATTAGCTTTACTACTTAAAATAATTTATATTCAAGAGCTAGTTGATTCCGTGGACTCGAATAGTGCATTTTTTATACTTAAGGGTTGATATTGCTACTATTATCCCTTCTTTTTTTTTTTTTCTTTTATACTACTCCATTTCCTAAAATCTAAATTCATGGCATCACTTTATTTAGTTTTATGGCTCTATTGCCAATCTTGAGTTTAAATAAGTAACTTTTACGATCATCTTGAAATTTAGAGACCAATGTCCTAATTGCTAAGTTGCGAGGTCTCATAATTATTACCATGAAACATAATGAGTGGCTTACTTGACCACTAGAAGAGGAGGAGATGTGTGTGGCTTTCTTTCAAAATGGTAACTTGAAATCTCCAAGTCTTGATGGCTTTAGTGGAGTGTTCTATCAAACACATTGGGAGCTAATTGGATCCTTTATTTACAAGGTAATAAATTACTTCAGGTAATCAAGCATGGTCCCTCCCAATTTTAATGAAATAAACATTTTGCTTATTCAGAAAGTAGCTTTTCAGTAAGATATATCTCAGTTTCATCCAATAAGTCTTTATAATTTTTCATATAAAATTATTTCAAAAGTTTTTTTCCAATCGTCTATGACCTCTTTTAGATAGTATTATTTCTCCATTTCAGAGTGCTTTCATTCTTGTTATTTAACATAAGATAATATGATCATGGCTTATGGAATATTTCATTACCTTAAATTGAGCAAAAGAAGCATTTTTGTGCAGTTAAGAATGATATAGCTATGGTTTATGATCGAGTAGAATGGTCTTTCTTTAGACTAGGTTTTTTTCATTTACAGATAAAATGGATTATGTCTTATATATCTTTTGTATCGTGTAAGATGATGGTTAATGGGAATTAGGTAGGACAAGTTTGACCTTTTAGGGGTATTAAGCAGGGCGACCCTTTATCACCCTACCAATTCATTTTGGTAGCAGATTGCCTTTCAATGATGGTTGAGAAAGCATGCATGGAAAGCTCACTAAGGGGAACTAAGATAAAACATCTACTGCTATAGTAGTTATTTGGCATACTTAGATTTACAACAACTACTGTGTTTTTAAATTACCAAACCCATCTTCAATAATTCAAGCCATTAACAAGGAGATAATTGCCCTTCAATTGATAGGCGATACTCCAGTGATGTTGGCAATTGAGTAGAATAATGTCTCTCAACATAACATAGTTGATTCTTCTTCTATTAGTACATTTGTCTACTCTAGAATTATGGTAAGATCATAAGAGCTTGTGGGTACCTTTGTGCAGGATGATTTGATTGTTGCTTTGGGCTTAGTTTTGAGTGTTATATAGGAAATGAATGCTTAATAGAATGGGCTTTCTCATGTGGCGAGTTTTGTTTCATCTGCTGTTTAGAAGCAGTCATTAGGAAATACGTTTAAAATTAACTGTGATGCCTTAGTTGATGTATCTAGAGGATATGGGGTTTCAGAAGAAATGTGTAGAAATGCTAAATGATATTTGTTGAAAGCTATAGCTTTAACATTGCAATCTATTGATGTATAACTCATTCAAGCTTATGCCATTAAAGCTACTCTTTTTATTGTAAGGGATGGATGTTAGCAAGATTTAGAAATTGGATCTGACTCTTTACAAGTTATGAATGCTATAGTGTCTCCTTTTATATCACCTTGGCATTTAGCTAGTTTTATTTAGGACATTTTACTTTCGAATGCAAACTTTTATAAATGTTCTATTGTCTTTATTTCTTATGTAGTGGATGTGTGTACACATTGGGTAGCTACCCAAGCGAAATTTAGGATGCATGGTAGCTAATGGGTTGTCAAACCTCATCGTAATTGGCTAGGTTTTTATTTTTTAACTATGCCTCATGACCTCTAGATTTGTAATTGTTCATTTCCTGAATGAAATATCTTTTTTGATTAAAATAAATTATCTTACTCCATGGAATAGTTACTTATCATAATTAACACTTCAGTACTTTACCTTTGATTATTTCCATTTGTAGTTTTAAATTACGTGTATTTGCTCCATCACTTTTCTAAATAAGGTGATTAACAAATTTGAAAGTAAAAGTTTAATGGACCATAATATTTAGTAATTTGCTTGCATAGTAATATGAATATTGATATTTCAATAGGATGAAATACCTTTGAATTTTTTTTCTAAGTTGTGACATAGTTGAAAAAAGAAATAGTAATTCCAAATTTCAAACTCCACAAGAAAAAAGTACAAGATGTAATAATTTGAAACTTAATAAAATTAATAATGGACTTAGATAGGTGCTCAAAGGGTTGGACGTAAAAGAAATGAGAATTTTACTTGTTTATCATTACATATAATGAATATTACGTATATATTAATCGTATAAAAAAATATGACTAATTTACTAAACCTATCTTGCATCTTTAATATGCAATGTACATTCAATTACATTAATGTTAAGATGCAATATACATATAATGACACTATGTTTAGATTGAAGTAAGGAACGAGGAGGGAAGGAAAATAAGAACTTTAAGAAGAATTCCATTTTTTTTTTTTTGGGAAGGAGAGAGGGAAAGACTTTAGAATGAAAAACTTTCCATTAGGCCCATGAAAATAATTATCTTTAAATTCATGAGAATTTGAAGGAATTGATTGAAAGTGATAATTATATCATTAAAATAAAAGCACATTTAAAGTTACGAGAATATTTATGTAATTTTGTTACTATAAAAAATTATATTGCTAATTTTTCTCCCACATTCCTTTTTTCTTTATATAAACAAAGATACATATAACTTATTCCCTTAACATGTTTTCCTTTTTAATTTGTTCTTTTCATTTTATTGCCTTCCTATTTCTGTTCCTCTTTTCAAATATAGTGTTAATACGTGTCGTATTTTTTAAATGTAATATAATTACGTGTGGTAAAACATTAAATTGCATTTGTAAAATGTAATATTTTTATTATTTTCAATATTATATTTTTTAAATATAATTTAGGATTTGTATTTATATATTAGTTTTTATTTAATTTATATTTATATAATTTTTAAAATTAATAGATATGGACTTCACTCTAAAAGAAATATACATATACATATTATATATATATATATTTTATTTATAAAGTAAATCTTAATATAATAGGATTCAAAATCCAGCCCGACTGCGTGTTTCTGCGTCGCTCTGCCCAAAATTGAAATCACCATTGGTTTATAAATTCTCGACAATGATTTAATTTTGTTCCGTTATATTTTGCCCTCCTTCGCAGAAGTCTCTGTACTATGAAGATAAGGCAACAGGGGGAGACGTATTCCATAGTAATCGTTTTTGAGGCTTGACCTCACGATTCTTGTTATCTTCCAAAGTTGTATGACAATGTTTGTTTACATTCATCCTTTAAGAGATTTGCTGAACTGGAATCACCATCACGACTGAGAATGAGACCCTGAACAATCATCTTTATGTGAAACCCCTCTCTCTCTCTCTCTCTCTCTCTCTCCCATTCCTCTTTCTGATAAATGTTGCCTTATTGAATGGATCATTATAGATGAAATTATGCAGAAATGTGGGTGTATGATTATGTTTTTATTTTTTTTTTTAACATTTTTAAGAAATAAACAATATTAATCTTAATCCTTTAGTTATAATTAGACTATCTAACCCCCATATAAGACCCGACCATTGCCATAATTTACTTGTGAAGTACCCCCACACAAACCGTCATGCAGACTGCCCTGAGAATTTATTTAGGTAAATCAGGAATCTACGTTAGGTCACGAAAAGTGGAGTTTAAGCTGTCATGGCATCAGGGCACTGATAAATTCATTGAGTTGAAACCATATTCATACTGGTCCAACCTATTTTCCCCCCCACTTCCATCTTTTCCCTTTGTTTTTGACTTGTCATTTTTCTTTTATCGGGAAAAATGTATAGCCTGTAGGACTCTTGAGCTTACCCTTGGGATTGAGTTGATGAATTGTCGGAAAACATGGGGTTTTTGGTTGTGTTTGTGTGTGTGCTGGACTTTACAATATAACTGGAACTGCATATTTCAGTTAATTTGCTCTAAGCTTATAGAATAATTGATCATATATATCAGATGAATCTTGTTATTCTTGTTGGTGGTCGATGCCAACATAAATCATAATTTAGGTTTCTCTAGCTAATATGGTTTTGTTCTTTGTTGATTTTGTGATTGTAGTTTTGCTACAGTAAATGAAAAAAGTCTCATGCATGCACACTTCTTTTGTGTTGGGCGCACCTGCTCATGATAATGACCTCATGTTCCTAACTGCTATTGATTTATGCATCAACAATTTCAATAGATTCTCTTTAATTTCCATTATTTATGTTTACCTTTTCTTTTTTGCTTATCCAGTGATTTGTGTCTCCCTAGAAAACTTCAACAATTAGAAAGACCTCCTTGACAGTGACTTTCAAACATGCAGCTTTTATCTACGACTCTTGTTACTTGTAATTATCCGACCCATTTCATTGCAGTTAAGGTAACTACCTTAGTTATGGTCTTGTAAAGTTTAATAGTTGTGCAATCACTGAAAATTCAACCTTGTAAAATGCAATTTCCTTGAAAGGCAAGTGCAGCTGGAATTGAACCAGGAGGAAGAAGAAAGAACAATCCAATTCCTAAAAGGGTTAATGAAGTCAAGTTTCTTAGGGCTTTGGTACCTCCTCTTGCTGCCATGACATTGGCCCTATCTCCTTTCTCTGAAACTTCAGGTAAAGGTCTTCAATCCATTTCAGTTGCCAAAAG
Source organism: Lumnitzera littorea (assembly GCA_024138015.1). Lineage (NCBI taxonomy): Eukaryota > Viridiplantae > Streptophyta > Magnoliopsida > Myrtales > Combretaceae > Lumnitzera > Lumnitzera littorea. The sequence continues at coordinate 76,343,353 of JAMXBB010000008.1, forward strand.
GTCATACATCTGCTGTAACTGAAATCTCATAAACAAATGATTGGAGTGGGGCTGCTTTTTGGAAATATTAGTTGTTAATGGTAGAATATTTTACATGACAGTGTGCTGTTTTAGGCAAGAGTGGTTGAATTGAGTACTTTCTTCCCAACTCTGCTTGTTTGTTGAGACAGCAGGGTATGTTGAGTAAGTTAGCTAGTAAAGGCAATTGCAATGCGTTAAGACATGCCTGGAGTACTCTTTGCTACACGTAACCATGGCCCCATTGCTTTTGACACAGAAATAATGTTTCTATTTCTTATTGGCTACAAGTTGTATCTGAAAATGCCATGGTTCATGCATTCATCATTTTACAGTGAGAGGTTAACTATCAATTGGCTTTTGAGTCAAGTTGCATCTGGAGCTGATTACCGTCGTGTACTGACCTATTAGTTATAGAACTTATTGATCTTATCTTCACACACTGACATGCATTTATATTTTAAATGTTTAAGTTCTATCGATTTCACATCAATGCCAGACATACTTGGAAACAGGCAAATAGTATATAGTTCTGTAGGAGCTGAAACCATACTTTTCTCTAACAGCTAGGCAATCGGTTATGCTGTTCTTTTGTCAAAATCCTACCTCTTTTAGATGACATAATTATATACTGCAATGATGAATGTGAAAGGAGGATCTTGAAAGCAAAGATGGTGAGTAAGTTTGAAATTAAGTACTTGAGAAAACTCAATGTTTCTCCTTGGCACTAAGGTTTGCACATTCGAAGTCAAGAATATTTCTTTCACACAGAAAATACACCCTAGGATTACTTGGGAAAATTGTAAACTTGAATTGTAAAGCAGCATAATTGACTCTAAGGATTGCCTGAGGGCTGAGAAAGGAGGTGCATTAGTAGACTGAGGCCAATACCAGAGGCTTGCAGGAAGGGTAATCTATATTTCACATGTGCAACCTGGCATAGCATAAGCTAAGGAGTTCTTTAGTCAATTTATGAATTAACCTACAGAGGAGCACTTAAAAGCTGTCAACAGCGTCTTTTAATACTAGTAGGGCAGTCCTGTTAAGGGTATAATGTTTCAAAAGGTGCAAGAGATGGCAGTTGCCATTATGCTGGATCAATGTCAGCTAGGTTTTGATGTCAGGATATTGCACTAAGCGGAAATTTGATAATTTAGTGAAGCAAAAAGATGGAAACAGTGACTTGCTCAAGTGAGAATAAGAAGATTGGACAGTATGAAGCTTTTTTGTGATAATAAGTCAGCAAATATTGCAAGCATATTGTATGTCAACTGACACTTCATTGGGAAGTGGTTTGAGCACCAATTCATCTGCTCCTTCAAGTAAACTACTTGCAGATTTTCTTGCTAAAGAAATTCCTACAGCTAGATTTGAAGACTGAGTATGCAAGTTAGGAATATCAGAAAATGTATTTACTTGGATATAATTGGGCGTGTATAGCAGTGTATCTCTTATACATATGTTTGTGTATTTTACAACTTTTTACACTATCATCAAAACTGGACTCCATCCACATGCCCAAGAATAATTCTATTTGCAGTATATGCTTTACTCCTAATTTTTTTTTTCCCAAGCCTGGAGAATTTCCTTTTGATGCCATTCTCTGTTTTTGGAAACAAGAGGAGGAAAGAAAAAAAAAAAGAGGTGTATTCCTCTACACTTGCCTTTAGCTTGATGTTATTATTTGAAGTTCCCCCCCTTGTAGTATTCTTTATTTTCTTAATCTCTATAAGGGTGCATTTGCTCTTGTAGTACTCATTATCATTTAATAAAATTAAAAAATATTTGTGGTAATTGCAATCAATTATGCTTATTGTAGCTCTTAATAGTACGAAATGGTAGAAGGTGATAGTGATGGTAATAGTAGACTTCTACTGTGTTAGCTAACTTTTGCAAAAAAATATATGTTAAGAATGTGGAAAACGATCATTTTTATACATAGGAAATCATTTTCTAAGGAAACATTTTTTCTTGAGTAAACCATCATTATTGGTTAACTATTGTAGAGGACTAAATTTAATATTAGACTTCATCCCAATTGATTAAATAGATTTAATTCATTAGGTTAAGTTGATAGGATCTAAGGAGCTAAACCAATAAATTATTAGGATAATTACGGGAGATTTGATATGATAGGTTTGAAGTAAAGTTTGTTGAATCGATTTATTTGATTTAACCTTTATTAACTTGGCTTATACTAATAAAATAAGGTCATTTGAGTTTAAGTTCATAAAGGAGGCTAATCTTAAGTCCATTAAAAGGAAAGGATAAACTTTAACTCTTGATCATCATTACAATTCGACGGATGAGATTAAGGGCCATTTTCTATGAATACTCCTCTCTCTTCCTCATTTAGATAAGAGAGAATTGGCATAAACGTTATTACTCTAACGGATTCTCGCTTTGAAAGATCAAACACTTGAATATATCAAGAATACTTTCATAGTTTTCATCGATAGTGGAGTTTGATGCGTTCATACTCCTCTACCAGTTATTATAAGTATTAGAATCTCATTGAGATTACTTTTTCCTCTTTTTTATATTTCTCTCTTGATTATTTCATGTGTGTGATTCAAGTTATTCCTTTAATTACATGTGGTGAGATTTGACACATAGTACACACATGACCTTTGCACTCGTATCCATTAACCCACAACTACTACTACTATTACTTTGCTACCGCTATGGTAATATTTGATCATTATATTCACTAGGTTATGGTAAACCTTAAAAGAAGTTAGCAAAAGGTTCTTTTATGGAATAAATTCACTTTAAGTTATTTTTTTTTATTTGTTTTCCCAAAAAAAAAAAAATAGAAAAGTATCTTGTATTGTAGGATTTAGGATTATCTTTAAATTTGGAAAGAATATCTTTATTTTATGATTTTTATATTCATGCAACCTCAAAGATATTGTTAGATTTATGTATATTTTTATATAGGTAAAGCTTGGAATAACAATCTTGTATAAATAAACAGGCAGAATTATTATTGTAAATACAATCCCAAAGAGATTTGAAAGTTTTTTCTGAACAAGTCTTCAATAGGTTGGTGTGCTCACTTTATGGAACACTTAAGAGACCAATCACCATCTATTCCAACAATAAAGAAAGGAGTTCTAACAAACTAAAACTCATTGCAAGCACCAATTTTACAATGAATCACCTGTGGAGTAAATGGTTTATTTGGTACAGCTGTCACGGTTGAATAAAGGGTTATTGGAGAAAGATTGCTGGCATTCTTGGAAAAATATTCATTCAATCAGGCAAAACAAGTCAAAGATTGGAAAATCCTAGAGGCTAGGTTTGAGGATTTGGTAAGAGGAGTGAGTATGGGGGAGATGATGGAGAATAAGTTGTAAATTTTTCTGTTGCTGGCAAACTAGTTGCTTCAATCTAACTCAAGAGGAGATGATGAGTGATTGAGCTAAAGGATTGTCTTTTGCGATCCCTTCACTTGAGGTAAGAAGCTCTTTTGGTTGTAGTAGTTGATAATGGGAAGTTGGAAGATGAAGATGAGATGGATAGCTGTTGAGTTTTTGTTCAGTGTGAGCTTGGGAACAAGCTCACTGTCCTAGGAGGAAATAATGTTAGGAGTATCTTTATATTAGGAAAGATATATCTTTATTTTGTTACTTTTATATTTATGCACACTGAAGGGATATTGTCGGATTTATGCATATATTTATTTAAGAGATGTTAGGAATGATAATCTTGTACAAATAAGTATTCACAAAATACTAATAAGCAAGCAAGATTACTAACCTAAACACAATTTCAAAGAGATTAGGAGGTTTTCTCTCAATGAGCCTTTAAAAGATTTCATTACTCTCTAAATAAGCACTCAAAACACCAATTACTATAGCTTCCACTAAAGCATATTGCATACACTGATTTCACGTAAATAGTCTGTTGTCTAGATCCATAGCCAGTGCAAATAGCAGGATTATTATTTCGGTTTAGTTAAAATTGCGGCTTATGACAAATTTGGTGAACCTTGTCCGCAATATATTGTATACCTGAAGTTAAGGGAATAAATTTGTTGATTCCTTCTGACCCTGTTTTGCAGCCTTATTTGGAGAAACCATTGATGTCCAAAGAGGTGCTCAATTGTTTCATCGAGCATGCATTGGATGCCATGATGCCGGTGGAAACATAATACAGCCCGTGAGTTGCCATTTTTTCTTAGTTATTTGCACATTTTTCCTTCACCACTGAGTGTACTTATTGTCATCTTTTTGTTAGGGTGCAACTCTCTTTCTGAATGATCTACAGAGGTACGTTCCCTGAATTAGATTCAGTTCTTGTCTCAATGTACAGTAACAAGTAAGATATTGCCTAAACTGTCTCATAGTTATCTGATAAATAGTTTGCACAATTTTTTTGAGTTTAGTTACTGCATATTGTAATAGTGATTAACTTGCTGTGATTGCAGAAATGGTGTTGAGACAGAGGAGGAGATATACAGTGTCACCTACTTCGGGAAAGGCAGGATGCCAGTAAGTATTCAGTTAAAAATTTTGGGGCTGTACATGGGGAGCCTACGACTGTAATAGGTTTGCAGACTCTTGGAATTAAATCTGCCTCCTTCATGGTTGCCATTTTACTCACTGGATTTTTTGTTTGGGTGATATATCAGTAGCTCTTATCCTCATCAAATAAGGTCATAATAATTTCATAGATGGAACGAGAGTATTACTAAATAGTTTCAATAATATAAAACTGTTTAACACATGGAAATGGGAATAAGTATGCTTTTTCCAGACTGCAACTGAGGTTTCAATAAACCTCGACGAGTGAATTTCAGTATTAAATTCTTCAAGCTTGTCGCTTGTGGATTGTTTGCTGATCTTCTTACAAAAATATTTAGTGGAACTTTATATCTTTCTTCTTGGCATCTCCAGTGAGGACCTTTGATATCCAAGAGTACCCTTTAGACTTGCAAATTGTAATGATTCCTGTCGCTTTCCCGCAGACGTTGGCATTGGAGAGAAAATTTTGAGCTAACATTGCTTCTTACGTACCTGTTAAATCTTCCATCTGATCTATCTTTTTATCCAGCATAGTATTCTACTGCTGATCCTTATGAATGCTATCTACAGCCACAATTTCAAGATTAACTTTTGACATCCCCTTGTTATGGTGGTTCACCTCTGCTGCCAATAATTTCTGTCAGTAATCACTTCAGTGAATGCCCTGATGATGCTACTGATCACTGTATAATGGCCAGTAAATTGGGCCAGTATGCCATGCATGTTCCTTTATATCCAATCTTATCTTAATTCACTATAAAACTTGAGCACTTTCATGTTCCTTGTTGGTGTTAGGTGGGCAGTTGGTTGCCCAAATGATATTGAAAGCCCATAAGTCCTTTCCACATTCCCATTAATACAGAACCTTAGGTTTGAGTTGACATATAGCAAAGGTCCTGAAGGTTGTTTTCTAAATTAGATGATGTTTAAGATTTTACTGAGAAAATATTGCAAATGCATACTTTATATGGTCTCTTGTAATGATTGCTGAAAAAATAGACACCATTTATCTTGAGAAAAGAAATCTATTTGATGGAGCATGTTTGATTATTTATGCAGGGTTTTGGACAGAACTGTACACCAAGAGGGCAATGTACATTTGGGCCTCGGTTGCAGGATGAGGAGATCAGACTGTTAGCTAAATTTGTGAGATTACAAGCAGATCAAGGGTGGCCAAACATAGAAATTAATGAAGATTGATTCTTGTTAATTGCAGGACCCGCTGTTTGCTGCTTCTCTCTGTATTGATGTTCATCATGTATAATTAGGTAAGTCATCAGTTCATCTGCTTCATTCATTGTTTTAGTAACAGTGCAGCTAAGAAGTATAAATATAATCTCAATCAGGAGTGGCATGACTCTGCGTGCCACCTTGTGACATCAGTGCTTCTTGTTGTAGGAGAGTTAGAAATACCTTTCAATAAGTTGATAAAATTTTTAGAGGCAACTATGCCTTTTGTTTGGTTAGAGTACCTCTGCAAATGGATCATGAAATCAAAAGTTTCGTATATCTCCTGCAAATTGAGTAAAGGAGCTTACTTTTACTTTCTTCGTGGGCATCCTTCAACAAAATCTCTACCAGCTTAATCTATTGTTCAATCCTTTTATCTCAGAGGTTTGGGTATTCACTGTCCAAGGATTGGATTCCGTCTTTGAAAACACTTAATGTTGAGAACAATCTGTAAGAAAAATTCCTCCACCGTCCACATTATTATCATCAAGGCCCAATGCTTGGCTTGGATTTCTGCTACCAAAGTTGCTCCAATCCAATGCATGTTGCCCATCTTATTTGAAGATGCACTGCACCTTCGATGCAACCATTGCTGTAATACATTAATTTCCATCATATGCAGCATTAGTATCTATGTTAATATTCACCGAAGGAGGTTTTGCCCATATAGCAGGTGTCTGGATTTTTTTTCTTGGAAAAATCTAAGCGGTCCGATCTTCAGTTGATCTTTGTACACATAAAACTCTATCAACTATTGCTGTATACAGTTCCTCCACTTCCAAATTACCTTCAATTCTATGGAAAAATCCTGAGTAGCTTGCTGTTGAGCTATAGCTTCATAGGGCTGTATCACTGGTGACATTTCCACCAATCCTCTACTATCATATATACTTTTTAGCTGACATCTAGCTCTCTCTTTCATTCAGGCCATTACTAATAAATTATTTCTCATGTGAGACATTCTCTCGCTCTCTCTCTCTCTCTCTTTTTTTTGACTTTATTTCCATATCAATCCATACCCATTTTTGTTAAGTATCAGTCCCAACACCTGACTTCATATGAATATTGACTGCAAAATGTTCTTTAATGAGATCGCAGACGATCCATTATCAAAGGAGGAGGACATCTGTGCTCCTTTCTAATAGGAGTCAAGTAAGTTGTTTCTGATTAGAAAAAAAACATTAGGAACATGTCTTCTACAAATAAAACTTGAGTCGTTCATGAATTTGTGTCAGTTAAAACTCTATCATCTTCCATCTTATGGTATGGGATGGAATTCCTACGATGTTTTTCACTTGCTTTATTTTGAAGCGGCACCTCTAGTTGGTTCTTTATCTCAAGATTTTCTTACTTGCCTTGGTGAATGAGCACATTTGGCATGATTTTGTTAAAATGTAGATGTATTTTCCTAAGCAAGGTTAGGTAAGAGCTATATGGGAAGTTTAGGTCATCTTTCATGTTAGAAACTAATCACTCTGGATCCATGACTGATTTCAATCATCAGTGATTGTCTTGCACACTAGCGTTCAAGGTGGCTTTAGATGAGATTCATCTCTTTTCGAGCACTTCGAGTTAAGTATGTTTTTAAGGACAATTGTAAAAGTACAATCTGGCTTTTGGTGTTATTGTGAATTCATGACTTACGCTTTGGTTTTTAACAAATATATGACTTATGTTCCGTCACTATTTGTTAGCGTTAGTCAGGGATATGTATTAGCTTTTAATTGATCCAAAATGGTTAATTTATTAAATAATGTTACTAAATAAACTTAATTAAAAAATGTAATGGAAATGGTTAAAAATACATAAAAGAAAAAAAAAAGTACTAAATATTGGAAAGAAAAAAGAATAACTTTAGACCCTAAAAGTCCTCTTTCTAGCCATCTCTTGGGGGATGGTTTGCCACCACCAAGAGAGGGTTGCCTAATTTACATCGCGTTGGTAGTGTCTCGAATTCCATTGCATAATCTTCTACACTTAAATCTTCCTGCCAGAAGTTAAGATATTTAAGAACACTTATTGTCGATAACATTATGGCACAAACAACTTCTACATCTGCCTCCTGATAAACCTATATGCGTTAATCTCTTCCTCATCAAAATTTCCTACTACGTGTTGGCATGATTAGTAACTTTTACTCGTAAAAATATACATAGTTAGTCCTTGACATTTACATTATTTTTAAATTTTAGTCCATAAACTTTTATATTTTCTATTTGATTCCTAAGTGTTTAAGTTTTACCAAATTGGACCTGTCAATTCTATTATTATTATTATTATTTTTTGTTAATTCTTCAAACTGTCAATGTTTGATGATTTATAATAATTAATTTGATCAAATAATATCATGAACTACATTTGATTGAATAATATAATAAATATAGCAATATGTATAGAGTAGAGAAATGTTAGAATAAATATAAGCCCTTATGCCTCAGCTAGCTGCCCGCGCTCAATCTTAAGATGGTGGGCTAAGGCTATTTTTGCTTAATTGGGTTATGGCTCACTTTTACAAGTGGGTTATGGTATATAATCGGTGGACACCACTTTCATTAGTAGGTACACCTAGGGTAGTGGATCGACACCTAGTAATATTAAAAAGCAAAATATAAGTTTAACGAATTTCACGATAATCTATTTTGCAAAAGTTTAAAAATGTACAGACAAAAAAAAAAAGAAAAGGTAAGGACTTAAAATATAAAGCAGGTAAATATTTAGCATAAATGTGTACATTTCTCATTTGTAAATGAAATGCCAGAAGGATAAGAGAAGAGGCAGCGAGACGGGAAGCTCTTTTCACGTTGAGAAGGTTGAATTGAAAACTTGCACCAGCTATTGGTCTTGGAGAGAACTCTTGGTTGAATGCTTTTTATAGAGAGGAAAAATTTAGGTGTAAACTGTTTAGTTTGATAAAATAACCAAGAGTGGGCATGTAAAACCCATAAAATTTCTCTTATGTAGTAAATCTTAATATGCTTGTAAAAACACTTTTCAATTTGTAATTCTCTTCTAAGTGTTATAGAAGTACTAATAGTTGTCTAACTGACTCTAGCTTGTAAAATGTATGTATAAAAACTTATCTTAAATATTAGTCTGATCTTTTTATGAATATCTACGGGAATTTACGTTGTAATATTACTCTACACTTTGTAAATTCCGTTAAATTGGTATATATACCAAATTTTGTAAACTTAAGCAAAACTTTGTGTATTCTCATCAATGCTGATATGCTTTGTAAACTTGTTCGATGTCAGTAAAACAATCGAAATTTTTCTTCAATCCATTTCATTGTCTGTAACTTAACAATCGAGGATCAAATCAACTAAATTTTAAAAGCACCTTAAAGTTCTTTAGATTAAATTGAATAATTGTCCCTATCTCTCTCCTCTTTTTCCTACAAACGAAAGAAAAAAACATGAGTTGTAAAACCGTAGGGTAACCGCCCCATGCTGGCCGCCCTTAATACATTTTCCACCCTTTCTCCATCGTTTTTCCTTTATCTTTCACTCTTAGCTTATCAAATCCAATAAGGTTCTCCGTAATTGGAGTTTATTGTTGTCGATCTTTTTTTTTTTTTTTGCCATCTCTCTCTCTTCATCTTTTCTTCTTTCTACTTTTTTATGGTTTAAGTATATAGTAGTTGTATAAATATGAATAATTAATAGATAATTATATAATTTTATAGAAGTTGGTATTTTTTATTAGATTGTAATAATAGTTTTAGTAGTTGTATTAGAAACAAAAATTAGTTACTTGTGATAAACTTATAGATTAAGATATATTTTTATAAATAGGATAATATCAATGAGAATAGATAAATAAGTTTCAATATAGAAAAATGGTCTTATACCCTTTAGATAGTGGCTTTCTCGAAATAACTAAAATTAAATTCCATTTTCATTTTTATTACATCTATTTTTTTATTTTTTTCATTGATTCATTAGTGTCTTACTTTATGCCAATATTTATATTATTATTCATAATAGAATAGAAATTACAAGTACTAGCATACTCTCTCTTCGCCTTGCAGTTTCTTTATCACTACTTCCTTCCTCATTGTTGTAGCTGTCTTCATTGTAATCGCTTTTGTCACCATTCATTGTTGCTACTTTTCTCATCTTGATTGCTATTTTTATCGACTAGTCTATCTTTACTCTCTCTCTCTAGTGTAAGGTTACATGGGTTGGTTTGTCTTTTTCATTTTATTTAGTTTCTTACCCCTTATGTGGGCATTTTCTTTGATAAATGGATTGCTTTTTTTTATTCTCATTAGAAAATTTATTTTATATAAGGGATATTTGAACTCATAGATGTAAAAGAGACTTGTCCACATCTCTTAATTTGGTTGTCAATTACCCCTTGTCTCATAATCTATTAATGTGAATGTTCTTTCTATTGCTACCCCCCTTCTTAGGTTGTCAATTAGCACTTTATCTAAGGGTCATATTTGGGATTTATGCATAGAGTCCCTCTACATAACTTTTGCATATATTATGTGTTGCTCATTACTAGGAGGATTTCAATTTTGAAAAAATCTTTAATATAACTGTATATATTGGTGTTTTATCTAAATCACATTACTAAGTTGACTAGTGATTTTAGAGGTCAGCTACTATGGTAGTAATAACATAACTGTAGAAGGTTAAATTTGACTCATGGATTTTGGGTTCAATAATTAAAATGGATTTGACTTTTTAGACTAAGGTGATAAGGTCTAAAGAGTTAAGCCTATATACATATTAGGGATGATTATGAGAGATTTGGTATGATGGGCTCGAAGTGGGGCTCGTTGGATCGGTTTATTCGATCTGATCCGATCTTTCTTAACTTGGCTTACACTAATAAAATGAGCTCATTTAGGCCTATGCTTATAAAGTAAGCCCATCTCGAGTCCATTAAAAAGGAAGGGATTAATTCTAACACTTTGATCGTCATCACAATCCAACAAATAAGATTAAGGGTTATTCTTTATAAATATCTCTCTCTCTCTCTCTCTCTCCTTTATTTAAAGAAGAGAGATTTAGCATGAACATTGTTATTTTATCGAATTCTCATTGCAGAAGATTAAATACTTAAATACTTTAAAAACACTATCTCGTTTTTCATCGTTAGTGAAATTTGATACTTTCGAGCTTCTCTACCTGTCACTAAAGTATTGTTGAGATCGCCTACTCTTTATTCCTACAATTCTCTTTTGATTATCCTATACGAATTACTCAAGTCATTTCCTTAGTTACATGTAGCGCGCTTATCACACACTACACACGTGACCTTCACATTCAAATCTTCACCTCTATAATAACTTCACTAGTGCTATATGTATCAATAATAGCCATAAGTGTTATGAGGGTGTAAATGAATGGAAACCTTAGTGTCTTCATTAGCCACTAGCTCACTTATCTACCAACCAGATCTAACTCTAAAGTTAGCTTCTTTACTGTCCATTAGGTTACATTGAAGACTTGAAAATTAATTTCCTAATTGAGAAATAGCATGTACCAATCTTGAGTGTAAAAATTATACTCCTCATCTTTTCTCTTGTGTTTGTTTTTTTATCTATATTTTGTTAGTGAAAATTAACGATGCATCATGAGCACTTAAAAGGAAATATTCATGTATGTCTATGTACTTACTTTTTTTTTTTTTTTTGGAAGTTTTACGATTAGCCATTTTAGTGGGTGTAATGTCACTAATGGTCGATTACATATACAGAGTATGATACCATGCTTGGATGACCTTAAAGAACCCTTAATCTCATGACATATGGAGGGATGTAATAAGAGAGAGACAATTGGGGAGAAACAGATGATCCTCAAATAGTTTGCTAGCACACTTGATAGATGAATGTTCTTAGGCATTTTTATCAAATCAATGTTTTAATCTTTGAGGGAAGATTGTAGTAACACAATGACATTTTTTTGGATCTTCAAAATGTGCCAAATGAGGAAGACAATGTATTAATAGATTTTAAAGCTCATTCTTGATCGTTGGATGAGTTTATAGATTGATGGATGAGATGAATCTTCCATGACATCCATTGAATCATTTTGTTGATTAATGGGTGGAATGCATCTATTATTAATGGATATGTAGCTTCTTTTTTGGGAATTTCTTATGGGCCAAGACCATATATAAACCCATTAAGCGTGTAAGCTTGTTGAGAAGGGCCAAGAGCGGTAAGATTCGTTTAATGATTCCTATTTCAAGCTTGCCAAGATAGTTCTCCTTAAGATGTTTATAAATAAATAGGATAGGCTCTTTAAATGCCAAAAATGGAGTGATGCAAGTGGATTAAATGATTGATCTAGTTTGGCCTACCTTGGCTTGCATGGAAAGTAGGCCAACTCATTATAGTTTGTATGATAACTGGCCTACAATTAGTTGGCCTAATCGAACTTGCAGAGGCTAGTAGGTTAACCTACTAACTTAGCTTATTTAACCTATTTTACGTTTTGGTGAGTTAAATTAGTCAACCTAACTTGTCTAACCAATTATACATTTTAGTGGATTATTTGGTTAACCTACTAACAATACATTTTATTTTTTCACTTAAATTATTGAATGATTTTATTTAAAATATGACAACCAAATAAGCATATTTTGCACATGATTCCTTTTAAGCATCCATAATCAATTTAATAGATATCCACAAATAATATTGTTAATCAAATGATAAAAAAAAAATCATTTGCATGCATGGAAACAAAGTAAAATATATAAATTTTAACATAGATTTAGACTATATAACTCAGGGTGGATTTTCTTTTTGAATTGACATCTAACTATATCAATCTATTTGTAGAATTGATTTAATAATAAAGAAAAGGAGCATAAACTTCTAATGATTTGTTCTTACTTATTAATAATTAGAAACTTCCAATAACTTGTTCTTAATGGAAGTGAAGTGCCATAAACTTCCAAAGAGGCACTGACCCATCTATGCTTATCAATTACATTATAAATGTTACAGTAAACATTAAGTTATAAATTATGAAAGCAAAAAGGAATTCCTTAAGCCCTTATAGGTAATTTCTATCATATCATACTTGTTGAACTCTTGAGTTAAATCACAAGTTTATACACTAAATTGAAAGATTTAAATTATAAAAAACTAAAAACAAAAATAAATAAGTTGAAATATATTATCATTCAACAAATGTGTGTAAAATTGGAGTTCCAATGACAATATAATAGCTATGTCAACATTGATCATTCTTCATCAATAACCCTATTTGAATCTTCCATTAACGATATTGTTTTAAGACTTTTTTTTACTTTCATCTATGATTCAACAAATAGCACACATAATTAGATAGAAATATTAAAAGTTCAAAATCATAAATTAAGAAAACATGTTATCAAAATGAAAAATTACCTTTCTAATCAAGTCCTTGTAACTAAACACGTGTATAAATTAAAGCTCTAACATTTTCAGGAAGCATAGTATTAGAGAACATAGTATGAGTACGAGCACCAATATTAAGGTTAGACTAAAAGCTAATATAATAATTGGAATACTAAGTATATTAGAAGGCATCATCCACAAATCTAGATGCCTATAACGTTAAGTTTTCTAATATTCCAACACATCCAACTTTGGGTAAAAGTTCATGCCCATTATTGGTTCATTTAGATAGAGATTAAAGGAAGACTTATTTGTAGCCTATATTTCAACTTAATAGTGCTCCTATATCATTAGGAAAAAAAGAAGTGATGATTATTCTTAATTAACATTGGTGAAGAAGTGATGATTATTGATCATTAAAAATGGAACACCATTAAAAAATAAACAATGAAAGTGATTGTGGAATTTACATCAAGAGTAGCAAAATAGATATCCAAACTTTTCTAGATCTTAGCTTCCTTGAGGGTCTTTTACCTTTGCTTATACCTCAAAGTGTTTGTTGAACTTGAGAAGATCCAACTAGGAGCTATTATTGTCCCCATTACTTGTCTTGCTCTTGTTAGATTCTCTTAAAAGCTTATATAAGTTACTTTTTGTTTTATCCAAATTCTCTTTATAAGTGAGTGCATCAATCTTATTGAGCAAAACTTTATAAAGTTAAACTTCGCTTGAGGGTATAAAACAACTCCAAGTGCAAAGATAATACTATACTTATCATAATATTTATCAAAATTTTCTTTATCTTAATAGACATATCGCTTATGAACAAATCTTTACTCATTAAATTCTCATTTGACAAACACCTTAGTTTGAAGTTGCATAAGAGAATCTAGGCATCAAATTTGTACTAGTGTAAAAATGATAAAAAAATTTGCACAATTTTCATGACCATTCCCTCTCCTCCATTGATGGACAATACATATAATTCGAGTCATTCAATTAGAAGTAGTAAAAAGCACGTTGACACTTTAGAGTATTATCAAGCATAAGATAAGTAGAATTCTATCTAGTGGTTACATCCAAATGCAAAACAATATTGGTATCAATATTACCAACTTGTTTAACATAGTCCTAAACATGTTTCATTATGCTCTCTAACCCTTTAAATACTTTACTCTCTCTTGTTTCATGTAAAGTCTCATTAGCAATTGTTAAGACCTTTTCAACAAGTAAATGAAGAATGTGATCACAATATGTAACATGAAGAAAAAAAAATTAATGCTACATGATAAATACCTTGTAATTTAAGTTGATCTTTCAAGAACTTTTGCATGCAATCATTAGTGAATGCATTGTCCATGGTGAGAGAGAATACTTTTTTTTTTTTAACTATGTAGCCAATCTTTTGAAAAATCAAACATTTTTTTAATAATTCATATCTTGACAAAGGAGGGGGCATGTGATAGAAAGAAATTTTTTTTTATTAATTTTCCAATTTTGATTTGCAAAATAGGTAGTCAAACATAATAAATCTTCACTTGTGCAAGCTGTCCATGGGTTAAAGATTAAACAAACTCTATCAAGAATTTTTTCCAAAACTTTTTCCAACTTCTGCTTCTTAAGTAAGTAGGATTTCTACATATCAAATGTAGCTGTTTCCCTATAGATGGGAATATAATTAGGGTTGGAATGCTTTTAAAGTGTACAATTATTCTATATTCAGTAAATGAAAAAGGAAGATTGTGTCCAATTATTGTCATTAATGAAATTTCATAGGCTACTTTAATATCTATTCTTTTTTTAATTTAGCTTTCTAAATTGATCAATGGTCTCATCACTTGCATCATGACACTTGGGAAGTTAACTACACTTTTGCCTACATTGACTTAGAGTTGATGTTTCATACTTAGATCTACCAATAACATATTCTTTCTAATGTCCATTACGTCTTGCTATTTCGTTACCATCTTTTCCTACTTCTATTTTTGTAAATGCTTTCTAATCTTTAGAAATATTTGCACTAACTCTCTTACCCTTTAGGTTCTTTAGAGTTAAGAGATGTTCTTACACTAGCATTTCTTACACTAGCATTGGATGTCATACCATCATTACTACCATAAGATTTTGATTTATTATCCACCTTGATGTGCTAGATATTAGTGCCATTACCAAAAACTGGTAATACCATCCATTTCAAAAATACATCCCAAAAGAGAATGTAAGAATATAATATAAGAAACTTGTATAATTAAAATTGGAGAGTTTTTTTTTTTTCACCAATAAAATTAGAGAGGTTAAATTGCTCACTTAAGAAAAATTATTTTTTATATATTAGATAAAAAGAGATTTGTAAATCAAATTCAACTAAATTCTTTTCTAAGTATGGAACATCAACTCTAAGTAGACATCTACAAAAGTGTAGTTTACTTCCTAAGTATCATGATGTCTATGATGTGGTCATTAATTAGTTTGGAAAGTTAAAGTTAAGAAAAGTAGATTACAAAGTTTCTTATGAAATTTCATTAATAACAATAATTAGACATAATTTTTCATTTATTGAATATAGGAGTATTGTTCAATTTATAAAACACTTTAAACCTGATTACATTCCTATTTCTAGGATGTAAACCCCGCAAATTTAGTTTTTTAGGTATTGAATCGATAGGTAATTATTCGAAGTCAATGGAGGTGATAAAATTTAAAATTGATTAAAATTTTAAACTTGAACATAATATAAATAAAAAAAACTCTGAAAATCTCGATTGAAACCTTAATCGTGTACAAAAATCTTAAATCCTATATACACATAAATATTCAAGATTGAACTCGAACTTAACAAAAATCCTAAAACTATAAACTAAAGCTTATAAAATGAATAATTATATCGTTAAAGTATTAAAAACCTAATAGAATATGATTATCGATTAACACACGTAATCACGTAAAATTATTAACAAGTAAGTTGAAATAACTTCTGGATATTATAAACATAACGGATAACAATTTAATTAATAAATTTTATAAAATTACAAGTATTATTTATAATTTTGCATTTGGAATTATGATTCTTAATTTTTTCTTTTTTTCCTTTTTCCTTTTTTCCTTCTTCCTTCTTCCTTTTCCTTTCCTTATTTTTTTTCCTTTTCCCACGTAAATTCTCTCCTCTCCTGGACGTGGTGAGCAATAACCCATGTGTGTAAAATCTTGTTTAGATTAGATAAGATAAGATAAACAAGTCAAATCAACTTCTTATCTCTTATTTTTCCTTATCTCTTATTTTGCTCTACTTTTTGCCCTTTTCTTTTTCATTCACGTCTGTAGCCTTTTTCTTTTTCAACTTCCTAAGTCTATCATTACAAACCAAAGACCAACATTCTCTTTTTAAGACAAAATCACACACACACACACACACACATATGTATTTCCTTATCCTAAACCAAGAATCCCTTTCCCTTTTCAATTTTATCTTGAATTTTCCTTCTACCTTTTTCAACAACTAAGAAGAGGAAGAAGCTTTTCAATTAATTACTTATTAAGTTACCAAGAGAAGTAAATAAATAGTATGTATATTATATTTATTTTGTAATAGTCATTTATATGTACTCTTTTGTATATATGTATTTTTGTAGAATTTATATATCACAGCAGTATGTAATGAAATTTACATGTATTTTATTATTTTTTTTAAGAAGACTCCATATACATGTATTAAAAAGATATGTAAAATTAGTATTTCTTATGTTATGTGTGTTCATATATGTATAAATACTTAAGTATATACTTATATGTACATATATGTTATAATTGAATATGTAAGCATAAGGTATAAAGAGATATAAGTACGTATATGCATATATAGTAGTTGTATATTATTTATTTTCATTATATATATGTATATACGGTCGGTTATGTATGTATGTATGTATAGAATACAAAAATATAAGTATAATATATGTATGAGTATAGTATATGTATATACGTATGGTGCATATAGTATATTTAGGGGTATATTGTAAAATTACATATGTATATATGTATAAATAAATTGAGGGAACCTAAGTATATAAGTACGTATAAGTATATAAGTATGCTTAAAAAGTATATGTATAATATACTATAATATTAAATTATTAAATACGGTAAGATAATATACATATATATGTGTGTGTGTGTATGTATGTGAATGCCTTAAGCCTTGAAGAAAAAGGAAAGGGATTAATTTTTAAATTTAATAAAAAATAATAATAGATATATAAATATTAAGTAAAGTACAAAATAAGAGAAATTGGAAAATATGAAAAATTCATAAAAATGACACTAGAGCATTTATAAGCTGCTACGTCATCATTCTAAAATTTTTTATAATTAAAATTCATAATTATTAATAATAATTAATTAATTAAGAAATTATTAAAGTAATAAAAATAAATTAAATAAGTATTTAACCTTAAAAATATCAAAATAAGTAAAGTGCCATAAATAAACTTAAAAAGAAGAAAATTACAAAAATATAAAACTTTGATATTTATCAAATTATAAATATATAAAGAAAATTTTGAAATAATAATTTATAATTATTTAAGTCAAAATAATGAAATCTATAATATTTTAAATCATCATGAAATATGCGGGTTACAACGTCCAAAATGGATCCCGCTACAAGAAAGTACATTTGAAAACGATAAAGATGGACTATAAGTTCAAAAAATCGGAATTAAAATAAAAAAAGTTATATGCGATTGAAAATTTAAGATAAATCGAGAAAAATAGATAGAAGATTTAAATTAAACTATGTCTATACCATACTTGGGTTATAGTGAAAAACTAGATAAATAATGATAGATATTTAGTTAACTGAGGAATTTAGTTTTTCATAATATTTATAAGCTTTGTTATCTTTTAGGTATCCAATTATCAAGATTTAATACTGATTGTTTGATTGAATGATTGATTGTTTTGTGTACTATTATTCGTGTAATTACTTTCTTAAATTGATAAATATAACTATTCAATTAAAATAATCAGTTATATTAGCTATATGTCTATGACCCAATTGGTATATTGATGGAGAGTATTAGCTTTGCAAATTTTTGAGGAAAATATTTTTGAAAAAATCGCTTTTCCAATCTTAAATATATTTTGTATGATTTCTGTGAGGGCTCGTAGTGTTCGTGAATGATATTTTATTACTAAGGTAAAGCTTGTATAATATCTCCATTTAATTGTGAGAGGATTTGCATATTTGTACTCATGGGGCCATGGTTATATTTTGATAGTGAGAGAACTCGCTTTGTGTGCCCGAGAGGCCTTGGATACGCTTAGTAGATAGCCCTAATTAGGGTTCACCTATATTGATTGCTATTTCTCAACTAGGGTAATAATCGAGTATCGTCTAGTGGGATAGTACCCTCAGGCAGCCTCATGTAATTAAGGTAAGATGTTCTGTGTAAGTAAGTACAAAGGAAAATCAACGTGTAGATGACGTAAATCTACATCTTCTATAGTTCCAGAGTCTTATAGATGTGTTGTTTGTATTTATTGTGTATGCATTTATTTTGTTATAGATAGATTATATGTGTGATAATAATGTTTGATAACTTGCTTGAACGGTAGTGATGAGGAACAATCTTACTGAGCCATGGTTTGGTAATTCTCTTATAGTTTCTTTTGCAAGTTCCTTTAAGTAGGGATTGGGATAATCTTGAGAGTAGAGTATAAACTGAAGATATGTTTGATAATTTTAGAGTTAATTGAAATGTGTATAGTTGATACCGAAACAATTTATGTAAAAAATATTTATATGATATGATTATGTATAATATAGTATTTCTTATAATACATTTCGCTTGTAGATAGATTGTATGTGTGATAATAATGTTTGATAATTTGCTTGAATGGTAGTGGTGAGGAATGAACTCACTGAGTTATGGATTGCTTATTCTTCTATAGTTTCTTTTGCATGTTCCTTTAAGTAAGGACTGGGATAATCTTGAGAGTAGAGTATAAACTCGAGATATGTTAGATAATGTTAAAGTTAATTGAAATGTGTATAGTTGGTACCGAAACAATTTATGTAGAAAATATTTATATGATAGGATTATATATAATATAATATTTCTTATAAATTATCAAGTTATTTTGCCTTGTCTTAGTATTTGGTAGAGGATACCGATTCTTTATGGTTCTGATGAACTGTGGAATATCAAATGTCCATGATTATTTATATTTTATAGTAAATTAATTAATTAAAAATAAAAAACATTAGTGACTGTTAGAGCCTTGCAATTTTTGACTTGTAAGATAGTTTTTGTCTTATGGATGCACACGTGATATGAAAATTTTAAGTAATTCTATTAGACCTACCTTAGGGTTCGTCATTTTATCGTTCAAATCTAATAGGGACACCTCGTTTGTCAGTTACTTCTAGAGAAGTTTATAGAAAGCTTTAGGTACCAAACTGTGATTTAGTATTACTTTTCATCCATAGATAGATAATCAGTCAGAACGTACCATTTAGATTTTGGAAGACTTGTTGAGAGTGTGTGTACTTGACTTCGATGGGCGTTAGCTTTAGTGGAGTTTGCTTATAATAATAGCTATTAAGCCACCATTCAAACGGTTCCATTTGAAGCGTTATACAGTCTAAAGTGCAGATTGCCTATTATCCCTTATCCCAAATAAACCTTATATATTTTCCCTACAGGAATAGAAAACTTACGGTTTTCAACTTAACCTTAAATTCTTAATCAAGAATTGTGTTATTGAAAGGAAAATTTGACAAGAATTCTTCCTTATTCAAGTAAGTTTTCATTTTATTTTTGTTTTACTCTATCGATTTATATCCTTAATCTTTTTCTTGGAGTTTTGGGAGAGAGAGTAATAGGGATCACAGACCAATCACACGCTTATGCTCTTGAGCTCGTGGGCTTGCTCAGATGGCTTATCGAGTTGTTTGAGGTGAGTTGAGCACTGAGGAGTAATACATTTCTCAATCTAACTTGCCGAGCTACTTCACTCTCTATGTTATTCAAGAAGTTGCCGAGGTGATCAGCTAACATGCTAAGTTGACCCCTCCTTAACAAACCCTAGTCTAAGTATTGAATGAAGATATAGCTAACCTTACAAATGTTGAGGCCAAGCTAACTATTGTTAGGAGTTGATCATCCAAAGCTAACCCGAAAATGAGTTAACCATTGAGTCAACCCTGGTCCAATCCTAATTGTTCGAGCTATTGAACTACTGATGTTGACCTTACTTGATTGGAATTTGCCCCTACTAGGATAATAGTGTCATGGGGACCACATAATTAGCAAATCGTGTGTGCATTATCCTTTTTCTAATATGTATACTGTCCTTTCTAACAAAAGACATTCTTTTTGCATGATTACATTGATACACCTATAAATTATTCCACTTTTTCTTTAGTTAGTAAGGATCTTTTTCTGTAATTTCCTGTAATCTAGGACTTACTTTAATTTGATATTATAAATATTTGCAAATTGTAATAGTTGTAGGGATAACATATAGGGAATATACTGAACTTTTACACTCTCTCGAACTAAGTGTTCTTTTGCTTACTTTTGAGCTACTTTTATCTAGCCCATTGAGTGTGGACTAGTGGCGAGTGACCTTTAGCTATATTGTACATCATATCGAGTGTGACCTAAGTTTGTGTGAGGTGTTGGTGCGTCATATCCATCATTGGTGTATAGGAAACCCTGCTCAACTATTAACTCTCATTTATCCTTAGTACCATCTCGCAGTCCTGACTCACCCCTTGGTTACACGTGATATTGGGCTTGTGTGTTCATCCATGGACCCATATCATCCTGGTGTGAGAGCTTAGATTACGTTCAAAGGCTAACTTTTGCTACCTTTTTCTTTAAGTAATTTGCTATTGGTTTTGTGTGTTCAAGGTTTCTGTTAACACTAGTAGTTTGGTAAGTGAATAACGTTGAAGACATTCGATGCTCTATTTTCCCTTGTTTCTTATATGCAAAATTAGAGTGGTTATTGACTTGTTCATTGTATGTAGTTATGGGAGCATTAGTTACTGTTCTGTTGTTGTTATTTGCAAAAAGGACTCCGAGTGGTATTTTTAAACATCAATTTTGTGAGTTAAACCAACAATGTCAAATTCAAGTGTTTAGGGAACTCTAGTAAACTAAGAAAGTGGTGCTCGATATGGTTAAGGGCAAGAAGGAAGCTTTATACCTCAGTTAGTGGGTGACCACTTGGATAAGCTTACCAACTTAATAGTTAGTTTGGTGATTGTTGTCCAAGAATATAGATAACTAGCTAGAAATAGCCCAATTAGAGGATGTGAGCAGCAAGAGTGAGGCAATGGTGAGTTTGGCCAAGCTAATGCTCGACTACCTCAAATTGAAGGAATGAGTAGAGCTGCTAGGTGTAGGTTAACACTCAAAGAAATTTAAGAAGAAGAGGAAGGGGACGACGAAGCGAAGGAGTACTATGAGCTTGAAGAAAGGAATATACGAACCCTTAGGGTTAAAGGGTTGAGGATGCGTATTCTAAGCTTTTTTGGAAGTAGAGATACCGAGGATTACCTAGATTTGGTAGAAAAAATTGACAAGAAATTTAAATGCCATGAAGTGTCGATAATGCAAAAGTTAGACTTGTTGTGCTAGAGTTCACTAGTTATACTACCCTATGGCAGAAAAACTTGCAAGTCATTTAACGAAAGGGAAGGGAACAAGAAATTAGGGGTTAGGATGAGATGAAGAGGGTCACGAGGAGAAGGTTTGTGTTGAGCTACTATTTGTAGGATGCTTTCAAAAGGTTGTAGAAATTGAGGCAAGAAGTATCAATTGTTGAAGCTTATGTTAAGGAATTCTAGATATTGATGATTCAATGCGAAGTTAATGAGCTAGAAGACCAAACTGTATCTCGATTCATCGGTACATTAAAATACAAGATCAGAGATATCCCAGAAACCATGGATATTAGGACACTTGATGATACAATTTGAGTCACCTAGAGGATAGAAAGGCACCAAATAGAAGGTTCCGATCACTAGTCGGCTAACCTGGCAGTAACTGAATTGTTCCCAGCAAACCCATGCAAACAAAACCAAGTAAGGTTGCTGAGATTCGACTTGTATAGACTACTTGAGCAGAGGGGAAGGAAGTCTTGAGGAAGTTTGAGAAAGGTTAGAGTTCGGGGAGGAAGACGAGTGAAATTAAGTGTTTCAAATGTCAAGGATTTGGACACATGGCCACTTAGTGCCTGAATAGAAGAATTATGGTGATTCGAGGTGAGGAGCCGATTGTTGAAGTAGATAGTACTGATGAGGAAGTAGAGGAGTTGAAAGATGATAGACAAGTTAAGCCATCTAAGGAAGAAGTTATCTATAGTGAGGAAGGTAACTTTATGTTAACTACTTTAGTGTTGAGGAGGACAACAAGTATTTGTCTCGTACCTAAAGACGAATAGAAAGAAAATCTCTTCTACATTGGATGTAAGGTGAATGAGTCATTGTATTCCTTGATCATTGATAATGGGAGTTGCACTAATGTAACTTTTGCATTTATAGTCTAGCAATTGAAATTGCTGATCAAGCCTCACTTGAAACCTTAAAGCTTCATTTGCTTAGTGATAAGGGAGCCCTATAAGTGTTGCATCCAATGTAGAAGAGATTTTCTTTCTATTCGTCTTCAGGTACAAGACTAATACTCATTGTCCTCCTTAACACTAAAGTATTCCTTAATCATTGATAATGGGAGTTGCACTAATGTAACCTTTGCATTTATAGTATAGCAATTGAAATTACTGATCAAGCCTCACTTGAAACCTTAAAGGTTAATTTGCTTAGTGATAAGGGAGCCCTATAAGTGAATAAAGAGGTGTTTGTGCCAATTTGTATTGACAAATATCGAGATGAAGTACTTTGTGATGTGTTGCCCATGAGTGCGTCCCATATTCTATTTAGATGACTATGGATGTTCAATCGAGTTATGGTATATGACGGAAGGAGGAATACATGTTTTGTAGAGTATGAAGGTAAGAAGATGAAATTGAGTCCTATGACTGTCGAGTAGGTAAAGGTCATGCAGTCCTAACTTAGCCAAACCTTGAAGAAAGAAGCTTTGGTAATGACTTGAGTTGAGTTGAAAAGAGAAATAGAGCTCGAAGACTGACTTATTTGCTGGTTTGAAGGGTACTAGAGATGAGGTTTGAGGAGAGGGAGCAGCTTGTTGAGGTGAAAATATTACTAGAAGAGTTCATCGATTTGTTCTTAGAAGAGCTACTAGAAGGATTGCCTCCCATCAGAAGCATCAAACTTGTAATTGACTTGTAGTTAGGAACCGCATTACCGAATAAGCCTACCTATAGGCTGAACCCTAAATAGGCTGCCAAATTGCAGAAGCAAGTAGATGAGTTGTTGAAGAAGGGGTATGTATGCGAGTCCCTTAGTCATTGTACTATGTCAGCCTTATTGGTGCCAAAGAAAGATAGGTCTTGGAGAATGTGTATAGATAGTTAAGTAATCAATCGAATCACCATCAAGTATAGGTATCCCATACTTAGCCTTGATGACATGCTAGATGAATTAAGTGAAGTAAGAGTATTCTCTAAGATTGACCTTAAATCTGGATGCCATTAGATTTGGATATGTGAAGGTGACGAGTGGAAGATCACATTTAAAATGCACCATGGATTATATGAATGGCTTGTAATGTCGTTTGGACTGTCCAATGTGCCGAGCACATTTATGTGCTTGATGAATCATGTGCTTCAAGACATATTAGGAAAGTTTGTCATAGTTTATTTTGACGACATCTTGATGTATAGTCTTGACCTGGAGACTCACTAGCAACATCTTCGAAGAGTCTTCGTAAAACGTTGAGATGAAGAGCTCCACACCAATCTGAAGAAGTGTGACTTTTGCCAACATAAAGTAATATTTTTGGGGTTTGTTGTAAGTGGTGGTAGTATACGAGTTGATGAAGAGAAGATTAGAGTGATCATCGAATGGCCAATGCTGACCACTTCGGCCAATGTAAGGAGTTTCTATGGCCTGGTATCATTCTATCATTGGTTTATAAGAAATTTTCGTATGATTGTGGCCCTACTTACTGAACTCTCAAAGAAGAATGTTGAATTCAAATGGAGAGAAGAGGAGGAGAGGAGTTTCGAGGAGGTGAAAGAGAAGATGACCACAGCCCTCGTCTTAGCTCTGTTGAGCTTTGATAAAGTTTTTGAAGTAAAGTGTGATGAGTTCGGATTAGGCATACGTACTATGTTGATGTAAGAAGGCTGACTTATTGCTTACGTTAGGGAGAAACTTTGAGGAGCTACACTCAACTATTCTGTTTATGATAAGGAGTCTTACTCCTTAATTTAAGACCTAATGATATGGCAACACCATTTATTACCCAAGGAATTTGTGATCTACATTGACCATGAATTCTTAAGGTATCTAAAGAGCCAACTGAAGTTGTCTTGAAAATTGGCCAAATGGGTCGAGATTATGGAGAGATTTTCCTATGTCATGAAATATAAGAACAGAAAGAATAACGTAGTGGTTAATGCCTTATCGAGATGACATACCCTCTTGATCGAACTGCAAACAAGGCTACTTGGCTTTTCAACAATAAAGAATTTGTATGCTGAGGATCCACACTTTGGTCCTATTTATGCTCGGTGTGAGGAGGGATGAACTTTAGATGACTATCACAAGGAGGACGGATACTTGTTCAAAAAGAGGAGATTGTGTATCCTGACTTGTTTTATAAGAGAATTGCTAGTGTTTGAGGTGCATGGGGGTGGATTGACTAAACACTTTGACTAGCACCGAACCTATGAGATACTCTTATCTTGATTCTTTTAGCTAAGGATGAGAAGAGATGTTCAATTCATATTGGAAAGGTGTGTAACTTATCGAAAAGTAAAGAGTTGTACCAAGCAAGGACACTATCTACCCTTGTCCATCTTGACCAAACCTTGGTCTGAGCTGAGTATGGACTTCATGTTGAGGTTATCGAGGATGTCTCAAGGGAAGGACTCCATCATGGTAAGCGTGGATTGATTTAGCAAGATGGCACATTTTGTGTCTTGTTCCAAAACTAATGATGCTTTAGCTATCTTTTTTCTATTCTTACAGGAAATAATCAAGCTTCACGGGGTTCCCAAGACCATTGTTTCGGATTGAGACCTAAAGTTTATGAGCCACTTCTGAAGGACACTATGGAGGCAAATGAGAACTAAGCTATTATATAATACATCTTACCATCCACAAACCGATGGATAAATCGAGGTTGTCAGTAGAATAGTAGGAACTTTGCTACGTGTTATTGTTGGATGAAACATAGGTGATTAGGATTTGTGCTTGCTAATCATTGAATTTGCTTACAATAAGATAGCCTACAGCGTGACGAACAAGTCTCCCTTTGAGGTAGCCTATGGGTTTAACCTTGAGGTTTTGATGGATTAGGTTCCCCTATCGAGACTTGATGCTGACCTACTAGCTGTAAAGAGGGTTGAGGCCATTAGAGCTATGCATCTTAAGGTGGTGGAGCAATTAAGCCAAGCTACTGCTAAGCTCGAGAGGAGAGGCAGAAGACCGAAAAAGAGAGAATTCCAAGTAGTTGACTTGGCTTAGATCCACTTTAGCAAGGAACGATTCTTGAATTTGAGGAAGAGTAAGTTGTCTCTTAAGGCTAACCGACCTTTCAGGGTGCTTGAAAAGATCAATCCTAATGCTTAGTAGATTGAATTGCTTGAGCAATATGGAGTCTTAAACTCCTTTAACATTGCCGATCTCTAACCGTACCTTCCCAAGGACAAGCAATTCGTAGTCAAGCCATATTTGATCCAAAATCTCAAACAACTCGAAGGGGATGATAGGGATTACAGACTAATCATACGCTCCCAAGCTCATAGGCTTGCTAAGTTGGCTTGTCGAGTTGTTTGAGGTGAGCTGAGCGCTGAGGAGTACTACATTTCTCAATCTAACTTACCGAGCTACTTCTCTCTCTATGTCATTCAGGAAGCTATTGAGGTGATCAACTAACATGCTAAGTCGACCCCACCACAATAGACCCCAGTCTAAGCAATGAATTAGGATATAGCCAACCTTACCAGTGTTGAGGCCAAGTTAACAACTATTAGGAGCCAATCATCTAAGGCCGACTCGAAAATGAGTTATCCCCTAAGTCAACCTCAGTCTAGTCCTAACCGTCTGAGCTACCGAATTGCCGACACTAACCTTACTTGATCGTAATTCACCCTTGCTTGGATAACAATGTCATGGGGACTACAAAATTAGCAAACCGCGTGCGTATTGTCCTTTTTATGACATCCATATTGTCCTTTCTGATAAATGACATTATTTTTGTACGATTATATTGATACCTCTATAAATTATTCTCCTTTTTTCTTAGCTAAAAAGGATCCTTGTTTGTAATTTCCTGTAACCTAGGACTTACCCTAATTGGGTACTATAAATACTTGTAGATTGTAATAGCCGTAGGGACAACATATAGAGAATACACTGAACTTTTACACTCTTTTGAGCTAAGTGTTTTTTTACTTACTCTTAAGCTACTCTTATCTACTCCATCGAGTGTGGACTAGTGATAAGTGACCTCCAGCTATACTTGTGCATCATATTGAGTGTGACCTGAGCTTGTGTGAGGTATTGGTGCATTATATCTATTGTCGGTGTACAGGAACCTTTGCTTAACCTTCAACTCTCATTTATCCTTAGGACCATCTCGCGGTTTAGACTTATTCTTTGGTTATGCATGATATTGGACTCGTATTTTCATCTACGGACCCGTATCAAAGAGGGTTATAATTATTGGTGTGGTAGTGATGATTTCTATGCGATAGGATTGTAGAAGTGTTGTATTAATAGTGTGTATGCATGTTGGTGTGCATACGTAAGTGTGGTGAATTATTGTGTATATGTGAATAATGTATGGTGAAATGTGTATGTAGGTGTAACTTTGTGGCGACAGGTTATGTATGTGTATGCATTTGTGAAATTGGAGCGGTGATGTCCATTATGTGTGCATATGGGATAACATGCAGGGGGTTGTGTGAGTGCATGAAGGTGTGTGTATGAGTCGTCGATGTAAACTATGTTTTTGTGTGTATGTTAGGTTAGCATGAAGATGTGTTTGTGTATGTGTCAGGTTAGCATAAGGATGTGAGTGTGTGTGTGCTGTCAACGTACAATTCGTGTATGTATGTGTCAATGTTAGCGTGCAATCCATGTGTACGTGTGTTGAGTAGTGTATGAGTGTCAATGGTGGCATGAATTGTGTAGTGTGTATAGATTGAGAGACTATAAGAGAGAGGGAAAGATGATAGACAGGTGAGAGACGAGGGAGAAAGAAACATTGGTTAAGGGGAAAAAAGAATAAATAAATAAATAATATATAATCATACATACATATATATATATATATATATATATTACGTAAATACATTATTTATGTTATGTATATATATATATTGTATGAATAATGATGCATGTAATATATGTTGTCTGTACGTACGCATTAGTGTTGGTGTGTATATATAGGGGGATATTGAAAAGATATATGGAGTGCGGTTCGGAAGCTTAGAGAATGGAGATGAGGGTGGAGTTAATAAGAAAGGATTATTGAGTTATAGAATTTATTTAAATTCTAAGCTAACATTTATATTTTAAACAGGTGCTAGAGGACATGTGGTGTTAGATCTTTTTGAGGTAGGAGCTTTAGGTATGGGATATATGTTTGTTGAATGTGTATGTTAGGCTAGTACACATAAATTGAACGAAATTGAAATTTGGACTTAATTGTGTTGTTGGTTGTGCTTGGCTTTGATCACTCACTGGTTGGGTTTAGTAGTGTTGGTGAGGCACTTAGTGATCTTTGAGCAACACTATCCCTTATGGAGTCCCATACTGAAATGACTTTGGTGGATCTAGGATGGTTTATGGCACTCGAGTGTTAGGGAGTACCCAACACCAATACTATGTAGTATCTATATATTGCTTATTAGGGGTCGTAAGTAACCCTAAGTCTTAAGACATTGGGACTGTGTTGTTTGTAGGCCTAAATGTAAGATTAAAACTATTGCTTGTTGCATTAATAGCGGTATTCGCGTGTGTATACTTGACTAATTTTTGTGTTTCATGCATATGTGTATGGTGTCCTATACTAGGCATTGGCTTACCTTACAGAGATTATTATTTTTTAGTTGCAAGGACAGGTTACAAGGTAAATGATAAGGTTTATGCTTAGGATTTTAGATATAACTATCTTTACTATGATGAGGAGGGAGATTATTACTATTATGATGATGGAGCTGGGGTGTCGTAGATTAGCTATAGGGGTAGACTTGTGGATTTGTATTTATTTTCATTGTAATTGCTTATTTATGAGACTTGTGTGGTTGTAGAGTCGCTGATGACTCCTATTGCTAGATTTAGTGGTTTAACTATTGTTGGAGCTATGAGATTCAAGTTTATGATTTAGAGTCCTTTTGTGATTTAAGTTATGGAGTTATGAATGTTTTCAATTATGTTATTACACTTGGCTGTGAAGTTTTAGTGGTTGATATACCACTCTAATAGCATATTTGAGGTTATCGATGGTGAGTTAGTAGATTTGTTGAAAAATTATGATTTATAATAGGTCGATGGATCTTAGTATGGCTTAACGTGTTTGATTCTAGGGTTGACATATAGAAGAGTTGTGCCGTCTTGGGTTCCAAGGCGTTACACCTTATGATCATCATGGAATAATCATCTTAGTGGGTGGTTGGAGTTTTGCAAGAGCAAAGATCTCAAAATGTCATTTATCACTTTTACCGAATTAAGACCACACTAACTGTGGATCTAAAGGTAGTGATACTTATTCAAAATTTTCTTTTCTTACATGATTATTTCTACTTCTTTTTAAGCTCTTATTCACTTTAGTCCTTGCATTAAAGTTAAAACACCTTTATTCGAAGATTATCCCATTCCATTAACGAAGATGATGAATAAGACTTGGTTAAGTATGAAAGCACCCTTGTGCTTTATGATCGTGAAAATGATATAGATTTAGACATCTAAATAGAACTTTATGAAACATGGCATACTGATGTTAAAGCATCAATAGATGTAGTTGGTGAGATGATTGGTTACTATACTTAAGTAATTATGGCAAGAAGATTCCAACTCTAAGAACATAAGTTGCTCCATATGTTATGCATATTGATTCTCTCTCTCTTGAGTGCTGATATGTCTTGCTAATACAAGGAAAGAACTCTAAAAATTATAGTTAATCTAAAGGAGAACATGCTTCCATGGTTTTGACATGCTTTCTCATCTTATTTAGCCTTTAAAGTGTCTATACGCATTATAAGGGGAGTCCTCATTGAATTACCCTTTCTGAATAGTGTAATATGTATTCCCTTAATGATCTTGCTTGGTGAAGCCATGCTGCTACCTGATTGGCCTTAAGACTATCCATCAACGAGTTGAATTTGCTTGTGAGGGCTTATGAAAGTGCAATTTAACTAGAATTTCATGTGAATAGTCTATAGCTTGTTATAGCCAAACTTAAGAAAATATTAGAATGTTATGCCTTCTTGAAGATAGAAATAAAATTAGAACGGAAATTGAGGCCCTTCAAAAGAAAGCCAAAGCTATTAATGTTGATGTTGATTTGATGATGTTAAGGCTAAAGTAGGAGCAGATTTCTTAACAAGTAGTCATGTACTTCTTAATGAAATTAGTTTTTGATATGAATGAAAGTTTTACTTCATTCATTATGCCTTCGCTTGAAATGTTATTTCAAACACTAATTATCTATGATAGAATTGCTTCGGTTCTATATAATTAATGTGTTCCTATTGAAATATTTAGCAAATAAATGTATGACTTAGTAACATTGGCATTGTAAATTCATTGTGTGCTTAAAAGCTACACTCATAGTACCGGCTAAGATTTGAAGAATAAGAAATTGAAATTACTTTGATTGCTTTATATGCAAATTTGGCATTAAGCTTACTGTACGCTTGAGAGTGACTATGACTAAGTAGCAATGGTTGATGTCATAAAATCACTTTGATCTTTTATAGAGGAGATTTCTTTGATCTCTCTATTTGCAAGATGGCATTAAGTTTACCATATGCTTAAAGAGTATTGCTATTGATGGAAATTTGACCTTTAACATCAACAAGATGACCTATTCTTAACTCATGCTGACCTCTTTGTTGCCTCAAAAGATATGGAGCTTAAGGCTACCTACCTAAGGTCAACTTAGGGGACTCCAAGGCTTAGCCACCTAAGCACTTAGTGGATAGTTGAATGAGGATGAGCTGATCTATGTCTAAAAATTTTAAGCTCATCACCCACCGAGCTATTCCTTGATCATTCAAGCATCTGAACCTTTACTCGAGATTTGCCCTTCACTAGGATAGCTTAGACTGTCTTCATCTCCTTTCCTTGAGTTTGAGTCATCTTGACCTATTGCCAACTTACCTGATTACTATGCCTAAGTTAGCTTAGTACACAGTAATAATAACCACTATACTTCTTTGTCCACTTCTTCTAGATGCTTAACCAATGATTGAAGGCTCCATGTTTTGTTAGAAGATCATGGGATTCTACTAATGAAACTTCTTTTTTATTATTCTTTTTGCACCCTTAATTTACACATACGTTATACTTATTTTGGATTGTATCCTTTAGTCATTTTCTTCTTTTAGCATGTTGCCTTAAATGGCAACTATATAAGCTTTGTAAAGTATATAAGCAGCCATCATCTTTATCCTTAATATACTAAGTATTCTCTTATTCTAGTGAGCTTTGCAAGCTTCAGTTATTTTTTCTTCACTCTTATCTAGTTCATTTTAGTTAGGGAATTAGTGGTAAGTAACCCTATTCCTCCTAGTTGTAAGTCATACTGATTGGCATAGAGTAGGTCCATTTGCAAGCCTTGGTGAATAATATCCCTGGTCTGGCTCTTAGGTTTTAGCTAGCTTCTACTTACCTTCTTTTTCCTTCTTTATTAAGGACCTACCAATCTATGGTAAGCCCTAGTGATTGTTGATTGCCTAAGGCATATAGGTTACAATCAACCAGTAGTAGTTACTACAATAACACACTTCGATCTTTAACAGATAATTTTGCATTGATTCCTTTATTTGCAAGATGACACTAACTCTACTGCGATCTTAAGAGTGATGCTGTAACTAAGTCGTAACGATTACTATGATAAGATGTCTTTGATCTTTCATAGATGAGATTACTTTGCTCTCCCTATTTGCAAGACAACATTTAGCTAACCATATATGCTCATGAGCAAGGCTATGATTGGGCATAGCGGTTGATAGAAGATCACTTCAATCTTATTAAGAGACGACTTATATCTTATTTTATGCTTAAGAAAATGCTGAGTAAGTAGCAATTGATATGATGATATGATAAATGTGTATCTTTACCAAAATGGCACACATTCATACATATATTAGAACAATTATTGTAAACTATGCTAAAAAATTGATAAATACATATTTTGGGTCAACTATTCAATAATCTCAATAAAGGATAAAAAAAAAAAAAACTGAGCTTAAGTGATCCATATGTCTTACTTGTTTTAAGTTCAAATTCTAAAACAACATTCAAAATGAAGAATAGATTTTAACAATAATTCTAGTCTTCATACAATGTTTGAGCTTAGCACGCGTTATATGAGCATTAGTCTTGAGGGCTAAGAAATCAAGGAGCAGTAGATACTAAACTTTGAGAGCAGTAGCCGAGAAGAACTTAAAATAAGTAACAACTGCAGCACTTCGAATATTAGCAACCACAACAACAAGAAGACTAATTGCAATCTACTGGACCGGGCTCTCTAAAGCAGTAGCAACCAAGTGAAGCATATGATAGGACCTAGGAGCTCATTTGGAAGATAACAACAACTACGGGATCCAAGCTTCAAAAGCAATTACAATACAGTGCAGGAGGCCATGAGTCCTAACATAGATGACGGCAGCTGAACAATTCTAGAGCCGAGAGTGACTTCAACACGAAAGCAAGGTAGTTAACACTACAGCAGCCATCAATATTCTAATAAGGAGATTTAAAGCTATCACGACGGTGATAAAGGACTAATGATAAGATCAACTAAGACTCATCATGGCTATGATAAAAAGAATTTGAGTGTTTAGCACTCATCACTCCCTCCATCACAGTCGTGATTAAGGGAGTGACCGAGACGGAACTTATTTTTCCACCTCTCCATCACAGCTGTGACTCCACCACAAACGAAATCATAGATTAATGAAAGCAGATTATTGCATCCAGCAATTCCAATTTGAGACCAAGCAACTGAATTTACAAACATGAGCAACCCACACTTCTTCAATCCCTGATAGCAGCGCGGCATTCAATTTCTAACTAGCAGCAGTAGTTCACGAAATTGAATCCAACAGCCATGATACATTAAAATTAAAGTAGCTAACATTAAAGAATGGGCAAATACTTAGGAGTTTCTCTATTTTTGTCCAAGAAGGCCACTATACATATGTCATATTTTGAGGACAAGTCTTGGACTTCAATGTTATTTTTAGTCACGTACTCATCATGTATGGGACAGCTGAGGTAATTGAAGTATAAGAAGAGACTAGCCCATTTACTAAATTTAGAAGCCCACATGTGGAAATAGCAACCTTGAGAAGTTATATATTTCGGAGGACTCTTATTGTAGGTGAGGTGGACTTTGTTATTTATTAGTGGGCTACTGTTTATTTTAGCAAAAAGGAAGCAGGCCCATGTTGCAAAGGAGAGAGGGATTTTCCTTTAAAACAAAGGTACAAAGCCGAAATAGAGGAGAGAGAGAATAGCAGTCGGAGATAGAGAAGAATAGAAGATGAGAAACAGCAGCTTAGGGATTTTGATTTGTTTTTTACTTAGTTTACAAGAGAACAGAAACTTTATTTTCAGTTTATTAATTTCATTATGTGTTGTTTAATTTTAGGACTCTAAATCCTTTTGTTTTAGCTCGCTAGAAGACCACCCCGAGTTTCAAATGAATTGGGATATGCTGATTGTTGTATTAGGTTTCAGGATTGAATGTATCAATTGAGGTGTTTTCTTTTCCTTGTTATTTCAATTTAGATATATTTTGATTCATTTAGGTTTTGCGATATGATTTAGCACTTAATGTAATTGGGTTTTGTATTGATGGATTCGATGAATTGAAGTGTTCGTGTCTTATTCCGATGTCGATTTTGAAAGTTTAGGTATTTTTCTATTATGTTCGTCATTTAGTTATTTAGCATGTAGCCATTATTTTCGTTAGCTAGATAGAGTTGTAGGATATTTAGGAGGGTTTTGATAACTCATGTTAAACATAGCTTGAATTTGTGAAAAAGCTCGTCATAAGGATATGTAGGTTTTAATTAAATTCATAAACTAACACACTTACGAAGGTTGGAAGTATGGTTTGGATCATGGGGACATGCTTGAACCATATTGCTAATTAGAATAGTAAATTCGGTATGAGCAGATTATTATTTACTAGATAATTATAGATAAATTGCCTTAACGGGTGAATTTATGCTATAATTAGAATTTCGTTACTCCGTGAAGTAGGCAAGTTCTAGTAAGTTTAGTTAAATCCCTTGCAGTCAATTTCGAATATCGATTTAAGACATCTCATCGATTCAAATGAGAATAAATTTACGAATCCCAAGTTATCTCTTTATCTCCTAGACTTGGGACCCTCATAGTGTAGCTAGAACATTTAGTTTAGTGCTCGTCTTATTATTTAGCTTTCACTCACTTTTAATTCAATTATTGATAGCTTAGCTTAGGGGAAAACTCAGATAATTTAATACTTAGTACCTCGCTCCCTATGGAATATGACCTTGACTCACCATTTGTACTACTTCCATGACCCAATACACTTATTGGTTCACACTCTCACATTTTTAGCAAGTCATGATACTGCTTCAATTTTTTATAGACGAGATTACTTTGATCTCATTATTTAGAAATTACTAAGGGTAGAGACCTCCTTTGTCTTTCAACTAATGTGCATCTATTGGTGGCTTGTAATGAATATGATTCTAGGAAAGAAGGTTATAATGTTGGTAGTAGTCAACCATGTAGATAATTTTGAATTTTAAGCATACATTAAAATTGGGATTTGTTGATGAATTAAAAATTGATAAATGTTATGATATAATTTTTCCTTGGGTTCATTAGCTTGCAATATCCAATGTCATGGACCTTTGCATTATAAATAATTTCCTACTTTGAGGTAAATTTAGGCACAAAACACCTCATCTGACATGATTTGTTGCATAAAGGACAATATTACTTTTTTAAAGGATTGTTTCCTAATTAGGTGGTCATTAGCAACACTTAGTTGATGGTGATTTTTAACAAGATTATGCATAACCATATCACGCCTTTTATCTAGTGGTTGCAAGTCCAACATTCAAAGTGTATTGGGCTCTAATTCAATGCTTAGAGCTAATTATGCTAAAGGCATTAAGACTTATACTCTATTATTGCTCTTGCTCAATATGCCAAGGAGAAAGGCATTGCATGTATAGGGGTTCTTTTGGAAATCCTGCGTGTCTAAAGTGTTAAAGGCAATTTGCCATGTTGTTCTTTTTTATTTTCATGTACTATATGAATGAAGAATTTATCAACATTTTATTTGCTATTTTTGCTTGATCATTTTCTAGCATGTAATATGGTGTAGGCTTAATATGATTATAGCCATAAGTTTAAAGTAGCTATTTGACGTTTATTGGTAAAAGGAATCCCATTGTTCAATAGTATATGTTTTGTGATTCTTAATCTACATATGACATTCTTTTTAATGAAGCTAACCACCATTAGGCCAATTGACTTTTTGAAATGGATGATGAAACATAGAGTTCCAATAAAATCCATATGCACCGTAAGCTCCTAAAAATTGAGTTTAGGACAACCGAGCCTAAATTTAGGGTTTTTATGGAAACTTATATAATTGAGCCTAAACATTATGACTAAAATAGAAAAGTTAGTGAGGTGATATAGTGAAGTTAGATTTTAGAAATAATGACCCAAAAACCCAATTTTGCCCTTAGAAATAGGAATATTCAATATAGTACTAAAATGCTCGGAATTCCTAAATTCGAGCTCAAATTGTGAGGAGAACTTAGAGGTAAGTTAATTGAGCTATAAAATGAAATAATATAGTATAATTTACTATATAAATATATACATATTTTTATGAGTATATCCGATATAAATAATAATTATATCTATAAATTAACCCTAAATTACTTAATTATATACATATTGCATTGAAATCATGAAGTTTATTAAGAGAATATATTCTAAAAATAAAAAGAAATGTTAGGAACTTAATTATATGAGTAAAGTTATATAATACACGTGATATTTACATAGGGTATATACTTATATACTAATTAAATAACTAATTTGAACATAATATATATATATATATATATATTATCATTATTCAACTAAAATATACTAAAGTTGATCCAAATCAACTCCAAAAACGTTTGGAAATTGCTGGATACTACCGTGGCTGCTATGGGGAAAAGATTATGATGATTCAAAAGTAGAAGGGTAAAAAAAGACATCTCCTACTTCATTTAATGGGAGAAAACAAAAGAAAAAAAAAAAGAAAAATTCCTAGGTGGTGGAAAAGTTCTATAAATGCTACACCTCCAGCAGACTAGCAACAGTTTAGCAATTAGGAACTAAGAATAGAGAAAAAAAAAAAATCTAGAAAATACAACAATTTAAGAAAATTAGACAGAAACAGAGTAATTTTCGTGCTAAGCTAGAACCCAAGCCTACCTTGAATCTGCTATGAAACCTAGCTAACCCTAGACGGTCTATCTACTGCGCAGGCTGTCTGATAATCACCCAACTGCTGCTGGTCTCCGGAGACACCAAGAATAGTAAGGTTAATTCTTGCTCTATTTTTCAATAATTTATAAAAACTAGTAAATCCACCTAGAAAATAATGAAAAAAATTGTACTAAGATTATTTTGAACATGCTTTTACGTGATATTTTTGTTTTTGAAAAATTTGTAATATGTAATATACTTCCTTAGGAAATTACTATTCATTTGAATTTAGAATTGTAAAATAAATGTACTAAATGATGTTGTTTCTAACTGAAAATTTTTGTGTAGGATGTGTATGATATATAGATAATTGCTATGTAGCCCGAATTTTGATTTGAATATTTTTAATATTTATTACAATTTTTGGCCTAAAAATAACTCGAAAATAGGTTGAAATTATGAATTAAATAGGAAATTATGAAATTAATTGATGAAATGGACATGTATTGATCTCTAATGAATAATAATAGTATTGAGTCAGATTGAAATTAATTTGATGTAAAAAGAATCATAATTGGGTAATTTATGATAATTTAGGGGTAAAATTGTTAATACAAATATATAGGCGATAGGTCGAAAACTTGAAACCAAAGATAATTGAATTCTCCATATTTTTAGGAGTTTATAAAAATTTTTGGGGAATTATTTAGTAACCCGAACTATTTATTATGAATTTATTAAGTAAAATAGCTTAATTTACAAGTTGGGGTGTATTTTTAATATTAATAAGCTAAAATGAATTAAATAGTTAAATAAAAACTATATATATGATTGTTGATCAGATTGGATTAAAGGAATATTTTTATTATATTTATTAATATTTTCTAATCGGGATATACTTTAAGTATATTAGAGTTGGATAACACTTATATTGTAACGATATATGGACAAACTAGATAAAATACAATTTAATAATGTAAATTACATATAATACGATCATATTTATATAATTACATATAACTGTATTAAAAACTCGAACTACCCATTAAAAGTCATATCTAGAAATAGGACTTGTAAAATGTATCGTTAGGTCTATACAAACTCAACGATACTAATTTTGTTAAAATCGGACAACCTTAAGTAATTTAACATATAACTTTATCATATTTAAGAATGTACATATTTCAATAACTTTACTAGAATTAAAATGTGAATTAATAAATTAAAAGTACATTTTGATACAATTGAAATGATATATAATACGTAATAGTATATATGATGTACAATATTGATAATTAATAACTTAATTCAATATGTAGTGATAATACGACTATATAATATGGAAATAGTAATAATATATATATATATATATATATATATAACCGTTTTAGATTAAACCCTAATGTTTTCATAATTATTACAAAAACTGAATTTAGGTCTTTTGTATAAATAGGATCTTCCAATACAAAGATAGTTGACGATTTGAGTCAGTAGTAGTGAACGTCTAAACAAGTAAGTTGGGATTATGGCTTCACCGTTTATTAGGATACTGTTTAAAGTATTCGAAAATCCAAGAGTACTTTTGCCTGTGTTTGTAGTTAGTTGATTGTGTGTATGTTGTATATGTGGATGATACTCAGTTGTTATAAGAGTTCAATTCCTTGGTGTGTTGTTCTGTATGTTTACATTGATTCTGTATTATATGAACTTGTCAGCTACCCCTAATTAAAACTAACATTTATTTGAATAAAATGAAACTGGACATACATAATACCCATTGGGGGAAACAATTAAGAGTGTCAAGCCAAATGCCGACTTCCTTCGATGGGGATAGCCGAAATGATTCTTTCCCTATCCTTAGTCGAACTAAGTGACAGGCGAGGAGGTCGTGGCAAGGTTGGGGGCTATGGTTTGATGGTGGTCATGCGAAGAGGGTGTTTTCCATTACACAAGCTTAGGTTTGGTCTAACTTGAGTTGCGATGAAACTCCTCAATTCGGGTTGGAGTGGATGTAATTTCTTTAACCTATAGTAGACCGGATAATATTATGTGATGTTTCATTTGATTGATTGCATTACATTTCATCATAAGTATTAACCTTATTTGTGTTTATATAGTACTTTTCTGACTCCATCTTACTTACTGAGCTAGTTGTGCTCATATCCCTATAGACTCTTTTGCAGGTATTGAGTGAGGTCAGAATATTCAGATATCATCGTTCCTAAGTTAGTATGCTGCTGTTTGGGAAAGTGAGAATTGAGGAATCCATTGGACTTGGACTTTTGACTTCGTTTTTTAGTTTTTGAGGAAATTAATTAGGAATTCCTTAGAAGCCCACTAGTTTCCTAACTTATTATATATAGACTACAAAACTTATGGTTTTTAATAAACTATGATTGTAAACTTTATCTTTGGGCATAAAACATTTATGTAAATACTGTTGTGGTATTAGACAAC
This sequence comes from Lumnitzera littorea, assembly GCA_024138015.1. Lineage (NCBI taxonomy): Eukaryota > Viridiplantae > Streptophyta > Magnoliopsida > Myrtales > Combretaceae > Lumnitzera > Lumnitzera littorea. The sequence goes on from JAMXBB010000008.1 coordinate 76,381,760, forward strand.
ATGTTGTATAGAACAAGTATTTTGTAAAGCTTTATTACAGGTTTGGTTATTAACAGGCATTAGAACAGATGTTTCAAGCTGGTTGAGTTGTGTATGTCTTGCGTGAACTATATTTACGATAGTAGCTGTGAGGTCAGCTTCTAGCTTAGGTTAGTTTACATGATGGGACTATTATGACTCTTCCTGTTCGGGGTGTGACATTCACCCCTTATATGGTAAGTATATTGGGCTGATAAAATCAAATGCATAAGTATGGAATGACCAAAAGTTTGTTAGGTTATGAAGTTTGGTTGCTAATATGTAAATTGCATTACCATGGAATTAGCAATGGGTGCATTTCTTTGTGAAGTTGAAAGCATCAATCTCTAGGGTTGGTTAATGATAACTTTTATCCGAAAGCTAATAAAACAACTTCTTTCCACCTTAGTGCTCGCTATAAGATCTAGAGTGGACTTCAGTTAGAACTATGTCCATCTTAAGAGGTGCTACATGCCTAGAGGGGTTGCCCTTGAAATGAAATCTCGAAATGCAAGGAAGGTGATATTCTTGATAGTCAATCACATGCATGTCTCATTATGTTGTTTAGATGATTTTGAAGAAGCCTTAATCTGATAACATGTATAGAGATGTAATTTAGCAAGAGTTATAGAAGGAGGAACATGTCATCTTAGTAACTTGCTACTACATTTGATAGATGAATGTCCTTTAGTGGTCTTCACTAGATTGATGGTTTGATCTTTAAGGGGAAGATTGTAGCTGCGTAGCAACATTCTTTTGAATCTTCTGAATGTGTCAAATGGGGATAATGAAGCACTTCTTTATGAATTTTGGAGCTGATCATTAATCATTAGTCTTGTTAAATGACTCTACAAATTAATAGATGAGATGAAACTTCCATGAGATCTATTAAGTCATTTGATTGATCAATATACTAGATACATCGATAATTGGTGCATATATGAGTTTTCTTTAGGCTTTAATATATGTGTAATCCCTTATTAGGCTTTTTATAACCTAAGACCATGGGTTATCCTATTAAGCATGCAACATAGCTAAGAAGGGTCATGACGATTCCAGTCTAAGCTTACTAAGCTAAATGCCTTAAAGATATCCCTAAGACTTCCCTGAAGAAACGAGTCTGACTCTCTATGCTCCATCAATAGCTTAACAAGTTAATCTATAAAATAAGTCTTGACTAAGCAAATCAAGCCTTCTATATCTTTCAAAGATGGGAATTTTCTTCTTCTGATTAGAGGCACTCATTAAGGGGTGTTATCTTTTTTACATTTCAATTAAAGTTTTTTAGGTAAATTTCATTTACCTTTCTCTTTTTGTGTGCTTTGCATTATACTTTTGAAGTTAAGCAAACTAGCACATCTTTGAAAAAGGAACTTTTAGATCTTATTTTACTTTTTCTCCCTTTAGATAAGATGGTGAAAAAAATATTAAAATAATAAAGGATACATAAAATTTAGGATAAACTAGTCATATAGAGTCTAAAAGCATTCTTTCTAAAATATAGGGTCCAAAAGCTTTATTTCAAAAGTAAGGGGCTAAGCATATATGAAATAAACATTAGAAGATGTATTTGCCATTTAACATTATATGCTTATCTTGTTTGTGTGGCTGGTGTCCCTTTTCATTTTTTTAATTTTTCTTTTTGATTACCACCTTTTGAATGAGGTCGTAATTATTAGTTTATCTTTTTAGCACCTTATTTGGTATCATTTGGGCTCATTTAGAAAATGAATGATTACTTAAACAAAAAATTATAAATACACCCTTTTATATTTACTTTATGTGTACTTAATACCTTTAAATTTGAAATTGTATGTTTATATCCAAATTTTTTTATAAAAAAGGTGCATTTTGAATTTACATAACCTTTGTGCCCATGATTTTATGTTTTTTTTTTTTAATATATATTTTTATGATTTTTGTGCTTTACTATTTTATTTAACAAAAAACTAGTAATATAGGGGCCTAAAAGTAGTTTTTTTTTTTTAATTTAGGATTTAGGGTTGAAATGCATAATTTCAAAAATAAATGGGTTAAACACATATGAAACAAATATAAGGGGGGTGTATTTACAATTTACCCTTATTTTAAATAAGAACAAAAGAAAAAAAAATGTAAGTATAACTACACAATTACCTAATTATAAATTTAAAGTACCTAACAACATCCTTATAAAACTACTTTTCTACTCTTTTTAACTTTTTCTGTATATTAAAATGATTAGTACATAAAATGGATGTACATTAGGTCTTACAAATAAAGGGTTTTGAAACATGCATGGAAGTTTCTGACTAAATTATAGAAATTGAAGACTAGGGGAATATTTAGAATAGAAGATAAGCAATAGATTGTGATGGTAGAGGTCAAACATGAAAATTGATGCTATGATTAGATCTTTACCTAAGTGAAATGAAGATGATCATTCCAAAATTTGATCAAATTTCAACTTAGATTATGTTTGAAACTAAACCTTACGACATATGCTAAAAATATAGGATATACTATCATTGTTTCTAGTGTTGGTAATTTAGTTAGCTAAATTAATTGATTTATTTTTAGCATTGACATAAATGCCTACAAAACCTATTGTAAAGAGAAAGCAACATGAGAATAAAATGATATGTAACCTCTTCTCCTTATTCTTTTGTATGAGTGTTTTGAATATTAAATTGGTGTCCATCCGCTTCTAACAAAGAAATATTAGCACATCAAAGTAAGAAATAGCATCAAAATGAGCACCTTATCCTTTCAATACTCATGACTCAATGAGAATAATTATGAGAATTGGTTTATTTGAATGAGGGTCATTCTTGGCTCCTAAGGAATATGGGATATTATAGAGAGAGGCTCTAAAGCACCTTAGAATGATGCATCATCATCACAAATTGAGAAAGAGGTTTTTGCAAATTCAAGGAAAGAAAGATTAATGTGTCCATAAATCATCCAACGCTCATAATAGTACCCTTTTTACATCAAGCGTTGGATGATAACATGTTTGAAAAAATTGCTAATAACACTACATTGAAAAAGGCATGGGGGACTCTTCCTAACTTTGTTATAGGAGTAGATAAAGTAAGAAAAAGTTTATCTTCAAAGATCATAATAGTACCCTTTTTACAAAGGTAATATGATAAAAAATTGAATATTAAAGATGAATCCATGGACAATTGAATTAGTATGTTTGAAGAATCGTGTGGAAGGTTTATCATGGATTTGGCCACTTAAATTTTGATAGTTCAAAAGCTATAGGATAAAAGAAAATGTTGAAGAGAATTCCCAAAAGTGATCATTTTAGTAAGCTTTATGAAGGTTATTTACCTAGAAAACATTGAGAAAAAGCTTTCTGGAGTAATCTATTTCAAGAGCTATTAAGCTACTTCAACTAACTCATGTAAATGCGTATAGGCCTATTGATCTTCTATCATTGCTTAAGAATTCTTCTTTTGTATCATCCATTAATCATTACGATTGAAAAACTTCGATTTATTTCTTAAAAAATAAATTCAAGGCTTTTGATTGCTGTAAAAATTTTAAGTAATTGTTGAAAAAGAAAGTGACTATCAGTTAAGAGCCTTAAGAATAGATAAAGGAGGATAATTTACATCTAATAAGTTTAAAGCTTACTGTGAGTTGCATGAGATTTTTTATTTTTCAACAATTCCAAGTTGATCTAACAGAATGAAGTTGCGAAAAGAAAAAATCATATGATCCTAGATATGGCGAAGGCTATGTTAGAAAGTAAGAATATGCTTAAAGAATTTTGGGTTAAAGCAGTTGTTTGTGTTGTTTATCTTCCAAATCGTTGTCCAAGAAAGAGTTTGAAGGTTTTGATTCCTTAGGAGGCATGAAGTAAATAGAAGCCGAGTGTATTGAGTTCTTGGATCAATTGCCTATGTTCATGTCTTAAAGAAAGATAGATTCAAACTTGATAATAGAAGTGAGGAATTCATTTTCATTAGCTATGATGAACATTCAAAAGAGTACATACTTTTTAATCTAAATGGAAAAGTTATCATTATTATAGATATTGAATTCAATGAAAGAAAATCATGGGATTGGAATTCACAAAAGGATTGATCATATGATTTTCTACCTTTAAAGATAAAGAATCAAATATTAACTAAGGAATTGATGCTATTTGTAAACCTTACTACTTAAAGGACATGTAATTAAGAGTACTTCTTGATTATTTCTAAGGATCAACTAAATTAAGAACTAAAGTTTGCATTTAGAAAGTGACCCTAATATCTTAATTCAAAAGTTTATCATCGATAAAAACTTGAACACAAGAATAATGGACTTTAAGTCACTCAAAACCCTAAACCCTAGGATAATTAAAGATTTGTGACCCTAAGCAAATAATTGACAATCTAATTTGAATAATCTTATTCAACTCTAGAAAATTATAAAATTTTCTAAAAAGAAAATCATAACCTATGAATTAATTTAAGAACCAAACCCTAAAAGAATTACATTTAAGATAATTCCTTTATTTCCCTTACAAGCTATGTTATATATGGATAAGTAAACTAACCTACCATATTAAATAACTTATCATTTGAGAGTTGGAATCACATATTACTTGATAACCTATCTAAAGCTAGTGATAAGACCATTTCCATATATCACTATAACTTATACTATACTTGGATAAGTTATCTCGTCACCTTATCAACTTAATTTTTAAATATGTGAAATAACAAGGCCTATACCCTAATAAGGACACTTTATGATTAGTTGTAAGAAAGGGAATGGGGGGCCATGCCATGTCAATCACACATCAAACCAATTGTGTTTCACTTTTACTATTTGCCCTTTAATGCTTACATCATCCAATCATATCAAAGCATGGCCTATGCACTTAGTTTAAAGACAACAAAAAGGAGCTTTATGGAGACATTACACATACAATCACAATTGACACGCTTTCTCTCATTTCCTCTCATCTTTCATTTTCTTTTTCGCACTTCAAACACACAAACCAAAAGAAGAAACCAAACTCCACTTCTCTTACAATTGCTGCTACACATATGTATACACCCTCATGACACAAAGACTTATTTTTGTTGCCTTCACTTTGTCCACATCAAAAGCTATTTTTAGGAAATTTTAGAAAAACTCAAAAATAACCTTAAATCTTGAAGTAATGGAAGCATAAGAAGCTTACAAAAAGGAAAGGGGAAAACAAGGATTAAAAGAGGATTCTTAGTGCACAACCACCCTTTTTATGCATTTAAGACGAGTAAGTACTTTTCATTGTTGAGTGCTTTAGTATGCTATGCTTATGCATTTTATATTTCTATGACAATATTGACATGAACATATGGTGAAAATGTAGCTAGTTTAGTTTAGATGATAAGCTTATGAATCTCTTATATAAACATTGGACTATGAGTATATTAAGTTTAGTATTATGTAGGATACATGTCTAACACTTAGAATGGAAGGTTGTAAGTTGAGAAAATCATGAAATATGTACGTGGATGAGGGAACAACATGCTAGACGTGGAGTAATTGTAGGGCATTTAGGTGTTATTTTTATTTCTATTGAGTTACATATGTTTAAATCTAGCTTTAGGTGAAGGAAAATCCATCACATAGTGTTTTTATGAGGAAATAAGCTTTTTGAGTTATAAACTAAGGCATGGAACTTATGATAAGTGGATGATCTATAATTTTAATTTTGTACATAAGCTGAATAACTACCTCATGGAAGGGAAGTTAAGTTGGAGTTAGAATATAAGTAGTGTAGGTTCTTGATTTAGCACTTAAACATAAGAGAATGATGAAACAAATTAAAAAACCAAGTTGGAAGCCCTTGAAATGAACTGTCCATGTCTAGAACTTGAAGAAAAATCACTTAAAAATATGATAAAACAAAGTGAAAAGATCAATCAAAGCAAGTATAGTAAGTGTATAAATCTTAAAACTCAAAACTCAAAACCGGGCCTAAAAACATCCATAAACAAACTTAGAACTCCAAGATGGACCCTTAAGAAATTCCGACCAGCATTTAAATCAATCAAGAAAAGTTGTTTAAGAACCATAAGAAGCCCACATCAAACTCCCTAAGATTAACAAAGTCACTAACTTTAATTTAAACGAAAAAACAAGCCCATTTGACCATATAAGCCCATATAAGAGTTTAAGAAAATGTTGATAGCATAAAGGTCATAAGACAAGGATGGAAATCTGATTTTGAAGAGTGTTTTAAGCTTAAAATAAAGTCCTAAGCCCAAGCCCAAGCCCAAAAGATTTCCTATGATAACAAAAAGCCTAACAATCAAACTAAGCCCAAAAGAACACTAAAACATGAGAATTGCTATTGTTTTGACTAATGGATGGGATTGCAGGTCTTATCTCAAAAATCTAACCACACCATGTTAAAGTATACTAAAAAAAGATGGAAATTGATTATAAGATTATAAAAATTGGATTTAAAACGAGAAAGTTATATGTGATTGAAGCTTTAGTATAATCGAGAAAAATATGAAAACTAAGTTAAAAGTGTAACTTATAAGGTTTTAGGTCAGCCTTTCAATTTTATCCTAAACTCTTAACACTATCATATTTGCAATGTTAAGGGGACTCTACCATTGGAAATGATTTACTCCCAAACTACTATGACTGATCTGTTATGGTAGATTAAGTGATTCCTGATGACCTTATACTTAGTTTTGCTTAAAGTGTAGATACACTTAAATTTATATAATAAACTTAAATTCTTCTGGGATATGGGAAATGCATGTTTATGATATTATGATCGAATGCCATAACCTAATAAGATAATAATGGGAATTGTTTATGATGATAGCTTTGCATGATTGTATGGAATGAAATTGTTTGATTGCAATGAAAATTGAATTAAATAAGTATTCGATTAACAAATTCAATGAATCATACATTTCTCATAACTACACCATATCTATACTGACTTCCACCTTACATGGAAGGTAAAAAGGGACTTATAGGAGTGGAGCTTCCTGTAGGGATTAGGTAACAGTATGTCATTTATATTTTATTGAGTCTCTATCCTGAGCTTTCTGACTTACTAAGTGCTAGGGGACGCTAACCATTAGTAAAGGGCCATAACTTGTGACTTTTGCTTAGGATGTGTGATGTGGATTGTGAAGGGCATTGCACCGCTAGACTTAGGAATTTTAACTTAGAATTTCACATTTGAAAATGAAAGCTTATTTTCCATATAAAAAGTAAAGTTTATATATGTTATATATATGATTTTTGAGTTGATTTGAGTACGATGGTGTAATTAGAATAAAAACCTAGGTGCTAGAACCCGGTTAATGGTTTGTGTAAATTAATTATCTCTAACTCGGACTACAGGGAGCGTAATTCTGAGTTGCATGCAATTCCTAAGTCGTTTACATGTATTATTTGGCATTCTGAGTATTCATGCATTTATATGTTTGTGCAATTAATAAAATTATTATGCAGTATGATGAGGGGATTTACTCACTAAGCATAAGCTTACGCCCTAATATATTTCTTTCGATGTAGGACCACTTCTTCATCCATTCAGGTCAAGGAATGCTCAAGGTGAGTCTTGTGCTGAGACGAGATTGTGTGTTTGAGGAAGTGAAGAGGAAATTTTGTAATAATGGCTTATAAATACTTATTTTCTTTATTTAGTTTAATTATGTAGTTAGAATTTCTTAATGTAAACTCTTGTAGAATTTCAAATGCGTTGTAATATTTTGTTGTGGAATTTTACGAATCCACACTTTAACTTCAGTACTTTTGTATTTAAATGGCAAATCTTAGTTAATATGCCCGGTATTGCATATTTATGGGCTGATGGTAACATAGAGTAGAAGGAGTCTTTTGTGCCATATGGAAAGCTTATAATCAACAAAGGGGTTGATTGTAACTCTTTGTACGGTATATGACAATCTATCATGACAATGATATTGTTTGGGTTGGAATACTATTCCACCAGCTTCACCAACTCTATTATCTTAAGCATCGTTAGTAATGACTTCATCTTTGTCAAGTTATGGTGATGAGTTAAAGAAATATCAGTCTTTGGTGTGAATTGTGACCAAGAATAAATAAGGCTGGTCACTGAATGGGTCAAAGCTTGTAGAAAGCTCAAAATGGAAGTGGTAGGGAACATGCGAAATGATAGTTACGAATGAAGAAGTAAGCAAAACCCATAAACAGCTCTAGGGGATATGACGCACTAATGGAACTTCCAAGGACTCATGATATAATTTGATATGACGCGTGAATCAGTCCGATGAGGTTACTCGCTACCTAACCTTACTCAAGAGTTAGGATAAGAGTAATATCGAGAGTAAACAAAGTGTTTACACAAGGAAGAAAACATAAAAGTGTATTAATTGTAATCTGAATTTTGATTCTACAACTACAACTGCAACTGCAACTGCAACTGCAACTGCAACTACAACTACAAAGGTATTTATACCCATAAGTTAGGGCAACTTGTCCAAAAAGGAAAAGACAAAAAGGGCACTTCCTAAGGAAGTAATGTACAAGATATAAAAGGGTAAAAATGAATATGCAAGGAAAGCAATCATTGGTGTAATGGATTCTACCCATGATATTGTACATGTGGCGATGCTACATTAGTGGGGTTGTTGGAAGATGCGGATCAAATGTATAGACAACTTGCTTGTCCGAGCATGGGTGCTTTAGTTAGTCTAGAGTTTCTCTATTTTGGCTTCTCGGTAAGGAAGATGCTAAGTCATTGGTTGGCTCGGGTATGAGTGAGTAACCTTCAATTTGGCACACTACAAAGAGATGGGAAGTCATTTGGCTTGGCATGAAGGGTGACTCGACAAGTAAATACTCGGCCTTGATAAGGGTTGGCTAGAGTAGGAGGATTCGTCTTGCCAGTCCCTTTAGTCCTTGGGCTCGGCTGTAGGTTAATAGTCTGGTAGCCTAATTCTCATTATTCCCTTTAGGTTGTTTTAGATTTGGGATAAAATCCGAATGATCTTCGTTCAACTCTTGGTCAGGATGATACGGACTAAGGTCAGCAATGTTGAAGGTGTTAGAAACCCCATAGTCCTCAGGCAATTTTAGTTTGTGGGCATTATTATTGATCTTCTAGAGGATTTTGAAACGTCCTTTAACTCTCGTAGATAATTTGTTCCTCCTTTTGTTTGGGAACTGCTCCTTGCTGAGGTGCAACCATACCAAGTCTTCTCTTTGGAATTGTTTAGTTATCCTACCCTTTGTCTTCTCTCGCATTCTTTTAGCTGCTTGGTTGATGTGCTGAGTGACTTTGTCGTAGATGTACTAAAGGGAATGTGCTATAGCTCTCGCATCAAGGTCTTCTTGCGCAGGTACAGGTGTAGGAGTGTGATCGAGGGGCAACTCGGGATTGAAACCATAGACCACTTCGAAGGGAGTCTGCTTAGTGGTGTCATGCATCATTTGGTTATAAGTGAACTTAATCATTGGTAAGCAAACGTTCCAATCAATCAAGTTCTTTCTTATTGTAGCTTGGAGTAATGGTCTAAAAGTGCAATTAACCACCTTTGTTTGGCTGTTAGTTTAGGGGTGATAGGAAGTATTGAATAGCAGTTTGGTCCCCATCTAATGCCATAAGGTCCTCCAGAAGTGGCTTAAGAACTTTAGATCCCAATTAGAGATTACACTTCTCAATACGTCGTGTAATCATGTAATCTCCTACAAGAAAAGAGAAGCAATAGCCAAAGCATCGTTAGTTTTTGAGTAAGGCACGAAGTATGTGATTTTGTTGAACTAATCCATGATGACCATTATAGAATCTTTGCTTCGTATGGTTTGAGGTAGTCTAAAAACAAAGTCCATGCTCAATTCAATCCATGGCTTTGTTGGAATAGATAAAGGCATTGCTTTCCTTTGCTTGGCTCAGTACTTAACCTTCTTGTACATAGCATGGATTTCGACAACTCAGTGCACATCTCTCCTCATTCTCGTCCAAAAGAAGCGACCATTCAATAGTTCACAGGTCCTTCTTTCTCCAAAATGTTTAGAGAGTCCTCTATTGTAGGCTTCCTTGATCAATAGTTCCTGTAGTGAATAGGTTGGCATGCATAATTTTTCACTTCAGAATAAGTATCCATCCTCTACATGATACTCATTTACTGTCTTTCCATCAGCGCATTGCATGATTATGGGTCTAAAGTGTGGATCCTTAGAATACTGCTCTTTGATACTTGTAAACTTAAAAAGCCTGGTCTACAGTTCAAGTAAAAGTGCATGTCTCCTTGAAAGAGCATTTGCAACTAAGTTGCTCTTTCCCTGCTTATATTTAATCACAAAATTGAATCCTTTAAGGAATTCAACCTAACTCGCTTGCTGCTTTGATAACTTAGTTTGACTTCGGAGGTACCTCAGCGATTCATGATCAGTATATATGACAAATTCTCTTGGTAGTAAATAGTGCTGCCACACTTGTGATTTTTGGATCAATGCTAAGAGTTCCTCGTCATACACAAAGTAATTCAGCTATGGTCCTTTGAGCTTCTCACTATAGAAGACAATTGGTTGGTCCTCTTGCATTAGGATAACACCTATTCCAATGCCTGAAGTGTCACATTCCAGCTCAAATATTTTCTTGAAGTCAAGTAAGACTAATACCAGGATAGAGGTTAATTTTTCTTTTATCTTGGCAAAGCTCTTCTCCTCCCTTTCTCTCCATTGGAAGTTTGTATTTTTCTTCGTTAGCTCAGTAAGTAGCATGGCGAGGTTGCTGAAATTCTTGATGAATTGTTTATAGAATGAAGCTAATCCATGAAAACTTCTCACATCAGCATAAGTAGTAGGAGTTGGCCACTCTACAATTGCTCGGATTTTCTCATCATCTACATGTAACCCTTCTCCATTAAGTACATAGCCTAAGAATACCACTTCCTCCTGGCAAAAGCAACACTTCTTCAAGTTGCCGAATAGTCTCTCAACATGGAGGATATTTAATACAGCTCGAAGATGCTCGCTATAACTCGGCATGTCGGTATTGTAAATTAGGATGTTGTTAGTCAAAGTACACCACGATACACTTTCCTATTAGATGTCTCAACACATGGTTCATCAGCCACATGAAAGTGCTCGGGGCATTCGTTGAGCTAAATGGCATGACCATCCATTCATAAAGTCCATGTCGAGTTTTAAACGCAGTTTTCCACTTGTCTCTTGGTCTCATGTGAATTTGATGATAGCCAAACTTCAGATCAATCTTGCTGAAGATCTTGGCTCCACTCAACTCATCCAGCATGTCCTCTAGTCTAAGAATGGGCTACTAGTATTTGATTATGATCTTGTTTGTTGCTTGGCTATCCATATACATCTACTAAGTCCCATCCTTTTTTGGTACAAGAAGCGCCGGTACAGTATAAGGGTTGAGACTTTCTTTGACGTACCCTTTCTCTAACTCATTGACTTAACGTGAGAGCACAGAAGCCTACTTAGGATTCATCTAATAAGCTGGCTTATTTGGCAGTACGGTATCAGATATTAAGTCAATGCAGTGCTCTATACCTCAAGTTGAGGGCAACCCCTTATGTAACTGTTTTGGGACTAGGTCGACATATTCATCTAATAACTCCTTGATTTCTTGGGGTAGTTTACTTTGCTCCTTCATCTCTAATAGGTGCTTAACCAACATAAGGGTTGGCTTGTCAGTGTTGATGGCCTCTTGGAGCTCAGCTTTACCTATCAACAGAGCCTTCTTCAATCCGTGAGCAAGTTTTTTTTTGAAATTTATTAACTTCTCTTAGCGGTATCGGGTTCAGTGCGATCTTTTAGTCATCCTTCTCAAACATGTACATGTTCTTGTAACCGTCATGGATGACTCTCCTATCAAATAACCTTAATCTACTTAGCAACACGTAGGAGGTACACATAGGCAATACGTTGTAAAGAATCTGGTTTGAGTAATTCCCTATGGTGATCGACAGTATTAATTGTCGAGTGACATGTAATGCTCCTTTCTTACTTAACCAGTGCAACTTGTATAGCCTTGGATGTGCAACAGTCAGAAACTTTAGTTTTGAAACAAGATCAGCTGATACCACATTGGTGCAACTTCCACTATCCACGATGAGGGTGTACACTTGATTATTCATCTTACATGTGGTATGGAACAAATTCTCTCTTTGTTCCTTCTCTTGTGAGGGTTCCATGTTCATAATGCGTTAGACAATCATGAGTAACTTGTCCAAGTCCTCAGCAAACACATCACCCTTAATCAACTTTTTCTCGGTAGGGACCTCTTCCTCCTTGGGTTCTTCATCTGTACCATCTACTTCTAACTTCGAGACGTCTCCTTTGATGACCATTGCCTTGCGAGTCAGGTACTAAGTAGCCATATGTCCGAACCCTTAGCACTTAAAGCATTTGATCTGGCTGGTCTTCCTGCTAGATCCTTGCCCCTTCTCATAAGTTCGGGTCGGCACTTCACCATTAGGTTGACCTTTCTGTTTGGCTCAAACATCAATTTTTTGGCTTGGCTCGGTACTTGACCGAGCTCAATGACTTGCCTATCCGAGTCGGCTAGTTAGCATCCTAGTTGTTAGTCGGCTCTTCCTTTGTCTTTTTATTCGCTTGGCAATCCTAATAGCTTCATGCATTATGTCAAATCGTTGGAGCTCTACAATGTCTCGAATGTCTCCTCTCAACCCAGTAATGAATCTTGAGACTGTTCGGGCTTGTGGTTCCTCCACTTCACAACGGATCATAAGCATATGAAATTCTTGAACATACTCATCAACAATCCAGTCTCCTTGTCTTAGCTCCTGAAGCCAAGTGAAAGTATCTTAAAGATAAGTTTCCGGCATAATCTATTTCTGAATATTCTCTTTATCTTGGGCTAAGTATTAATCTCTCGGTAGCCTTCTCATCTCCTCATGGCTTGGAAATTCTTCCACTACATGGTGGCATATTTGGAGAACTCAATAGTAGCAGTTTTTACCTTCTCGTAATCTTTGTAATGATAATAATAAAAAATATGCTCCACTTTCTCTTCCTACTCCAAATATTCATCAGCATTCCCATATCCATTAAAGCTCGGAATTCGAAGCTTCACATAGTTAGATGATTTGGGGATTCGTATGCACTCTTCTTCGAAATACTCTTCATTATCCTCTTCATCAAGTTCTCTTAGGTTTATCCTTAGCCTTACTCATTTGCTTACTCTTTCATCTCAAACTGGTTAAGTTGGGTTTTGATCTCTAACAGGTTGAGCAGCTTGTGGGGTATTTTGCACAGTCTTAGTGGGTTAGCAAGCTAGTGCATAAATAGCTTGGGTTAGATCTATTAATAGATTAACTATCTCATCAAGTCTCTCGTTAGTGCTTCTTGGTGCCTTCTGTGATTGTCATCCATGGTGGACAACTCCACTGTTGTCATCTCTAGCATCAACATTTACACTTAGATCCATCATTTTCTTGACTGATTTAATGTTCAAATAAACACTTATGCAAACCAGAAAATCAACAGCTAAGAAATACAGTGATTAAAATGAACATAGTAACTTGCTCCGTTTCATACCCTTAAAACAAAGTTTAAATAGAACTTTAGAAGAACTAACAACTCAAACAAAACCTCCGCTTTGATACTGAGATGGTGTGAATCGTGAACAAGAATAGACAAGGCTGGTAGCTCAATGGGTCTAAACTTGTAGAAAGCTCAAAATGGAAGTAGTAGGGAATGTGCAGAATGATGATTATGAATGAAGAAGTAAGTAAAACCCACAAACAGCTCCAGAGGATATGACGTACTAATGGAACTTTCAAGAACTCACGACACAATTTGATATGATGCATGAATTAGTCCGATGAGGTAACTTGCCACCTAGCCTTGCTCAAGGGTTAGGATAAGAGTGATGCCGAGAGTAAATAAAGTGTTTACGCAAGGTAGAAAATACAAAAGTGTATTAATGGTAATTTGAATTCTGATTATACACTTATAAGTACAAGGATATTTATACTCATAAGTTAGGGCAACTTGTTAAAAATGGGAAAGACAAAAAGAGCATTTTCTAAGGAAGTAATGTATAAGATACAAAAGGGTAAAAATGAATGTGTAAGAAAAACAATCACATGATATTGTACAATGGATTCTATACATGATATTGTACACGTAGCGATGCTACATTAGTGAGGCTATTGGAAGATGTGGACAAAAAGTAAGGACAGCTTGCTTATTTGAGTAGGGGTAGCTTAATCAATCCAAAGTCTCTCTATCTTGGCTTCTTAGTACGAAAGATACTAAATCATTTGTTGGCTTGGGCACGAGTGAGTAACCTTTAATTTGGCACACTATAGAGAGATAGGCAGTCATTTAGCTTGGCATTAAGGATGGCTCAGCAAGGAAGTACTTGGTTTGGCATGGGTCGGCTAGAATAGGAGGATTCGTCTTACCAGTCCCTCTAGTCCTTAGGCTTGGCTGCAGGTTAGTGGTTTGGTAACTTGATTTCCATCATTCTTACTGATATTTATAATGAAGTTAAAGGGCATGATGATTTAAATTTCCTATGTTTCCTTGTTGATGTAGAACCTTTATATTTTGAAGATGCAAGTAAAGAGTAAAAGTGAATTAAAGTAATGAATTAGGAGATTTATTCAATAAGTAAACATAAACCCATCAAAGACAAACAAGTATACAAAGTGTAGACACCTCATTTTTTGTTAATTGAGCCAGGTTAATAAATAAATAAAAAATAATAATAAAATAAAAAAAATAAAATATGAAAATTAAAAGAAAAAATGAGAAAATGAAAAAAATATATTGAGTTGAGTGGTATCATATAGAGCGTATCGTATAATATAGAGTCGCATCGTAACGAATCGAGATGAGTCGAATCATATCGAGTTAAGTTGTGTTAAATCGAGTCGCGTCGGATTGTTTAATGTCAAATCGAATAACTGTGTGTGATTATTTTAAGTCATTAGAGAATTATGCTTTATTAAAATAATTTTATCCTAGTCTGATTTGAAATGGAATTTTTATCTAAATTATATTGGGCCAGATTAAGTGTATAATTTATTAAGTAAACTTTTAGACTAAATCAAACTGAATCAAATTAGGCCCAGTAAATAGAAAGCCCAAATAGGGTTTCTAGAAGTTAGGTCAAATCATTAAAAAATTGTTATCGTATCTTCCGTATCTTGGTTTGTCGGAATTGAATCTATATTTAAAACGATACGAAAGATTCAGTTTTGGGGTTTATAAATTGTCAAGCGACGTTGATGATGGGATTTTTTTTTGTTTTTACAAGACCACAATTCATAACCTAGTTCACCAAATACAAGTGGAAGTCCATTGCCCTTGCCTCACAATTTAACAAGCTCTGTGTCCCTCACATGAAATCAAAGTCTGAGCAACAATCCCTTGCCACGTAACAATCTCCAACCGAATGACGCTACCCCAAACACCATCTTAGTCTACTTTCCCATTACCTGAAGAACATAGTGCCATCCGAATCCATAAAGCCAAGCTAGTAATTGGCTAGAATTCACTTGACCAGCTGTATGCCCTACAAACGCACCAACCGACCTTCTTTAAGCAATTCCAATCCATATAGCAGCCGAGTACTCCACGCCCACAGCATGTCCCGAAGCAGCCGAAATTCACAATTTGATTCAAGCCCCAATCCCCTAAAGCCATCCCCCATTAACTTTCCCTTGACCAACGTCCTAAATTCCTTAACACAAGTTAGAGTCCAATTTCAATTCAAATAATCCAACATAACCAAAATTCCAAGACAAATTCCTTGACCCTAACACTCTGATCCAATTCCACGAAATTCAACATCAATTCCTGACGAAATTCGAATTGTCAAAGTCCACGAAATACAAAGATGATCTAAATCTGATGCCGATTCCACGATGCGATTTGAAGTCAATTTCTACAATCTGAATCCAGAAGCCCAACGTCTAACAATCCAATTCTGCAGACATAACATTGATGCTTAGATGATCACAAAACGATTACATGTGATTCGACACGTAGGTAAAAATCATTATTTTTATTATTAGTTATTTGTTTTATTAGTTCAATTATTTTACTAACCTATTTTTTTGTTTTAGTATAGATTTTTATTATTTGTTTTCATATGGTTTTTCTTTAGATAATAATTGAATTTAGTTAAATTATGTTTTTTTTATAAAATTGTGTTTTTTTTTAGAACATATGGTGATGGTTGAGATATATACCTTGTGGGCAAGATTTTTTGTTTTAAAAAAAGAAAAACATATTGAGATACATATCTAGTAGTTAAGATTAAAAAAAAATACGTATCTAACCGTATCTTCAACGTATCTTATTAGTTAAGATTTAGAAAAAATGCTTTTTGACATGTAGTGGTTTTAAAAATAAAAAAATCTTAATTGAGTCTTTCAAAAAGATATGTTTAGTTAGGATTTTTTTTTTAATTTAGGAAAATTAGATTTCTTAGGTTTTATTTTAAAAAAATAATAAATTGATAAATAAATATAAACTTGACTCGGTTTCCGAAAACCCTAATTTCATTTTTTTACTAGTTGAACTAGTTGGTGACTCCAATTTTTAAAATTTTTTAGAAAAATATTTCCTTAATTTAATGTCGAGTAATTTATATTAAGTGGATTGGACTTAATATAGATTAAATTAAGGAAATCAAAATAAGGCTTAACACAAAGCTAAGAAGAATGTCAAAGGTGAAGTAGAGGAGATATAAGGTTAGACTTGTTGCTAATGGATATACGTAGAGACAAGGGATTGATTATGAAAAGGCATTTGCTCCTGTAGCTCACATGGAGACTGTTAAACTATTAATCTCAATTATTGCCTAGAATTAATGAAAAATCCATCAACTTGATATTAAGTTAGCATTTTGAAATGGCTATCTTAAGGAGGAAGTATACAATGAATGACTGCTTAGGGATGCTATTGAAGGAAGTGAAAATAAAGTACTTAAGCTTAAAAAAGTTTTATATGGATTGAAACAAGCATTAAAGCTTGGATAGTTGAATTGACAAGTATTTCCAAGAAAATAGTTTACGAAGATGCATTCTTGAGTATGCTTTCTATGAGAAAAAAGAAAAAAAAGGAGATTTCTTATTTGTGTGTATATGTGGATGATCTTAACTTCATGGGTAATAATCCAAACTATTCTATCATTTCAAAGAGGCTATGTTGTGAGAATTTAAGATGGTGACGTGGGACTAACTTATTATTTGGGAATGGAAGTAAAGCAAATGGAAGATATCATTTTCATCTCACAACAAGGCTATGTAAAAGATATACTTAACAAGGTCAAGATGTTTAATTGTAAGCTTGTAGGTACGCTTATGGAGAGTGGCACAAAATAATTTAACATGGAAGAGAATTTTGCATTATCTTAAAGGCATGCTTCATTATGGAATCTTTTATTCATCTTCAAAGGAATTTAAGTTAACAGGTTATTGTAATAGTGACTTTGCTGGTGATATTGATGATAGAAAAAACACAACAGGTTTTGTATTCTTTATCAGAAATAATGCAATATCCTAATGTTTGAAGAAACAGTCAATTGTCATACTTTCTAATTATGAATCTGAGTATCTTTTAGTTGTGACTTGTGTCTGCCATGCTATATGGTTGCAAAGATTGTTAGAACTTCACTTAGAATAAAGTGAGGTAACCAAAATCATGATTGATAATATGTTAGCTTAAGCTTTAACAAAGAATTCGATATTTCATGATCAAAGCAAACATATTGATGCAAAATATCACTTTATATGAGAATGCAATACAATGAAAGAAATTGAAATGGAACATATAAGAATGAATGATCAAGTCACTGATATATTTACAAAACCACTCAAATTTGGAGGTTTTCAACTATTGAGTACGAAACTTAGAGTTATGAAGTGTTCAAGGTTATAGGGGGATATTGAAAACTAAACTTGACCCCATATGCTAAACTATAGGATATACTATTACTATTTCTAGAGTAAATGTAGATAGTTACAAGGTTATCAAACCTACGAGAATTACAAGTTTGTAAAATCAGAACATAAAAATATAAGTTTCTACAATTTATGTAAAATAGTTTTAAGAAATTATTGATATACTCATAGTAGTTATTCAAAACTTGAAATACATGATGAAAATAAAAAAAAATGAAGAAATTAAGTTTTTGTTTCTATAAAAATTCTTAATTTATAATCTAACATGTGCGGAAGAAAAACAAATAGAGTTGAAACTAAATTTTTGCCTTTTTAAAAAAAAAAAAGCTGTAAATTAAAAAGAACAAAACATTTCAACTCATTTTAAGTTATTGATAGTATAAAACAAAGTATACAGTTTTCTTTATAAACTTTGTTATTAGAGTTGAAACTTAGATAAAAATTATGAACATAAAATAAGAGATTGAGAGAGAAAGAAAGAGGTAAAAATTGGAATAGGATATGATAGATGTTTTAATGCCTTCATAGTTGATGACTAGTAAAAGGTTAGTTGTATTTTTTTTCCTTTAATTTTTTAGTCCATTCAACTCATTTATTTACAATTGGTAAACTCAGTAAAAAAGTAAGTTTCTACAAAAAAAAGATTCTACACCCAAGTTAACTCAGAAGAGCTACCTAAAATCGTAAACTCATAAAATTGCATAGGTAAAATTACGATTTTGATAACTATGGACAGTTATATTGTTTTTGTGGTAAATTTAGTTTGCTAAAATAATTATTTCATTTAGGCATTTGTTAATGATATAAATACCTATGGAAACTTATTATAAAAAAAAAAAAGACCAATTTGAGAATAAAAGAAACCTCTCCTCCTTTTTCTTTTATTTGAGTTTATGTGAATATTTAAATTGTTGTCCATTTGCTTCCAATAGATTTACCACAACATCTCTCATTAAATCATGACCAACAATTTTCATTCAACAAAACATAATGCATTATCCATAAGGAGGTCTTGAAGTACAATCAACAAATAACAAGTTAGCTAAATGGGATGGTGGTCTATCATCCATAAAACTATAACACATCCTATGTTTTGTTTTGGTTGCAAACCAATGAGCACACTAATTTTCTTTGCGATGGACAAACTAAACCGAATAGTTAGAAAATCGAGTACTTAAACATGTAATGTCATGAACAATTCCCTCGATCTTTCAAGAGCATAAAACTAGCTATTGTAATCCTTTCATCAACGGCAAGTAAGCCTCAGTCTAAATTAGCTACCAATGCTTCATTTATTTCATTATCAATTTAAGCCATTGTTATTCTTGTAGCCTATAGCAAACTTCCCTAAGAGTCATTGCACAGCATTCCTAACCTTCTCACATTAACAATATCAACAGTTGCATCGCAATTTATCTTGATTTTGCCTCCACTTAGAGTTGACCAAGTAGATCTTATCCTTTGTCGTAGAATAGCAAACACTTAGTTATCTCCTTTTTCATACAACATATCATTTTGCATATGTTATATAGAAACAACACTAACCCCATTCACAATAGACCCTAAGTTAGCTCCAACTACAAACAACATGACATTTTGTATATGTTTTATAAATATAATGCTATCTTCATCCGCAACAAACCATGAATTATCTCCAACAGCAAATTTCGTAGCATTTAGTGTTGTTCTGTAGATACACATTACATTCTCTAATATGTGCTCTATACGTATATTCATTTCAATTACAATTAATTCCTTTGAAATACTTATAATTATTGCTACAGATGAAGGTTGCTGCTCACAATTCAAAATGCATAATTTTACCTAACCTTAACACAATAAATTAAAGTTGATTGATTTTATGTACAAAATAGAGAAACTTCATCTAAATTGCTTTATAATACATGAAAAAAAGGTTAATTTTTTATTGAAATATATTATGTTTATCACATATATGCAAGTGCACAAGGGCTACCATAGCCTTGATGTTAAGGAATGAAGAAATATGGGAATTTAGCCTACTGATCGTTTAGTAAGCCTTAAACCATAAGGGGAATAGTGGTTGGACCAGTGATTGATTGAATGAAGCAAGTGAGAAATGAACCCAGAATGGATGTACCTTATTGATCAACCAGTACTTCCTTCATTGATTGATCAATAATACAAATGCAAATAAGGGTTTTCTTCTAAACCCTAGTGCTTAATGTAAGCCCTAAAGCCAAGCCAAGTAACCGTAGGTTTGAGTTTAAAATCCAAGGTTTAGAACGATCGGCTAAAGGATCCGATGAAACCCAAATTATAAACTATTTAGCAAAATACTAGTAAAAATGACCCTATAAACTTAAATTTAAGAAAATAAGTAGTAAAATAGGAGACTATAAAATTTTCAAATTTGAAGCATAATAATTGCTAATTACCGAAAAGGCGAAAAGTGTAATATAATAATTAATAAATTATTAGAGATAGATTATATGTATACTGAAAATTTTAAAATGACCAAAATAATATTTAGGAATGTTCACGTGTACCCTACATGTATTTACGTGTAGATAAAAATACGCGTAATTACTAAAATTGGCCGAAAACTAAGCAAATAATTAAAGAAAAATACAAAATAATTATAGAAAAATTAGAAAAAATCAGAAGAGGATAAGCTGTAACAAGATTAGGTTGTGGTCAGGAAGAAAAAAAAATAACTAATAAGAATTGGACAAACAAAAAGCCAAAAATCAAGGAATTAGAGCAAAATCCCATCAAATTAATGCACATTAATTACTATATTTGTCTATAAATAAGGAAAAAATTTTCAGAAGTCATTTGGCTAGTTTAAGATCTGAGAAAAATTGAAACACTGAAAAAATTGAGAGAAAATCCAGAAAATAAAAAAAAAAAGAAAACTGTGCAGATTAGGCAAGTGAACCAAAACCACCACCCACCACCACCTGGGACCGAACCACCACCACTACCCTACACTAGAACCATCGCCTGGACCGGCTGACAACATTGGACTGGGTTTGGACGGCCCAAAAACTTCGAACCGGTTAGTCATTTATTCACTCGATTTTTGTATAATTTTGTAAAATTATTTATTTTGCCCAGAAAATTATGAAACTTGTTATTCTGAGGTTTTATTGTATGTAGATTTAGGGAAAAATATTGATTTAGTTTAATTATGTTTGGAAATATAGGTTCCTTAACAAATTGTTCAAAACCGAGCATGATTAAACCGAAAAATAAATAGGCTTAGGGATGTAGTTTGGAGCTCAAAATTTTTCTGTAGGATGCTCATATGATGTATAATAGTGCTATGAAGCCATTTTTTAAAAATTAATTTTCGACATTTTAAAGTTAATTTTTAGCCCTAAAATGATGGTAAAATTGGGTGATTTAGGGTTAATTAGGTGATTAGGATGATAATTACTGATTTGGATTTGAATTAGATGTTTAGGGAAGTTAATCTCTGCAGTGGAACCCTAATCCTAGCCTTTAGGTACTAAGTAAGGTTAATTAGGGAAATTAGGTAAGTAATATAATAAATTAGTAATATGTGAAAATGTAAATTAATAAATCTAAAAAAATAAGGTTATTTAGATAATATTATAATAGAAATCAGAAAAATAATAAATCTGAAATGACATTTAATTTTAAGTAAATATCTCAAAATGTAAGATTTTTACACATCGGGAATAAATCCGATACCTCAATTACGGTTAGCGTGTACCGAATAGTTTAGAATACCAAAATTACGACCCAATAGGATATTTGAATACCCGAGCGTAATGTGATTAATGTCACATTGGGATTCGAGCCTAATTACGACTTAGGAATTAAAACTAGAATCTAGTTTAGGAGCCGAACCCCGAAATAGAATACAACGAATCATTAATACGTTATAGGTATACATGAGGAAAATGAGTTATATTATGAATTAGAATAAGAATCCATAAAATATAAGTACTAAAAGAACCTATTTGTATTATAGGACACCCAGAAACAAATCAGCTCGCAACTAGAGGATCGAGCGATCGAGCAAATTCAAGTAAGTTGGGTTATTGCTTATTGTAATAGACTATTAGTTTTGTACTACTTGGAGACTTAGGCTTGTATATGATTGTGATTGTAAATAGTTTGCGCATGTGCTTGATGTATCTGAATTCATGCTGAAATTTGTACTGTGAATGATTTTGTAACTGATTGAATTGATATGAACTTGTTTGAACACCTTAACTGGAATTTAATCTTAGTCGACCCTAATAACCGAAAATGTCATGCATTGTAACCCGTTAGGGGATCATAGGACTCTCCAACCAAATACTGACCCCTTCGAAAGGGATAGCGCAGGATTACAAAATGGTCCCTTCTTCATCCTCAGTCGAACTAAGTGACAGGAGAGGAGGTCACGGCGGGGGTGAAGTCAATGGTTCGAAGGTAGTTGCGGGAGGAGCGAGGTCTCCATTGCATAAGCCTGGGTTTGGTTGTGAGCTGCTGCATAACATGGAACTCCTCAACTCAGATTGGAGCGGGTGAAATTTCTTTGATTTCATAACGGACCGAACTACGTTGTGCGATGACACTTGATTGTTGCATTGCATGAAAATAATTGTTTGA
This sequence comes from Lumnitzera littorea, assembly GCA_024138015.1. NCBI lineage: Eukaryota > Viridiplantae > Streptophyta > Magnoliopsida > Myrtales > Combretaceae > Lumnitzera > Lumnitzera littorea. The sequence continues at coordinate 76,404,286 of JAMXBB010000008.1, forward strand.
TAACCCTGTTTGTGCTTGTATGCATTCATGAGTCTCCAATTCAACTTACTGAGCTATAGTTGCTCATACCCTTATAGATCCTTTTACAGGTTCTGATTTGTAATCTCTTCAAGTACTATGCTGCCCTACAATTATCCAGAGGTTAATCCGTTTGAAGCCAGGGGTATGAGGACCAAGATACTTAATATAATGTATGACTAGAGTGACCTTGTAATTAGGAATGAAAGACTAATAGTTATTGTGTAATCTAGTGAACTGTTATGATTGTGTAAAACTTCCTGGGAAGCTCTGTGGAGACTTATATATATATATATATATATATTATTATTATAAATGTTTATTAGAAATGATGATAATTATCATGATTGTCGTATAATTATTAATCGAACTATTTACTTCAAAGCGAGGAGTCGTCGACGCCTTGTGTAGATTCATGTCTATGGTAGGCACTGTGAGGCCAGTTACTATCATAGAATAGTTTACACGGCGGGACTGTTGTGACTCTGTGACTTCGGGGCGTAACACTTAATATCAAAATGCATTGTATCATTAAGCACTTAGCAAAGAGGAGTTGACACGCCTCTATTAATTGATTGGAAGACCTAGTTACTGATTGACCGATAACTCAAAATTATAAATATGTATTTTTCTTCATTTTTTAGCAGCATAGCCATTTGTAGGTTAGAAATTAGGATAACTTCTATGCTCTTTCTCTAGCTTTTACTGTTTTATTGCAATTAGTGTTATCTGCTTTATAAAAATAACAATTTGGATCATCTCTAAATTTCCTACCATATAAATTGCAGTTAATTGCCAAAGCATTCATACATATACGCTAAAGAAAGTGCTTCTACTTCAACTAGCATCTTAAACTTCAAACAATTTTCCAGACTCTCCAATTTATATCATAAGAAATTCCAACAGTAGGCAAATTATTTTCCATCCTTCCAAACATCAGAGAGTGTAAGAGCTCTTTACTAAATATCCTTCGTTTCTTTCCTTAGGCTATACTATTCTATCCATTACATTAGAATTTATAAAAGGGATATTACAAGTAGCTTTCCTCTTCCCATTTGGAAGCAAATGATTCACAACTATGAGATTCTAACAATTATTTTCCCTATTAATTACATCAACCACCCTTATGTTATACAAATGGGAATCTACTTCTCTACTTTGCAAAGTAAAACTTGGAAGTGGGATCCAAGGATCCTTCCATAATCTTATAACTTCTCTACCTCCCACTTGCTATAGCAAATCATTAGAAATAGACTCTCTATCCGTAAAGATACTTTGCTAACTCCATGAAGCCTTACCCCCTCTTCTAGTTTCTATGAAATCCTCACTTAGGAAATATAGGCTCCTTAATGGCCTAACCTACAAGGATTTTGGATTTTACACTACCTTCTAAGCTAATTTCCCTAATTATGCAACATTAAATGTTTGTAAATTTCTAAAACCTAACCTTCCTTGATCCTTTGCTTTGGACAATTTCTTTCAACCCTTCTAATGAATTTTATTTCCTACTCTACTCTCTCCCCACCAAAAATATGAGATGAGACGATTTACTTAATCACACCATTTCTTTGGGAAGCTAAATAGACTCATATAATAACTAGGTTTAGCATGAGCCACTAATTTAACTAAAATCTCTTTACCCTCTTCATAAATGTGCCAAGGGAAGACAAGGGAAACATTATCGAGGTGGGTCTAAACTTGTAGAAAGCTTAAAGTATAGAATGGTAAATGCGTGAAATAGAAAGAAAATAAGCAAAGTAGACTCATGAATTGGCTTAATATGACCCATGATTAGCTCAATGAGGTCACTTGCCACATAGCTTTATTTAAAGGATAGGATAAGAATCAAAGAGGTAATAAGTTAAAAGCTGCTTAACACCAAGAGGAAATGCAAAATATTCAATAATGTCTAGATGATCTTTGCAGTTGCTTACAAGAGGGTATTTATACCTAAAATATTACGGCAACTACTAAATATGGAAAAAATAAAGAGGGTATTGTTCCAAATAAGTAAAATACAAGGAATAGATAAAAGGCTATAACGGAAATTATAGGAATAGAAGCTTCGTTGCTTGATTCCTTTATGAGGTATACCATGACACGTAGCAGGTAGTTACTAGGGAGGTTCTTATATAAGTAGATAAAAGAGAATGACTTAGTTTAGTAGATTCCAAGTTGATCTGCGAGCTCTCTAGGGATGTGATAGCTTAGATTAGATCTTAGGAGATTAAAACAGGAGTGATCAAGCTAGTTAGTAAGTTGGCCGAGTTGTTAATAAAGTAGTCTTCAGGTAGGTATTTGGTCAGTGACAAATAGGGAGGTGCTTAGCTCGGCATATATGGTGGATCAGCAGTAGAAGTAGCATGGACTCCTTAGGTGTAGGTTCAGATGAAAGGATATGCCTTGCTATGCTCTTAAGTCCCTACGCTTGAGCTTGGGTTAAGGGTCCAATGGCTTGATTCCTATCATTCCTTACAGGCTGTTTGGGATTTGGATTAAATTCGGTTAGTCTTCATCTTGCTCTTCATTAGATTGGTAAGGGTTGAGATTGAGAAAGTTGAACGCATTAGAAACTCCAAAGTCTTTAGATAGTTTCAATTGATAGGCATTATCATTGATTTTTTGGAGTATCTTGAATGGTCCTTTAGCTCCAACAGATAATTTGTTCTTCCTTTTGCTAGGATATCTCTCTTCACTTAGGTACAACCATACTAGGTCACTGGGTTGAAACTGCTTTGCCTTTCTTCCTTTCCCTTTTGCTTTCATCCTTTTGGCAATTGAATCAATTTGGTGAGCAACTTGCTAGTAGATTTGTTGAAAAGATTAAGCTATGGTTTTAGCTTCGAGGTCTTCTTACTTGGTTATGGGTATTTGGGTGTGATCAAGGGGCACTTAAGATTGAAGCCGTAAATGACCTTAAAGAGTGTATATCTAGTGGTGTCGTATACTATTTGATTTCAAGAAAATTCTACCATGGGCTAACATATATCCTAATTTGTCAAGTTCTTTCCTACTGTAGCTTGGAGCAATGAACCCAAAGTGTAGTTGACAACCTCCGTTTGGCCATCAGTTTAAAGGTGGCAAGAAGTGCTAAAAAGTAACTTGGTTCCCATTCGATGCTAGAGAGTCCTCTAGAAATGGTTTACAAACTTTGGGTCTCGATTCGATACTATGCTCTTAGGCATCTATGTAAGCGAATGATTTCCTACAAAAACAAAAAAGCAATAGCTGAAGCATTGTTACTTTTGGTGCATGGCACAAAGTGTGCCATTTTGCTGAATTTAACAACAATAACCATTACTAAATCTTGCCCTCAAGTAATTTGGGGTAATCCGAGGACAAAATTCATACTCAATTCAACGTATGGTTTGATTGGGATGGGTAGAGGCATCGCTCTTCCTTACTGAGCTTGGGTTTTGGCCTTCTTACAAGATGAATAACTCTTAACAATATGGTACACATTTCACCTCATCTTGGGCCAAAAGAACTACTCGTTCAACAATTCATAGGTCCTTCTTTCTTCGAAATGTCCAAAGATCCCTCTGCTATGAGCTACTTTCACCAACAGCACATTAATGGAACATGCCGGTATATAATACTAGCCACTTTGAAACAAATAGCCCTCTTGCACATGATATTCATCCATTGTCCTTCCTTCTTTATAGTGCTCATATGTTAGACCAAATGAGGTTCTTGAGGGTATTGTTCATTGATGCTTGTAAACCCTAACAACCTAGTTTGTAGTTTAGTTAGAAGAGTGTGCCTTCTTAACAAGGCATCAACAACAATGTTGATTTTACTTGTTATTATTGATTACAAAATTCAATCCTTTAAGGAATTCTATCCATCGGGATTATCTCTTTGAAAGCTTGGCTTGGCCTCATAGGTATCTTAAAGACTTGTGATTAGTTTATATGATGAACTCTTTTGGTAGAAGATAATGTTGCCATACTTAGAGTGCTTGGATTAATGCAAGGAGTTCTTTGTCATACATGTAGTAATTTAACTGCAGTCCTCTCATCTTCTTCTTATGGTAAGCAATAAGTTGGCCTTCTTACATTAATACAACTCTTATACTAGCACTTGACACATCACATTCTAGCTCAAATATCTTCTAAAAGTCAGGTAGAGCCAATATAGGTGTAGAGGTTAATCTCTTCTTTACCTCAGCAAAACTTCTCTCTTTTTTCTCTCCCTATTGGAATTTTATGTTCTTCTTTGTCAGCTTTGTGATTAGTGCAACAAGAATGCTGAAACCTTGAATGAAATGTTGATAAAAGGAAGATAAACCATAGAAGCTCCTTACTTTGGCATAGGTAGTTAGGGTTGGCTAATTAGCAATAGCTTAGATCTTTTCATCATTGACTTGTAGACCTCTTCCCCTAACTACATATCCTAAGAAGACCACTTCTTCCCGATAGAAACAACACTTCTTCCAATTTCCAACAATTTCTCAACTTGGAGCACATCAAATATTGTTTGGAGATGGTTGATATGGCTTGCTAAGTTAGCATTGTACATGAGGATGTCATCAAAGTATACTATAATAAATTTTTTGATTAGATTTCGTAATACATGATTCATTAGTCTCATGAAAGTGCTTGGGACATTGGATAAGCTGAAGGGCATTACCAATCACTCATAAAGTTCATGTTGAGTTTTAAATGTAGTTTTCAATTTATCTCCTTGTCTCATTCGAATCTGATGGTAACTAGACTTTAGGTTGATCTTGCTGAAAATTTTAGCTCCACTTAATTCGTCAAGCATATCATCTAACCTTGAGATTGAGTATTTATACTTAATTGTTATTTTGTTAATAGCTTTACTATCCATACACATATGCGAGGTACCATCCTTCTTTGACACAAATAGAGCTGGTACAGTAGAAGGATTTAGGCTCTCTGTCACATAACCCTTCTCCAATAACTCATTGACTTGTCTTTATAGTTCGGTTGCTTGCTGGGGATTCATCTGATAAGCAGGCTTGTTAGGGAGGGCAGCATTAGGTATTAAGTCATTATAGTGCCTAATTCCTTAAAAAGGTAGTAGTCCTTCAAGCAGCTGCTCGGGAAATAAGTTGGCATTCTCATCAAGTAGCTCAGATGCATCTTCGAGGTCAAACACACAAAGAAGCACCACAACGAAGTGAATAGAAAGAAATAAAAGAAAAGCTAGCAAGGCTTAAGTAGCTGTTGAATGGATATAATTCACCAATTGATCCTATATGGCTTATAATCTGCCGAATATGACTCATCGATCGAAACTGAAGGTGTCAGGACCCTATAGGGGGCTTAGTAGAATTACACTTAAAATTTTCATATCATGTATGCACCTATGATAAGAAAACTACTTTGCAAGTTAAAGATTGCAAGACTATAAATAATTAATCATTAAGGTTTCTGATTTTTAATTAATTAACTTACTGTAAAATATAAATAACTATGGATATCCGATATTGTATAGTTTCTCAGAATCGTAGAAAATCGGCATCCCTTACTAAATAATAAGACAAGGTATACCAACTGTATAAAATTACAAGAAATACTAAGTTATATTGAACTTTAACACACAAAAATTTCTTACAAACGATGTTTCTATATCACCTAAAAAAATCTCAACTAATTCTAACATTAACATACTTATCTTTACTTTACATTCGGTGCTCAAGATTTATCTCAGTCCCAACATAAATGAACCTACAAAATAAACTATAGGGGAATGAGCAAATCACGACTCAATGAGTTTGTTTATTACCATTACCATTCAAGCAAGTTATCAAACATCATTAGCACAAATACAAGCTATTTACAAATGTAAGCATGGTGAATGCAAGCAACACATTCATAAGACACTTTGATTATCTCCTATACTTACTTGCATGGGGTACCTCAACTTAACGGCATGTGGTTGTCTGGGGGCATCATCCCTTTAGACAACACTTAACTATTACCCTAGTTAAGAAAGAAATACCAATTCACATAGGTAGACCCTAATTAGGACCATCTACCATCCAAGGCCCTTCGAGCATAACTAAGCGAGTCCTCTCATTGTTAACATATATCTAAGGCCCTAAGGGTAATAATACGCGAGTCCTCTAACAATCAAAATATATTCAAGGCTTTACAGGCAAAATAAAGCGAGTTATCTCACTATCAATTGGAGATCTCATACTAGCTTTAACTTAATGATAAAAATATCATTTATGGACACTACGAACCTTTATAGAAATCGTACCAAAATATGTTTAAAATGGGAAAAACATTTTTGAGAAATATTTCTCTCAAAAATTTGCAAAGCTAGCACTCTCCATCAATATATCAATTGAGTCATAGACATGTGATGAATATAACTCGTTCATTTAGTTAGATATTTATATTTACCGGTTTAAGAAGGTGATTACACATGGATGATAGCAAATAAGCAAAACAATCATTTAGACATACTGGCAACAACAACTAGCAAAACATTACACAAATAATACGCATAAGCAGATAGTAGGTCATTAGAACCTGCTCACTTAGATTATTGCTCATTTTCCAAGCCTTTAGGGTTTTTCGTACTTGACAATTGAGTACCTAAAAGATAATATGACTTATAAATATTCTAAAAAGCTAGGTTTCTTAGTCAACTATATGCCTATTGCAGTTTGTCCATTTTGTTACTATGATCCAAGTATGGTATAAATATGCTTTAAGTTATTTATTGTGATGATTAGAAAATATTATTTCATTGTATAAGTAATAATATATAATTTAGTAGACATTATACAAGTTTTGATCTTTCTACTTTTCATAAGTTTTATATTAGCATATTGTTATATTATAATTTAATTGTGATTCACATGTATGGTAGGTTAAGTTAGATAAAATAATAGAGTTAGGTGAAAATATTGAAATTATATATTTATACAACTAAAAACTTTAATTCAATGATATTGTAGTATTATTTTAAGATTATACTATACATATATGTATACTCATATTCAATTTATTTCCTTTATTTGTATGATTTTATCTTATCATTATCATCATCATCACTATTAGTTGTTGCTATTATTACTGTTTCTTATTAACACATATTGCTATTACATATAAAAACATATCTTTTTTCCAAATGTTTTAACTTTTGAGTATACGTGCGTATATTGAACATTTTGAAATTTGAAAGAATCTTTTGGTCTTGTAATTATGTCTTATTTGTGTGTTATATATGTTTATCGATTTCTTCCTATAGGAATCTATATATATACATTTATAAATAGTTATGTTTGGATATTTCTTTATTGGTTAAAGTTTTCTCCTAATTATTTATTTTTAAGATCTTATCATTTAATTAATGTAATTAATTTAGTTATATCCTTTGGTTTTCTCTAAATCCTAAATTGTGTATAGCTTTTTCATTTTAATTTCTTTATTTATAAACTTATATTTGGTTTTTATCGTTTTCGAATATACGTTCATGTACATATAGCAGGGTCTGTTTTGGACATTAAACCCTGTATTTTCCGAGATAAACCTAAATTGTTATGAATTTATTTATTTTGACTTAAATATTTTTATTTATTAATTTTCAAGTTTTCTTCATTATTTTATAACTTAATTAATTTCTAAATTTTATATTTTTATGATTTCTTATTTTTAGTCTTTATTTATATAGATTTCATTATTTTCCTATTTTAAGCTTGATTTACTATTTATTGTAATTTTTTTTATTATTATTAATTTATTTAATTAATTTTATTATTATTCTTTAATTATTTTGAAGTTCTTGGTTTCGTTATTTAATTGGAATTAAATTGTTGACATGGCATTGTTTTAGTGGTCCATGTAGCACTTTGGTAAATTTCATTGATTTTTATATTTCTTAAATTTTATATTATTATTATGTATATTTATATGTTATCATATTTAATTAATTAATAGGTTATAGGCCTTAATTATATATTATGGGTTTAAGCTATTATATATATGTATATTTTATGCTATTACATTAAATGGGTATAACTTGTATATTATGTACATACATATATTCTTAATTATTTTATTATACTTGATATTTTATTATATTTACTTATATTTAGTATTTTATTATATACACTTATACATATACATATGTACATATGTATTCTTATTATCTTTAATATACTATTGAAAACACTTATACTAAGTATATTAGTATATATACCTATACATATATACATATGTACATACATATGTGTATACACGTATACATATATGTACAAGTATTTATATTTAAGTTTATACGTACTTTTATACATGTATATTTATACGTATTATCATGTTTTCCTAATATATCCTTAAAGATTTTTCAATATGTTACATGTACTCATATAACTATCTTTTTGGTTTTGTACATATACATATAAATACTTAGTACTCCTTATTTAGAGGTTTATGTACATATTATAGATACATGTGTGGTGGCATATATATATATATATATATATATTTCCTAGCTTATTTACATACACATGCATTTACACTATATATACTATCATAGTTTATATATATATATCTACTTTATATATGCATATATTCCATACTTACATAAACTATGCAAGTATATATATACATTTAACTAGGTATATAGAACATATACATGTTCTCACGTAAATTGAATATGCACATATAGTTGGATATAACTATTAAGGAGAAGAAATATATTTATCACCAAACATATATATTTAAAGTCTATATAATAGCATACATACTAAGTATATTAGAATGGAAATATACAAAAATACATAAAAGAAATACATGGTACATAATTTATGTAAGAAAATTAATAATACTAACATATAAAGGAAATACCTTGATTTGTATTAATATGTATATCTGTTGAGGAGTTCTTCTTGATCCTCATTAAAAATGGATGGAGGGTAGGAAAGTTTTGAGAGAAAATTTGTGTTTGAAAATGGAAATGGAGGAGAGAGAGGAGGGTGGCAGTTTGTTTCTTGAATGTATGTGTAATTGAATTACTTGTACAAATGTATATTTCATGTAGAAATTGGTAGAACCTTTTAACTCCCTTAAATGTCATGGCCACATTGGAAGAAAATGGAAGAAAAGGAAAAAGAAAAAGAAAAAGAGAAAAGAAAAGGAAAGATAAAGATCATTAAATGAAATGAAAAGGACATGTTAACTTTGGTCAACATGTTCACTTAGTTAAAGTTGACTTAGTCAACTCTTAATAAATTATATGTATTATATATAATTAATTTAAAAATAAAAAGGAAATAGAAAAATGAAGTAAGAGGAAAAATAGAAAATTAAATGTAATAAATCAATAAAAGATATATTAGAACTTCCTCACATATTTTTTACCTTATAAATAATATTTAGAATAATAAATAATATAACTATAAGGTAAATTATAAATCATGTTATTAATATTTACTACATATTGTCTAAATAACAAATAAATATCTAAGTTGACATAATACTAACTTATCTACATAAATATTAGGTTAATATTAATTATAAAATAATATTATAATTTTTTAATGGATTAATCTAGTATTTTTATGTTTATAAGCATTTAGAAGTTATCTTTAATCGTTAACTAGCGATTTTACGCGATTGAGCGTATCGTTCAGTTATTTGGCTCAATTGGGGTTTTATTACCTTCATAGGAAGTTGGTGTATTTATAAGGTTGAAGTTTTGGTTTTAGGGTTTTGATTAGGTTTGTGTTCGATTTCTCATATGCATACGTGGGTAGAATTTACGGTTTTCATTTGTAATCAAGGTTTTTATTAAGTTTAGGGTCAATCTCTTATAATCATTCATGTTTAGGGTTTAAAGTTTTCGTATGCGATTAGAGCTTGAGTTACTAAGTTTGTTTTTTTTTTTTTCACATTCGTTTTAATTTTCATATTTAAAATTTTAATCAATTTTAAACTTAGCGGCTTTGTTAACTTAGGAAAATCATCTACAGTACAAAGATTTGATTTTATATTCAAAAGGTTAGATTCGCGAGGTTTATAGAAGGATCGCTCGCTACTACTCCTCACTAAAGGGACTAGAAAAGAGTTGAAGGTTAATGAATACACTAAGGTTACCAAAAGGAAACTTGAATAAAATTTTGATATTAATGATCGATTGTATGCATAGAATTAAGTAGGGGTTTATGTACCCATCAATTAAGGTTACTTTACGTGTGTAAAAAGATAAAAGGGTATTCTTACAATTAGTTTATGCAATACATACTAAAAAGGGTACAAGAGACAAAGAACATTTAGTATGGAAAATAAAAAATCCTTCTGGAATATTATAACATTCTAGAATTTCAAGCCTATACGATTACTCTTGGATCCAAGCCCCTATATTTAGGGTGTCGAGCTATAATATCCATTTAATTTCAAACTTTATAGTAAGGTTAGAAAAATTAGATTAAGTAATTTAAGTAAAGTTAATTTCTCAAAATAAGTTATATTAAAATATTAATTTAAGAAAACATCAATTTATTGCTAAAGTCAATAAATATTGAAAACGTGAAATTCGAACATTTAGATATAACGGGATACTAGAAATAAGTTATTTAACTTACAAAAATAATAAATGAAATTGAATTATATGTAATATGCATGTATTAACATAGACTATGCATTATTTATATTAAATATACATATATAATAAGAAATTATTATTAAAATAAGGTAAATTAATATAAAAAATTGGAAAATTAATAAGAAATGTAAGGATGAGTCATCATACTTATGTGGCAGCTTAGGACTAATTTGGATGATGAGTCAAAAGCTAAGAAATGAGGAAATGATACCTCCTGTATTGAAAATCCAAAAAAATGACATGTGTAAGCCACGTGTGTAATTTTCATAAATTCTAATCCGTTTGGAAAATATAAATAGGCCTTGTACACTTCAAAAACAACATTTTGCAAGTTTGAAAATATAAGAAAAACACTTAAGAAAATTTAAAAACAAATTAGGAAAAAAAAAATAAAAAAATAGATAAAAAATATGGCACGAAATCTGATCAGGTCGGTTTAATAGGCTATTGATGTCCACTTGTGGTGGTAATTTGGGGTTAAGGGAAGCACCACTAAAGGAGGTACTTCAACAAGGTTGGGTAGCCAGAGGCGGCTGGTTCAGGTGAACCAAATTTCTGGTTGAAACTTTGTAATTTTTTTAAAAATATTAAATGATATTATTTAATAATGAGACTTGGCTTTCTGGAGTTATTTTATGTGTACATTAATTTAGTAATTTTATTTTAGTGAAATAATTATTGGAAATATAAGGTCCTTAAGAAATGACTCTGTTTGGATGAAAATTGAATTTAATTTTAGAAATAGTAAATAATATTCTTTCAAGTTAAAAATTTGTATAAGACATATTAAATATATGTATTAATTTGTAGTAAGAAGAATTTTTGAAAATAATCATGTTTACTATTTATTGTAATTATTTTGGATAAAATTAGCAATTTCGCTATTTTATGGAATTAATTTGTTTTTAACAAAATCAAGGTATGAGCCCTATGTATTATGATTTCTGAAAGTTTATAATGATGATTGGAACACTTGAATTTTATCTTGTGATTAAATTCATTTGTTTGCTTAATTTTCACTAATTTTGAGTTAAAATTGCTATTTTCATAAAAATACTTAATAGCAATTTTAGTATAATTCATGATCAATAATTATACTATGTATTTTTTTGAGTCTACAGGATTTTTCGTGGAATGAATCGAGCTCGTATACTATTTATTACGTATTTTCATAATATAAACCTATATATTAGTCTAATATATGATATACTAATTAGTCATAATGTGATACTCGTAAAACATGTAAAGGATTTGTCTTTTTGAGTACATACTAAATGCTGACCAGCTCAAGGAATGAGGAATTTTATGACTTTTAATTTAGATTTAAGATTTAATTGAGTTAATTACGAGGTTATAATAACATATGGTAGAATTAATAACATGAAAGGGTATTTTTGGATATTTGGAAATATTGGTTAGTTATGATTTTTAAGATATCTTAATAGTATTCAGAATAACGATTTTGACAATATAAAGTTCACTAAAATTGGATAAGAAATGAATAAGATATACTTGGATTAAGCTTGTAAACGCAATAGTGAAAATACATAAGAACTTAGTATTGACCCGGTAGTTGATTTGGGGTTTGTGTGTATTTTTCTAGGTGTGATAGATAAGGAACAACCACATCGTGAAGCTTAGGATTTTATGTTACAGTCGAGCTTGGGTAAGTGGATATTTCTGTTTTTGTGCAAGTAGACCTATGTCTACTTGACTTAGAGTCTATTGTGTTGTGAATTGTAATGATGTGCTGGATTGATTGGATACTTGATTCTGTTGAATGTATGTGACTAAGTGAAATGTTTCCTTATGTATGACTGATTTATTGATATGTATTCCTGTTTAGAAAACTTGAAAACTAAACTGTTGGTTAGGGTATTCACCCAAGTGAACCCTATGTGAAGAAATGCAATATAAGGCTAAGAAACAAAATTGAAGATGAGATAGTTGAATTGTTTATAATGTGGAACTTGAGATTCATGCTTGATACTAGGTTACTGTGTTGTTTACTGCATTCATGGCATGGCACAAAAGGACCTATGGGTTAAGTTTCTGAAAAGCTTGAAAACTGTTGAGTTGGCTTTGGAGAATATAGAATGTATTGCTTAGCTTATTCTAGCCACATTGAGTGATTAACTACATATTGGATTTTCAAACCATAGAGGGTGGTTTTTATTGGGGGTCCTACTTCTAGGTAGCTCCTTGTTGCCCTAGGTTCCTGGACATTGTATCTAAATGCTTGGGTATGTAAACTAACTGGATGAGGATTTAGAAAAGTAGAGGATATCAGTATCGATGCATGTCACGTGTATGAGCATAGCATGGATTTTCTGCATAAACAGTTTGTATCGATAACTTGGGTTACAAGATTGAATGTCTTATGGTACTGATTTGTGTGAATGTATGTATGTGTATTCTATGTTTTGTTTTATCTACTATCAGTTAGCTCACAAAGAATTGAGGGGATACTTGTGCATCCTTAGGTTATGAAGAAATCAACGGGGTAGCATTAGTTGGGGGAAAAAGTCTTTTGAGAGCACATAAGATGGAGTTAGCTTCTTTTAAAGAAGTCTTGTTATATTTTGTTCTTAGTTCTATAAAGGATCTGTACATATAAAAAAAAAGTATTGTATTTTAGGTATGGTTAAGTTTGATGCATGTGCCTTTTGTATAAACAAATATAAAGCTGAACTCCATTGTAATACTCCTTTGTTATAAATAGAACTTTTGTTAAGTATAAACAGATATTCCTGTGTGATGGTACATCCCGTGTTATTCTAAGATGTGACAAATATCATGCTAGAAGATATGATTCAATCAATAGTTGGACGTCACAAAAATGGTACAAGTGGATGAGAAAAAGAATATGCAGTTAGGGGCCGACTTAATTGAGGTTAGGTCAGAGCCCAATCAGTCTTGCTATGAAGTAGTTAGCTTAGGTTGGGATAGGAAATTTTTTGTCGATTTGGGAGCTCGGCTTAGATAGTCTTGGGACTATACTTGGATATTCTATCATAGTACAGCTATTCGATAAGTTTGGTACATGTGAAAGCTTAGTAGTCAGGTTGGTAGAAAAGGGAAACATAGAGGTCGGGATAGGAATTTCAGTCTTAGATAGGGTTTCGAGCTACTATTCTTCGAGCGATTCCTTAGAGTCTTCTAGCTCGACTTCATATAATTAGTCTAGGGGGTTGATTCCTATCAATTTCTTGGGGGTTTGAAAGTTTTGTCCTCAAATCTGAAATGGTCTTTAGCTCTTTCTCTAGAACACTCGCAGGGTCTTCTATTGGTTGGTGAGGAATCAAGTTGGACATATTGAAAGTGGGGGAGATGCCATAGTCATTAGGTAACTCGACTTGGTAAGCATTGCGGTTGACCTTATTTAGGATCTTGAGTAGACCATCAGCTTAAGGAGATAGCTTGCTTTGTCTCAAGTGTAAGAATCATTCTCAGCTAAGGTGTATCCATACTAAGTCTCCTAGTTGGAAAGAAACAATTCAGCCGCCTCATCTACTAATCTCTTGTTGTCTTTGATCAAACTTAGTGATCTTCCTTATTACAGAATGGTGTAGTTCTTATAATTCTTGAGCTCGATTGACTACGGATTGACTCTCTTTAGCAGTTGCTGGGGTGCCGATCATATCTAGGGGGATAGTAGGATTAAGGCCATAGACGACCTCGAATAGGGTCTTCTCAGTGATGCTATGGACAGTTAGGTTATATGCGAATTCTACAATTGATAGACACAAATCCCAATCCCTTAAGTTCTTTCCTACGATAACTCTAAGTAAGTTTCCTAGCATCCTACTGACTACTTCAGTTTTGCTATCAATTTGAGGGTGGCTACTGAAGCTAAACACAAGTTTTGTTCCAAGTCTTCTCCATAGAGTTTTCTAGAAATAGCTCAAGAATTTTGTGTCCCAATTTGAAATGATGGTCTTTGGCACTTGGTATAGTTGGATAACTACCTGTAAAAATACATTAGTAATATATAACGCATTGTTAGTTCGATGGCATTGGATGAATTGTGCCATTTTGCTAAAGCAGTCCATTACAACAAATATAGAATCTTTTCCTTTAGATGTCTAAGGCAACCCTTGGACAAAGTCCATGTTAAGGTTAGCCTAAGGTAAGGTTGGCGTTAGTAGGGGCATGTATTCTCTATGGGGCTCTCTCTTCCTCTTATCTCACTTTTACACTTCACAACTACCAACTACCTTATGTATATCCTTAGAAAAACTAAGCCAGTAAAAGTTTTCCTTCAACAATTTGGTTGTCTTGGTCTCCCTAAAGTGACCACATAATCCACCACTATGAGCTTTCCTGACCAACAACTCACGTATGGAATAGTTTAGTATACATAGCCTTGGTCCTTGAATAGGTAGCCATCCTTAAGAGAGTATCCTCCAACAACTACTCCTTCTCGGCATTGCTCAACAACAGGACCGAAATGAGGGTCATTAGAATACTTCTTGATGATAAGTGAAAATCCTAGTAATTTTGTTTGCAAAGTGATCAGCAAAGTTTGCTGGCATGATAGAGCATCACTGACTACACTTGCACTTCATTTCTTGTGCCAGATCATGTACAAAAATCATTCCATAAACTCTAACCACTTGGCTTATCTCAGTGAGAGTTTGTTTTGACTCCCAAGATGCTTTAAAGACTCATGGTCTATGTAAATAATAAACTCTCGTCGCAGCAAATAGTGTTGCTAAACAGTAAGGGCTAAAAAAAAAAGAGTATAACTTTTTCTCGTATACAGAGTAGTTCAAGGCAGTACTACTAAGCTTCTCACTATGGTAGGTGATGGTTATCGTTCTTGCACTAAGACAATGCCAATTCCAATGCTTGATGCATCACATTCCAATTTAAAGGGTTTGTTAAAATCTAGTAGTGATAGGACAGGGGGGAGGTGAGCTTCTCTTTAGTCTCCTTGAAGCTCTATTTAACTTAGTCGTTCCATTTGAGCCCATCACTCTTTTTTGTTAAATCGATCAAGGGGGTGGCTATGGTACTAAAATTGTTAATGAATTGCCTATAGAAAGAAGCTAGGCCATGAAAACTTTGAACTTCAATGGTATTTTTTAGTGTTGGCCATTCCAACACAACTCAGATCTTCTCTTCATCTACTCGGATTCCTTCTCCTGACACTACAAACCTAAGAAAATCCACTTCATCTTAGTAGAATATACATTTCTTCAAATTCTTACATAACTATTCGGATCATAAAATGTCAAATATTGCTCGAAGATGTTGAACATGGTTATTTAGGTTGGCACTATATACCAATATGTCATTGAAGTACATGACCATAAATCTCTTGATCAGAGGGCACACCACATGGTTCATTAATCTCATGAATGTGCTCAACGCATTAGTAAGTCCCAAGGGCATAACTAATCATTCATAGAGACCATGCCTAGTCTTGAAGGTAGTCTTTCACTCATCAATTGGTCTCATATGAATTTGGCGGTAGTTACTTTGTAGATCAATCTTTGAAAATATTTTGGTACCATGGAGCTCATCCAACATGTCATCGAGCCTCGTTATTGGGTACTTGTATTTGACAGTGATTTAATTAATTATTCAACTATCAATGCACATGTGCTATGAACCATCCTTCTTAAGGTCGAGCAAAGCTAGTATGGCGTAAGGGCTTACGCTCTACCTCACGTATCTTCATTCTATGACTCATCCACTTATCTTTTTAGCTCGGCAGCTTGCTCAGGGTCTGTATGCTAGTCAATTTGGCAAGGCAGTGCCTTGTTGTAGATCAATGTAGTGCTTTATGCCTCGGATTGGGGATAGTTTTTCAGGTAGTTCCTTAGGAAACAAGTCGAAAAAATCATCAATTAGCCTTCGAATTTCATCTGGAACATCCTTTAGATTCCTCATCTCTAGTAATCTTCTAATCAATAGAAACATAGGCTCTTCGGCTCTCTTAATAGCTTGGAGCTCTCTTCAGCTCATTACTAGGGCCTTCTTCTTACTTGCTTGGGAAAGCTGATTATGGGTTTTGTTTACTTGAGATGAGGTCAAGGGAAGCAGCACAAATTTCTTTCCATCCTTAATAAAGGCATAGGTATTCTTATATTAGTGGCTGGACATTAGAAATATGGTATAAGTAGAAGAGCAAAAGAATTTACAGTCAGGGGTCGACCTAATCAGTGTTAGGTTGGAGCCTAGTCAATCTCATCGTAGAGTAGTTAGTTGAGGTTAGGGACGGGCATCTATTGTCGGTTTGGGAGCTCGGCTTAGCTAATTATGGAACTGTGTTCGAATATCCTATCATAGCATAACTGTTTGGCAGGTTTGGTGTACGTGAAGGCTTGGCGGTCAGGTTGACAGAAAAGGGAAACATAGAGGTTGAGATAGGAATTTTCGTCTTGGATAAGGCTTCAAGCTAACATTTTTTGAGTAAGCCCTCGGAGTCCTTTAGCTCGACTTCATGTGATCGGTTTAAGGGGTTGATTTCTATCAAGTTCTGAAACCTCATTTGGTAGGATGGTTTGTTCCCTTAACTCTAACAATCTTCTTATCAACAAAGTAGTCGATTCATTAAATCGGATGATCTCTCTTAGCTTGGAACAACTAAAAGCCAAAGTCTTCTTGGATCCTTGAGTTGGCTTGGTCTATAATCTTCCCACTTGACTAGGGGTCACAGGGTTTAATGTGATCTTACTCCTTCCTTTCTCAAACGTATAAGTGTTCTTGAACCTACCATGTATGACTTTTGATTAAACAACCAAGGACGGCCTAGTAATGCATGAAATGCACACATAGGTAGCACATTGTAAAGAATCTCATCAGAATAGTTCCCAATCAAGACTGACAACAATATTTATTGGGTGACATGCAATGCTCCCTTTTTGTTTAACTAATGGAGTTTGTATAGCCTTGGGTGTGAAAGAGTTGGCAACTTAAGCTTTTGAACTTGGTCAACAGATACAACGTTGGTGTAACTCCTACTATCTACAATGAGTGTATACACTTGTTCATTCACCTTACATGTAATATGGAGTAAGTTTTCTTATTGCTCCTTCTTGACAGATGGTTTAAGGCTCATTGTTCGTTTGACAACTAAAGTTAGTTTGTCTAGATCTTCAATAAACATATCCTCTTCGATAAGTTCCTCATGAATCTCAGTATCCCTCTCCAATTCTCCTTTTTTCTTTAGGTTCCTCATCCGTATTATCTACTTTAACTTTCTAAAGCTCACCTTTAATGACCATGGTTTGTTTGTTCGAACATTAGGCGGCCATATGCTTGAATCCCTAACACTTAAAGCACTTGATCTAGCTAGTCTTTTGCCCTGATCCTTGTCCTTTCTCAAATGTCCACTTTGGTACTTCATTGTCATTAGGTCGACTCTTTTGCTCATGCATGATGTTTGTTTGTCGTATTCAGTTTAGTGTTGTGTTGAGCTCCTTTTGCTCATTAGGTTGACTAGTCTGCATAGGTTAGTTCATTAGATGTTGGATCGACCTATTCCTACTCTGTCTTTCCATGCATTGAGTAATTCTTATAGCCTCATCTAGAGTGACAAAATGTTGTAGCTCTACTACATCTTGAATCTCTATTCTTAATCTAGTTAAGAATTTAGATATTGTCTAGGCTAAGGGTTCACTGACCTTACATCGAAACATAGGCGTTTGAAATTCTTGCATGTACTCATCAATAGTATGGTTGCCTTACTTTAACTCTTGGAGTTGAGCAAAAGTGTCATGTAGATATGTATTTGGTATGAATCTGGCTCTTAGGACCCTTTTCATCTTAGGCCAAGTACTAACCTCTCTATATCTACCTCATCCCTTTATGGTTTGAAAATTTCTCCACTACATTGTAGCATACCCTAAGAACTCTATAGTAGCAGTTCTCACTTTATCATAGTTCTTATATTGATAATAGTCAAAGACTCATTCTGCCTTCTCTTCCCAATTAAGGTAGTCATTAGCATCTTTAGAACCACTAAAGCTCAAAATTTGAAGCTTCACATGGTTGATAGCTTGAGGTACATGCACTCTCTCTTCTACTTGATAATTATCCCCTCCTTCTTCTTCATCAACTTCACTTAAGTCTATCGTTCTTCGTATATGTGCTCCTACTCTTGCACCATGGTTTTATTGAGTTAGGAATTGCCTTTGGACAAGTTGAACATTACGGGTCATGGCACTAGCTTTGGGAGTAGCTTAAGGGGTGTTGTAGATGACCTCAATAGGTTGAGAGGTTAATGCATGAACAACTTGGGTTAAATTGGTTATCAAGTTAGTCATTTCATTAAACCGCTCATCAAAACTACTAATGGTGCCTTGGGGCTATCGACCACGGTGGACAACATCATTATTGTCATCTCTA
Organism: Lumnitzera littorea; assembly: GCA_024138015.1. Lineage (NCBI taxonomy): Eukaryota > Viridiplantae > Streptophyta > Magnoliopsida > Myrtales > Combretaceae > Lumnitzera > Lumnitzera littorea. Next base: position 76,423,249 of record JAMXBB010000008.1, read on the forward strand.
ATTCTTGCATTTACGTTAGAATCAATCATCTTCTCTCAACTCAGTCTTGTCTACACAACAAAAACAAAGAGTACTCGGATTTACACTATTATCTAGAAACAATACATATTATCCCCAAACCAACCAACTCACACACATACTTATTCACAAAAATACCAAAATCCAAGTAAACTTTATCACAAACTACTAGTATGATAGCTACTTTGAGGAACAAAAATACTTAGTTAGTGCTTGCTCTATTTCCTAAGGCTTGAAATAGAGTAGCACATAACAACTACTATAAAGAACAGTGACACTATTTCCATTACTTGCTAAATACTATAGCTACCTCTCATTAAAGCACATAAACAACACCTTCTCTATGCATACTTATTATAATAGTTCTTTAGTGCAATACAGTAATGAAAAAGTACAATAGTAATTACCTAAAACGAACCTTCGCTTTGATACCAAGATGACATGCTAAGCCAAGGGTAAACAAGGGTGACGTTATTAAGGTCATTCTAAGCTTGCAGAAAGCTCGAAGTGTAGAATGGTAAACGTGCGAAATAGGAAGAAAACAAGCAAAAGCTATAAATGATTCTAAGGACATGATGTACTAAGGAAGCTTCATAGACTCATGAACTGGCTTAACATGATGCATGAGTAGCTTAGTGAGATCGCTTGCTAACTAACCTTGTTTAAGGGATAGGATAAGTGTAAAAGAGGTAGTAAGTCTGATACGCTACACCGAGAACAGACAAGGGAGACAGTATCAAGGTAGGTCTAAGCTTGCTAAAAGCTTAAAAATGAGGTGGGAATTATGTGAAAGAAAAGGAAAAGCAAACAAGTAAATCATGAATAGCTCTAGGGATATGATGCATTAAGGAACTTTCAAAGACTCATAGCTCAACTTGATATAATGTACAAGCTGGTCCGATGAGGGTACTTGCTCCCTAGCTTTGCTTAAGGGTTAGAATAAGAGTGGAGTAAGCAAACAAGTTATGAGCAATGCTAAAAAAAGGGAGTATATTCAATATTTTGAAGTATGATGATATATGATGCGGCTATATGTACAGTGGGTATTTATACTTGAAAAATTAGGGAAACTTGCTTAAAATAAAAAAGATTAAAAGGATAATGTCCAAAAGAAGTAATGTATAAGGAATAATGAATGGTATAAAATGAAAAATCAAAGAAATCAGTGGATTAGTGCGACAAAATCCTTCACATGGGCCTTGAAGATGTGGCAGCAAATTATTGGAGATGCTTATAGACAAAATAGACAAATGGTACAGTTAGGATGGGGGTGTCAAGTAGACTTGGTTCCATTTGAGAAGAAGTGGTTGTAGATGTGTACTGAAGCTCTTGACTTTTTGGCACCAATATTATTGAGTTAAAGGTTGGTTTGATCATAGTCAAGTAGGTGTGTGAAGGATTAGGTCGTTAGTAGAGCATAAGTTGAGTTAGTACTCAACTACTAAGAGATGTGTAGTTGCTTAACTTGGCATAAGGAATTAGTTGACAGCGAGGATCAGCTTATCCTTAATGGGAGTTAGTTGGAACATGAGAATCCACCTCATTAGTCCTTCTAAGTCTCAGGTTCGGCTTCGGGTTGAAGGTCCAATGGTCCAATTCCTATCATGCTTGTTAGGTTGATTTGGATTTGGGATCAAATATGGCTAGTCTTTGCTTAGTTCTCCTTTAAGGTAACAGAGGTTGAGGTCAGCAATATTGAAGGTGTTACAGACTCCATAGTCATCGAGCAATTCCATTTAGTAGGAATTGTCGTCGATCTTTTGAAGTATTTTGAAGGGACCTTCAACTTGGTTAAACAATTTATTCTTTCTCTTACTTGGGAATTTCTCCTTGCTTAAGTGTAGCGACACCAAATCTCTGAGTTGAAATTGTGCTGATTCCCTTCCTTTTCTCTTCTCTTGCATTCTCTTGACAGCTTAATCAATCTGTAGAGTAATTTTCTTGTAGGTTTGTTTTAGGGATTGTGCTTAGGCTCTTTGGTAAGGTTCTTCTTGTTCGAACATGGTTATAGGGTTATAGTCAAGGGATAGCTCTGGATTGAAGTCATAGATGACTTCAAAGGGTATCTACTTTGTGGTGTCTCTTTTGTACGGTTGTAAGTGAGTTCAACTACTGACAAATAGACATCCCAATAGGTTGTATTCTTCCTCACTGCAACTTGGAGCAATAATCCTAAAGTATGATTGACTACCTTTGTTTAGCCATTAGTTTAGGGGTGACAAGAAGTGCTGAATAGTAGTTTAGTCTCCATACAATGCCATAGAGTCCTTTAGAAATGGCTTAGAAACTTTGGATCTCTATCTGAGACTACACCCTCAACACACCATGTAAATGAACAATTTCCTGCAAAAAGATAGAAGCAATAGCCGAAGGCTCAAAGCATCATTAGTTTTAAAGCAAGGCATAAAGCGTGCCATCTTACTAAATTTATCCACAACAATTATCATAGAATCTTTGCCTTGGGAAGTTCTTCGTAACCCAAAAACAAAGTTCATGATCAACTTAGTCTAAGGTCAAGTTATGATAGGTAAAGGCATTGTTTTCCCTTGTTCGGCTTGACATTTGGCCCTCTTGTAAGTAGCACAGCTCTCAATAACTTGGTGCATGTCTCATCTCATCCTCAACTAAAAGAACCGTCTACTTAACAACTCATATGTTCTTCTCTCTCCAAAATGACTGGAGAGTCCTCCACTGTAGGCTTCTCTCACCTGTAGCTCTTAGATTGAACAAGTTGGTACATATAATTTTCCATCTTAGAATAGATAATTGTCCTCTATATGGTACTCGTCCACTGTTCTTCCATCGGTACATTACCCAAATATAAGACCAAAGTGGGGGTCTTACTAATACTGCTCCTTAATGCTTGCAAACCCCAATAGCTTAGTTTACAACTCCATAAGAAGAAGATGTCTTCTTAATAGAGCATCAGTAGCTACATTGCTCTTGCCTTGTTTGTATTTGATTATAAAGTTGAATTCTTTTAGGAATTCAATCCACCGCGCTTGCCTCTTCACTAGTTTGATTTGATTTTTGAGGTGCCTCAACGATTCATGATCTATGTAAATGATAAACTCTCTCAGCAATAGATGGTGTTGCCATACTTGGAGTGCTCAGATAAAGGCTAGGACCTCCTTGTTATATAATGAGTAGTTCAATTGAGGTCCTCCTAACTTCTCGCTATGGTAAGTGATTGGTCATCCATCTTGCATCAAGACAGTACCTATACTAATGCCTAACATGTCACATTTTAGCTCAAAAATCTTTTTGAAGTCAAGCAAAGCTAAGACAAGTGTAGAAGTCAACTTTGCCTTCACCAAAACTTCTTTCCTCTCTCTCTCTCCCCATTTAAATTCAATATTCTTCTTTATTAGCTCAATAAGGGGTGTAACAATAGCATTGAAGTTTCTGACGAATCTTCAATAAAAGGATGCTAATCTATAGAAGCTTCTCACCTCAGCATAGTTAGTTAGAGTTAGCCATTCGACAAAAACTTAGATCTTCTCATCATCAACTTACAAGCCTCCTACACCATCTACATAACCTAGAAATATCACTTCCTCCTAGCGGAAACAATACTTCTTTAAATTGTTGAATATCCTCAACACTCGGAGTACATCAAGTACGGTACGAAGATGTTTACAGTGACTTGGTAGATTAACACTATACACAAGGATGTCATCAAAGTAAACCATGACACACTTCCTGATCAGGTTTCTCAGGATATGGTTCATTAATCGCATGACAGTGCTTAGTGCATTTGATAGTAGAATGGCATTAACATCTACTCGTAGAGTCCATGTCCAGTTTTAAATGCAGTCTTCCACTCATCTCTTAGCCTTATCTGAATTTAGTGGTGTCTTAACTTTAGATCAATCTTACCGAATACTTTGGCACCACTCGATTCATCTAACATGTAATCTAGCCTTGGGATGGGGTATTTTGTACTTGATTATAATCTTGTTAACAACTCTGTTATTTATACGCATTCACTAAGTACCATCCTTCTTCAGCATAAGTAATATTGGCATAGTACAGGGGCTAAGGCTCTCTTTCACATATCTTTTCTTAAATAACTCATTAACTTGTCTTTGGAGCTTTGTAGCTTGTTTGGGGTTCATCTGATAAGCTGGTTTGTTCAGTAAGGCAGTGTCGGGTATCAAGTCGATACAATGTTCAATGCCTCGGAAATGGGGTAATCTCTCAAGCAACTATTTAAGAAATAGGTTGGCATAGTCATCCAGTAGCTCTCTAACTATTAGGGTTAGTTCACCCCACTCCTTCAATTTTAGTAGTTGCTTGACTAATAGGAAGGTAGGCATGTCAGCTCTTATAGCCTTTTAGAGCTTGACTTTACTTAACACTAAAGCCTTATTTGATCTGCAAGAAAGTTTAGCTTGTAGCTTACTAATTTGACTTGGCGACATAGGGTTTAATGTAATCTTCCTTCCATCCTTCTTAATCACATACGTATTTTTGTAACCATCATGAATAACTCTTCAATGGAAAAGCCAAGGCTAACCTAGTAGTACATGTGATGTACACATAGGTAACACGTCATAGAGAATTTCGTTGGAATAGTTTCCAATGGAGATTGGTAGTAATATTTGCTATGTGATTTGTAGTGTTCCCTTCTCATTTAGCTAATGCAACTTATATGGCTTCAGATGTGAGATGATCGGCAATTTTAGTTTCTTGATTAGGTCAGTAGATGCCACTTTGGTGTAGCTCCTATTATCCAGTATGAGCATACAAACCTGATCATTGACCTTACAAGTGATGTAAAACAAGTTTCCTCTCTACTCCTCCTTAGTAGAGGGTTTTATGCCTAATGCACATTGGATAACCAGAGTCAACTTATCCAGATCTTTGTAAACACATCTTCCTCAATCAGGTCAACATTAACATCAACCTCATCTTCTACTTCTTTCACCTTAGGTTCCTCATTAATACTCTCTACTTCAATCTATAGGACATCTCCCATGATCATCATGGTCCTTTGGTTTGGATACTAAGTAGCCATGTGCCTAAGCCCTTGTCATTTAAAGCACTTGATCTAGCTCGTTTTCCTTCCAAATCCTTATCCCTTCTCATTTGTTCTTATTGGCACATCACCATCAGGTCAGCCCTTCTGTTTGTCTTTGACTTCTACTTTTCAAGTTGGCTTAAAACTCTATTAAGCTTGGTAACTTCCTTGAACAGGTTGGCTCATCAAGGGTCAGGTTGGAAATCTATTCCTTCTTTGTCTTTCCATTCGTTAGGCTATTTGTATATCTTTGTCCAATGTAATGATCTGCTAAAGTTTCACAATATCTCGTAAGTCATTTCTCAATCCAACAAGAAATTTAGATACTGTTCGTGCTGATGGCTCTTCTACTTCACAGCGAGTCATGAGTATTTAGAACTCCTGCACTTATTCATCAACAGTTCGGCCTCCTTACCTTAGCTCTTGAAGTTGAATAAAAGTGTCTTGCAAATAAGTATCTGGTACAAATCTATTTCTAAGAATCCTCTTCATCTCAAGCTAAGTATTTACCTCTCTTTATCCCTCTCATCTTCTCATAACTTGAAAGTTCTTACACTGTATTGCGGCATATCTTAAGAATTCTACAATGGCAATCCTTACCTTCTCATGGTCCTCATATTGGTAATAATAAAAAACATGCTCAACCTTTTCTTCCCAATCCAAGTAATCATTTGCATTCCTAGAACCATCGAAGCTTGGAATTTGAAGCTTCACATGGTCGTTAGCTTTAGGTGCTCTAGCTTTTCCTTCTTCTTTGTACTCTTCTTCCCATTAGTCATCCATATCTCCCAAGTCAATCCTTCGTCGTACTCATTCTCTTACTCCTCCTCCTCGAACTTGTCGAGTTGGGTTCTATCCTTTAGTAGGTTAAGTAGCTTATGGGGTGTTTTGCACGGTTTCAGCTTATCAATAAGCCATTGCATGAACAACTCTGGTCAAATTAGCTATGAGTTTTTGCCACCTCATCAAGTCATTTGATTGTACTTCTAAGGGTACCTTAGGTACGACACCACTATTGTTGTCTATGGTGGACAACACTACTATTGTTATCACCAATATTGGCATTGACACTAGGATCCATCATTCTTTCAACAAAATGTAGTTACAAACTTCAAATCTAGGAAACAATAGACAATATTCCTCCAAACTAAACAATACGTACACTCTTCCACACAAATGTTCAATTAATCCATGAATACAACAACTACACCAATGAATAACAAAGTCAACTTAAACTTACTTTGTTTTTGTAAGTCTAAAATAGGGCAAAATAGAGTATGCAGTCACAATAAACTTCTATGCCTTCTACTTACTCAAACTCTTTAGCTATCTTCTATGCACCACAATACAGTACCACAACACTCACTATTTATGAGAAAGTTCGAACATGACTTACCTAAATGAAACCTCCACTTTGATACTAAGAGATGATATGCCACGCTGAGAACAAATAAGGGTGACGGTATTAGGATGGTCCAATCTTGCCAAAAGCTCAAAAATAAGATGGGAATCGCATGAAAGAATAAGAAAAGTAAACAAGCAAACCATGAACATCTTTAAGGATATGACGCACTAAGTAACTTTCGAGGACTCATGGCTTAACTCAATATGACGCACAAGTTGCTCCAATAAGGGTACTTACCACCTAGCCTTGCTTAAGGGTTAGGATAAGAGTGGAGTAAGCAAACAAGTTATGAGCAATGTTTACAAAAGGGAGTATTTTTAATATTCTGATGTATGATGATATATGATGCGGCTACATGTACAGTGGGTATTTATACTAAAAAAACTAAGGCAACTTGCCTAAAATGGAAAAGATTAAAAGGGCAACGTCTAAGGGAAGTAATGTACAAGGAATAATAAAGGGTATAAATGAAAAATCAAAGAAATCAATAGAATAGTGTGGCAGAATCCTTTACGTAGTTCTTAGAGACATGGCAATAAATTATTAAAGATGCTTTTGGTAAAAATAGACAAATGGTACAATCAAGATAGGGTGCCGAGTAGAGATATCTTGTAGACCTAGGTTCCTCGAGAAGAAGCAGCTGTGAATGTGTGTTAGAGCTTTTGGTTTCTCGGCACCAATATTGCTGAGTTGGAGGTCGACTTGGTTATTGTCGAGTAGGTACGTAAGGGATTGGGTCATTGATAGAGCATAAGTTGAGTTGGTACTCGACTATCGAGAGATGTTGATGCGTACCATAACCAAGAATAGACAAGGCCGGTAGTAGGGATGGGTTCAAGCTTGCTAAAAGCTTGAAGAGATGATGGGGAATGCACGAAAGAATGAAGATGTGAATGAAAAGTAAGCAAATCCCATGAATAGCTCCAAAAGATATGACGCTTTCCAAGAACTTACGACATAACTTGATATGACACACGAATTGGTCTAATAAAGTTACTTGCCACCTAGCCTTGCTCAAGGGTTAGGATAAGAGTGAAATGAAAGTAAATAATCATAGTTTATGAAAGGAAATATTAGGTGTATTAATTATAATATAATGTTTTTGGCTACAAGTATAAGGGTATTTATATCTTGTAAGTTAAGGAAACTTGCTTAAAAGGGGAAAAGACAAAAAAGGCATTTCCCAAAGAAGTAATGTATAAGAATATAAAGGGTAAAAATGAATATTCAAAAAAGACAATAATTGGTGTAATAGATTCTACACGTGGCGAAGGTGCATTGGTAAGGTCGTTGGAGGATGTAGACAAAGGAGTACAATCAGGCTGCTCATCCGAGTAAGGGTGAATGAGGATTAGTCTGGGGTTTCTCTCTTTTGGCTTCTTGGCAAGGATGATGCTAAGCAACTGGTTAGATTAGACATGAGTGAGTAAGTGTACATGATTTGGCTGATGTTTCAGCATTTTACAATTCAACATAAAACCTTTAAGAAGTAGGTAGTCATACGGCTCGATATGTATAGTTGATGGCCAAAGAGATACTCGGCTTCGACAAGAGTTAGCTGGAGCAGGAGGATTCACTTTGCCATTCCCTCTAGCCCTTAAGCTTAGCTACGGGTTAATGGCCTAGTTGCCTGATTCCTATCTTTCCTTTTGGGTTGATTTAGATTTGGGATCAAATTCAAATGGTCTTTGATCGGCTCTCTGTTAGGGTGATATGGACTAAGGTCAGTAATATTGAAGGTGTTGGAAACCTCATAATCTTCGAGTAGCTCTAACCTTTAGGCATTGTCATTGATCTTTTGGGGGATTCTAAAAGGTCCTTTAGCTCTTGTAGATAGTTTGTTCCTCCTCTTGCTCAAAAACCTTTCCTTGCTCAAGTGTAGCCATACTAAGTCTCTTGACTAGAATTGTTTAGCCGTTTTACCCTTAGCCTTTTCTCACATTCTTCTAGTAGCTTGATTGATTTGCTGAGTAACTTTATCGTAGATGTGTTGAAGGGAATATGCTCGGGCTTTCGCATTAGTATCTTCTTGCTTGGATTCAGGTATAGGGGTGTGATGGAGGAGTAACTCGAGATTGAAACCATAGACAACTTCGAAGGGGGTTTACTTAGTGGTGTCATGTATAGTTCGATTGTAAGAGAATTTAACTACTGGCAAGCAGATGTCTCAATTAGCCAAGTTTTTGCCCATTATAACCTAGAGTAGTGATCCCAAAGTACGATTGACTACCTCTATTTGGCCATCCATTTGAGGGTAATAGGAAGTACTAAATGGCAATTTAGTCCCCATCTATCGCTACAGAATCCTCTAAAAATTGCTCAAAAACTTCGAGTCTCTATTTGATACTACATTCCTTAGCATGCCATGTAGTCGAACAATTTCCTGTAAGAAAAGAGAAGCAATAGCCGAAGCGTCATTAGTTTTGGAGCAAGGTACAAAGTATGCCATCTTGCTGAACCTATCTACGATGACCATTACAAAATTTTTGCCTTAGGTAGTTTGTAGTAATTCGAGAACAAAGTCTATGATCAACTTAGTTTATGGTTTTATTGAAACAAGCAAAGGCATTGCTTTCCCTTACTCGACTTGACATTTAGCTCTCTTGCAAATCATATAGCCTTCTACGACTTGGTGCACATCATGCCTCATTCTTGGCTAGAAGAAATGATCATTCAACAATTCATAAGTCCTTCTCTTTCCAAAATGCTTGGAGAGTCCTTTACTGTAGACTTCCTTGATTAGTAATTCCCTTAATGAATAGGTCGGCATGCATAATTTCCCTCCTTGGAACAAGCATCCATCTTCTACATGATACTCATCTATTATCCTTCCATCGAAACATCGCGTAAGTATGGGTCCAAAGTGTGGATCCTCGGAGTATTGCTCTTTAATGCTTACAAACCTAAACAATCTCATCTATAGTTCATTTAGGAGTACATGCCTTCTCGAAAGAGCATCTGCAACCACATTGCTCTTTCTCTGTTTATATTTTATTACGAAATTTAATGAGTTATCGACTACTAGTCTTCTTACTTGTACATGGCTCTAAGGCCTCCAATCCTTTACCCTAAGAATTCTCTCTTGGTAACTTACCGATGATGAGAAACTCTATGTAGGAGAAAGGTGGTTAATTCTTTGACAACTCTAGAAGGTTACACCCTACTTTGCTCTCTCTCTTATGTCGACGCTAACTATTTATTTGTCGAGAGCTTTATACTGAATGATCAAACTTTCAATTGCCAAGAGACCCCTACTGAGTGATGAGACAATCTTTTTTGGGTCGAATACTTTTCTTCCAACTTCCTACTAACCTTTGGTACACCCCTTCCTCATCTTAGCAATCCCTGATATGGCTGTACACTATTGTACCCAAAGGATTCTTGCACGGAACCAATGTTGTGCTACCACTTATCTATTTTATCTGACACTATACTATATTTCCTTTTTATTATTTATCCGTTTTACCTCTTTTCGTATGTAATAGGAATCCCCTTTTTATGTACATCATTTTGTAATTTCTTTATTCGTATTGTTGCCTCAGGAATTTTCTATAAATAGCCGCTTCTCTTTGTAAGTTGAAATCATCTTACTTCAGACGTGGACATTGAATAATCTGTTCTTGCAAGATAACCCTCTCTAAGTCCTTTTCATACACTCTTATCTAATCTCATTGAGTAGCTCAAGATTAGTAATGGGTAGACCTTGACATCAACTTGTGCATCGTATCAAGTAAAGTGTCAAGTTATGTTGTATTGGTTGGTGTGTTATATCGGTTGGTGTGTTATATCCTCTGAGCAGCTTCACATCAGCTACTCTAGTTAGTTCTTAGACCAATTCACTCTATTTTCTTCGATAGTTCGAAGGACCCATTGGTTCGAATCCACTACAATAAGTTCTAGTGATAACTAAGCTCCTAAGCACGTTTGGTATAAGAGCTTGAGGTTGTGATCAAGAGTTGTATGGTTATAGTTACTACTAGTTTGCTGTTCATTATACTCTGTTTTCAATTGGAAGAATAGAGCAAGTTTATAGTTCACAGTTTGTGTGATATTAGTATGTGTAAGGATTTCTTATGTGAAGAGTATTTTCTGATGCATCGTTTTGAGAATGTTGAATCTTAGTGTTCAGGGAGAGATTAACGATGCCGAAAGTGATGCTTATAGACATAGTCGAGTTACCTAACAAACACTATGTACTGTTGATGAGCAGATACAAGACCTTATTGATATTGTGGCTAATTTAGCTGTTTTAGTACAGAAAGTCTTAAACATTGGGCTGTGAGAGAGAGTTGTTGAATAGGGCTGAGAAATGAGGGATAGGCCAAGAAGAATGATGAATGAATCGTGTGTACTAGAGCCTATTTCGAACTTCAACGATTTTGGTAGTACTGATGACTATCTAGATTAGGAGGAGAAGATCGAGAAGATATTCAACTTCTATGATTATGAGGATGCTATTCGTATTTAAGTAGCTGCATTGGAATTTTCTAGGTATACAATAATGTGGTGGAAGAAGTTGCAAAATGTTTGCTTGGGAGCTCGATGAGAAGTTCAGATATGGAATGAAATGAAAAAGGTCCTAAGAGGTTAGTTCATTCCCAAACGATACGAGTGAGACACTTTTAGATGTCTCCAAGACTTGAGACAAGGTAGCAGCTTAATGGATGACTATGTTTGAGAGTTTCAGTTACTCATGATTCGATGTGATATCGACGAACCTGAGACGTGAATTATTTTAAGGTTCATTTATGGGCTAAGGACCAAGATTGGTAATATAGTGGAGTTGCAGAGTCTTGCGACTCTAGATGAAGCCATTAAGGTGGGAAAGAGAGTCGAAAGGCAGAGGTGGAGCCATGTTAACTGAATGTCGAATAGCTGACCTATGTTACCCAACAGGAGCAACATGCTGAGCTAGCTAGGGAATGGCCGAGTGTCAAATAGTTTCGAAGTGGAACATTGAGGGCAAGTGCTTATTCGACCAGAAGAAGGCTGAGGTAAGAGCAAGGCTAAGGAATCTGAGGTTTGAAAGGACTAAGGTCAAAGCTCTGGAAGAAAGACCCGAAAGATCAAATGCTTTAAATGTCTCAATTATGGGCATGTAGCTAGTCAATGTCCTAACTGATGAATCATGACTATAAAAGGAGACAAGCCCTAGTTTAAAGTAGAGAGTGCGAGTGAAGGAGAGGAAGAGTTGGGAGTTAAACAATGTTAGAAGAGTTTTGGGAAGACCTTGATGCCGAGACACCTCTTAAGGGTGGTACCGAGTACTGTTTTGTCATTTGACAGTCTCTTAGTGCATTTATAGTAGAAGAGAATGAGTAGAGGGAGAAACTCTTCCATATGAATTGCCAAATGAATGGTAAGCTATGTGCCTTGATCATTGATGGAGGGAGCTATACCAATGTCATAGTACAAGGGGTAGTCAAAGCCATGAAATTACCAACCCTCCCACACCATAAGTTGTACAAGATTCACTAGTTGAATGGGAAAGGAAGCTTACATGTTGCCAAATAAGTTAGAGTACTAATTATCATTGGTGATAAGTACAAGGACAAGGTGTTGTGCGATATCCTTCCGATGTGCGCCTCTCACATATTACTCAGCTGACCATGGCCATGTGACTTAAGAGTGTTGCATGATGGGTATAATAACACCTATATGTTCTAGAAGGACGGGAAGAAAATTGTACTAACACCTATGAGCCTTAAGGAAGTGCAGGCAGCCTAAGAGAAGGTTGCTAGGTCACTATAGCGAAAGTCCTTGGTGATTTCCTAAGATCAATTTGCCTGCGAAGTCAAGGTTGAGGACCATGTGCTCCTTTTAGTCAGGAAACTCTTAGAGGTAAGAGATGCCGAGAGCTTACTTGTTGAGGTATAGCTACTTCTTCAAGATTATGTCGACCTATTTCCTAATGAGATGCCAAAAAGTTTACCTTTGTTAAGAGGCATTGAGCATTGCATCAACCTCTAGCCTGGAGTTGCCTTATCGAGTTGACCCACTTATAGGCTTAATCCCGAGTAAGCAACCAAGCTCAAGAAACAAGTGGAAGAGTTGGTAAATCGTGAATTCGTCTAAGAGAGTATGAGCCCGTATGCTATACCAGTCGTGTTAGTACCCAAGAAAGATGGGTCATGGAGAATGTACATTGACAATTATGCTATCAACAAAATTACTATTAAGTATCGATATCCAATCATATGATTGGATGATATGCTCGATGGGTTGCATGGTGCCCGCATCTTTTCAAAGATTGATATGAAGATTGGCTACCACCAAATATGAATGAGGCTTGGAGATGAATGGAAGATAGCCTTTAAGATAAGAGATGGCTTGTTCAAATGGATAGTAATGCCATTTGGCCTAACTAATGTGCCGAATACATTTATGCGGCTAATGAATCATGTGCTTAGAACATTGATTGGCAAGTGTGTTGTGGTCTACTTTGATGACATTCTGGTCTATAGCATTGACTTCATCACTCATGTTGAGCATTTAAGATCAGTTTCGACATCCTATGTGCCAACAGATTATTTGGTAACCTGAAGAAAGTATGTTCTGTCAAAGTAAGGTTATATTCCTCGGATATGTTGTCTCAGGGAAAGGAGTTTGAGTTGATGACAAGAAAGTCAGAGCTATTCTTGAGTGGCCTGTACCGACTAGTGCTGCTAAAGTTAGAAGCTTCCATGTTTATATTTCATTACGATTGGTGCTCTTTCCCTATTTATATTTTATTACAAAATTTGATGAGCTACCGACCACTAGTCCTCTTACTCTTACATGACCTTGAGGCCTCTAATCCTTTACCTGAAGAATTCTCTCTCAGCAACCTACTGATGATGAGAAACTCCATGTAGGAGAAGGGTGGCTAAATTCTTTGATAACTCCGGAAGGTTACACCCTGCTTTGCTATCTCTTATGCCAATGCTGACTATTCACTTGTCGAGAGCTTTGTACTGAATGATCGAACTTTCATTTGCTAAGAGACCCCTGCTGAGTGATGAGACAATCTTCTTCGGGCCGAGTACTTTTCTTCCAACTTCCTACCAACCTTTGTTGTACCCCTTCCTCATCTTAGCAATTCTTGATACTGCTACATCTTGATTTTACGTAGCTGCTGTACCTTAAGGATCCTTGCACAAAACCAATGTTGTGCTGTCACCTATCCATTTTATTTGACACTATACTATATTTTCTTTTTATTGTTTGCTCCTTTTATCTCTTTTCGTATGTACTAGGAATCCCCTTTTTAAGTACATCATTTTGTAATTTCTTTATTTGTATTGTTGCCTTAGGGATTTACTATAAATAGCCCCTTCTCCTTATAAGCCGAAATCATCTTACTTCAAAAATAGACATTAACTATTCTGTTCTTACAAGACAGCCCTCTTCAAGTCCTTTTTATACACTCTTATCTAATCTCACCGAGTAGCTTAAGATTAGTGGCGAGTGGACCTTGACATCAACTTGTGCGTCATATCAAGTAAAGTGTCAAGTCATGTTGTGTTTATTGGTGTGTTATATCCTTTAAGTAACTTCACATCAACTACTTTAGTCAGTTCTTAGACCAATTCGCATTATTTTCTTCAATATTTCGAAGGACCCATTGCTTCAAATCCGTTATGGTAAGTTTTAGTGATAACTGAGCTCCTAGGCACATCAAAATTAAACCCTTCAAGGAATTCGACCCACTTCACTTGCAGGTTTGACAACTTCATCTGGCTTCGATGATACTTATGAGACTCATGGTTAGTGTAGATGACAAATTCTCTCGGCAACAGATAGTGCTGCTATACTTTCATTGCTTGGATCAATGCTAAGAGTTCTTTGTCATACTTAGAGTAGTTTGGCTGAGGTCCTTTGAGCTTTTCACTATGGTAAGCAATTGGTCAGCCTTCTTGCATTAAGACAGTGCCTATTTTGATGCCTAATACGTTACATTCCAACTTGAATACTTTCTTGAAGTTAGGTAAAACTAGTATAGGGGTGGAGGTTAATCTTTCCTTCACCTTAGTAAAGCTTCTCTCTTCCTTTCCCCTCTATTTAAAGTTGGTGTTTTTCTTTGTTGGCTTAGTAAAGGGTGCAATGAGGGTGATAAAACTCCTGATGAATCTTCTATAGAATGAAGCCAGTCCACAAAAACTTCTCACCTCAGCATAAGTAGTTGGACTTAGCCACTTAACGATTGCTCGGATCTTCTCATTGTCTTCTTAGAAGCCTCCTCCACTTAATACGTAGCCTAAGAATACCACTTCCTCTTGGCAAAAGCAACATTTCTTAAGGTTGCCAAATAATCTCTCGGAACGGAAGACATTCAGCATAGCTTAGAGATGTTCATAATGACTTGACATATTGGCATTGTACATTAGGATATCGTCAAAATACACCATGACACACTTCCCCATTAGATGTCTTAGCACATGGTTCATTGACTTCATGAAAGTGGTCAGGGCATTTGATAAGCTAAATGGCATAAATGGCATGACCATCTACTCATAGAGTTCATGCCAAGTTTTGAGTGCCGTTTTCTACTCATGTCTTGGCCTCCTATAAATTTGATGGTAACCAAACTTCAGATCAATCTTGTTGAAGATCTTAGCTCCACTCAATTCATCCAACATATCTTTTAGCTTGGGGATTGGATACTTATATTTGATTGCTATCTTGTTCACTACTCGGCTGTTAACACACATTTGCAAGGTTCCATCCTTTTTCGACACTAGAAGCATTAGCACAACATAAGGGTTGAGACTTTCCATAACATACCCTTTCTCTAGTAATTCATTGACTTGTTGTTAGAGTTAGAAGCTTGCTCAAGACTCATCCAATAAGATGGCTTATTCGGCAGGGTGGTACTAGGTATTAAGTCAAGGTTCCTCATCAATACTTTTTACCTCTAGCATTGAGATGACTCCCTTGATGACCATAGTTCGGTTTGAGCACTAAGCAGCCATATGTCTAAACCCTTGGCACTTGAAGCACTTAATTTGGCTTGTCTTCTTACTAGATCCTTGCCCTTTCTAATAAGTTCAGGTTGGCCCTTCTGTTCAGCTTGGACATCTACCTTTCAGATTGGCTCGGTAATTAGCTGAGTACGGTGACTTCCTTATCCTAGTCGGCTAGTCAATATTCTGGTCAGTACTTGACTTCTTTTCTACCTCTCCACTCGTTGAGCTATTCGAATGGCTTCATCCATTATGGTAAACCATTAGAGTTCTACAATGACTCAAATGTCACCTCTTAATCCAGTAAGGAGCCTAGAGATCATTCAAGTTGGTGGTTTCTCCACTTTACAGCGGATCATAAGTATTTAAAATTCTTGGACATACTCATCAACAGTCAGGCTTCCTTGTTTCAGCTCTTGAAGCCAAGTAAGAGTATCTTGTAGATAAGTATCCAGTACAAATCTGTTTCTGAGTATTCTCTTCATCTCAAGTTAAGTATTAATCTCTTTGTATCCTTCTTGTCTTCTCAATGCGTAGAAATTCTTCTACCACATGGCAACATATCTAGAGAACTCAACAGTAGCAATTCCTACTTTCTCGTAATCCTCATATTGGTAATAGTCAAACACATGCTCCACTTTCTCTTCCCATTCTAAGTATTCATCTACACTCTCAAATCCATTGAAGCTTAGAATCCAAAGCTTCACATGGTTAAAGGATCTAGGTGCATTGACTCGCTCTTCTTCTTCATAATACTCTTTCTCGTCCTCTTCTCCTAAATCTCACAAGTCAATCCTTTTGCTCACTCATTTGCCTACTCCTCCACCTCAAACTTATTAAGTTGGGTTTTGAACTCTTATAGGTTGGATAGCTTATGGGGTGTTATGTGTGATTTTAGTAGGTCGGTAAGCCAATGCATGAACAACTTGAGTTAAGTCTACTAAGAGGTTAGCCACCTCATCGAGTCTCTTGTCCTTGCTTCTTAGAGTACCCTAAGATTGTCGACCATGGTGGACAACACCACTATTATTATCTCGAGCACCAACATTAACACTTGTGTTCGTCATTTCTCAAACTCTTCGATTAAGTTTTTCAGTAAGCACTTCCACAAACTAGAAACTTAACAGCCAACAAATACAATAGTTAAATGAATACAGTAACTTGCTTTGTTTTACACACGCAAAACAGAGTATAAGTAGAACTTTGAAACAACTACTAAAACTCAAATGAAATCTCTGCTCTGACACCAAGATGATGCGTATCGTGGCCAAGATCAAATGAGGTTGGTAGTATGGATGGGTTCAAGCATGTAGAAAGCTTAAAGAGATGATGGGGAATGTGTGAAAGAATGAAGATCTAAATGAAAAGTAAGCAAAACCCATGAACAGCTCCAAAGGATATAATGCACCAATGGGACTTTTGAGGACGTACGGCATAACTTGATATGATGCATGAATTGGTCCAATGAGGTTACTTGCCACTTAACCTTGCTCAAGGGTTAGGATAAGAGTGAAATGAAAGTAAACAATCATTGTTTATGAAAGGAAATATCAAGTGTATTAATTGTAATATGATGTTTCTGACTATAAGTACGAGCGTATTTATACCCAGTAAATTGGGGTAACTTACCTAAAAGAGAAAAAGACAAAAAAGGTATTTCCTAAAGAAGTAATATATAAGAATACAAAGGATAAAAATAAATATTCATGAAAGACAATAATTAGTGTAACAAATTTTATACGTAGTCCTATACACGTGGTGAAGGTGCATTGGTAAGGCCATTGGAGGATGTAAACAAAGGAGTATGATCAGGTTGCTCATCCAAGCAAAGGTGATTGAGGATTAGTCTTAGGTCTCTCTCTCCTAGCTTCTTGGTAAGGATGATGTCAAGCAATTGGTTGGCTCGAGCATGACTAAGTAAGCATGCATGATTTGGCTGATGTCTCAGCATTCTACAATTCGGCATAAAACCTTCAAGAAGTGGGCAATCATATGGCTTGGCATATAGAGTTGATCAGCAAAGAGATACTCAACTTTGATAAAAGTGGGCTGGAACAAGAGGATTTGCCTTGCCATTCCCTTTAGCCCTTAGCCTTTGCTACAGGTTAAAGGCCTAATAGCTTGATTCTTGTCAGATGTGTAGTTACTCAACTTGGCATAAGGAATTGGTTGGCAACAAGGATCAGCTTGGCCTTGGCAGGAGTTGGTTGGAACATGAGAATTTGCCTTGTTAGTCCTTCTAGGCCTCGGGCTTAGCTCTGGGTTAATATCCAATGGTCCAATTCTTATCAAAGCCAGAAGCACACTAAGAGGAAAATGCAAAATATTCAATAATGTCGAGGTGATCTTTGTGGTTGCTTACAAGAAGGCATTTATACCCAAAATATTAGGACAACTACTAAATATGGAAAAGATAAAAAGGGTATTACTCTAAATAAGTAAAACACAAGTCATAGATAAAAGGGTACAATGGGAATTGGAAGAATAGAAGCTTCGTTGGTTCACTCAGCATGTATTTATTGGAGAAGTTTCTTTAGATGTAGACAAAAGAGTATGGCCTTGTTTAATAGATTCCAAGCTAATTTGCAAACTCTCTTGAGTTGTGCTAACTTGGATGGGATCTCAAGAGATCGGAATAGGAGTAGCCAAGCTAGTTAGCAAGTTAGCTGAGTTGTTATTAAAGTAGTCCTTAGGCGAGTATTTGGTCATTGACAAATAGAGAGGTGCTTGCGGTAGGTTAGTAGTTAGAAGTATCTCAAACTCCTCAAGTATGGATTGGGATAAAAGGATGTGTGTTGCTATGCTCTCAAGTCCCATACTCAAGCTCGGGTCAAGGGTTTAGTAGCTCGATTCCTATCACCCCTATTGTTAAAAGCATCTTTTCATAATCTTGTAACTTTTGATATTCTTAAGTTACAGGTCAACATAAACCATCTACCTGGGCTATTATGAGATTCTATATTAAGAACCCTGCAGGAATGAACTTTAAGTTCATCAAGACGGATTTGCTAAAAATTAGTGGGCTTTTTTGATAGTTCACCTTCTGATCCGAAATGCTACAGTAAACTTCAATGATATTTTTCGGAAATTGCAAATTACGACTTTTGGCTTCTGTGAAGAATAGAGAGTTATCTGCAAATAAATAAATAAATAAATAAATAAACGTATTAAGATTTGACTGAATTACTTTAAAAGTGAACCCCATTGAAGCAAAGGTTTTGATTTCCTAATAGTCGGTACAACGAGGTTTAGTGGAGGAAAATCCTTTGGCATGTGACGATTAAAGGGACAAAGACGTGGCAAAGATTTTGAGGTGCTAATGACTTCCATTATCCCAACAACTGATTGACATGAAAATGAAGGTTTTCTTGAAGGTGTGTTTACTACTAATTGGTTGTCAAGAGCATCTGATGTCGACTTAAGCGGACATGTTGACACAAGACGTTGATGAATCAGCCTTAAACGTTATCTCAGACTTGGATTTTCAATTAAACGGGTTTACTATGGTCATTATCTAAAATAATATCTGTAATGCTCTATCACATGATGAACAAGGGAAACATAAAAGCAGAATCATACATTATAGATGGACCCTGCAACTACTATATTTTAGATTGATGCCTACGTCAAATCCGATATGATTTCTATAATGACCACACCCCTGATTGATATTTACAAGACCAACATAACACAGGATAAGAGTTTTTGCTCGCTGCTTAGTAGTCCTTTCTAGTTGCTCTTCATTAAGTTCATGCATATATATATATGTATACACACACACACATTAGACATAGTATTCCCCTGTGATGTTTCTTGATAATCCATATTTCTGATATATTTACAATAATATTCATCAATCATCCTTTTGAATGTTAGATCCAGTGCATAGGCATACGAAGACATTATTTGAAGACGGGTTTGAGATAAATTGGAAGTGTTCATGTTGTCGGCACGGATATTGGAGTTCAACGTTTCATTGTAGAAACCTTTTACCTTATCATTTCATGCTATATCGAAAGACGATCGGTAATTAGTAGATTGCTTAAGAGAAAACATATGATTATACATGGAAAATTATATGCTAAAATACTTGAAGGCAAGGAATTTGATCTTCTACCGAGACAAATCTATTTGAATTGAATCATATTGTAAAATGCATTTACAATGCGATTTGATTAACATTTTGGTTTGTCCTCCAAACTATGCAAATCATTATGGTGTATTACCCAAAGTCGAAATGAGTAGCTTTGAAGTGAATGAACCGAACAATACTTAACTGTTAAAAGAAGAAAAATAAGTAATTTGTATGATAGTGTCCCCATGCTACTTTGTATATCCTTGATTTCAATCAAACTCATTTATTTCACTCAGTTTTCATTGACTCTGTAGATGAGGATATTATTATAATATAACTTCATGTGAGCTAACCTCTAAATTAATAATATTATACTTAGGTCAGTTGTTTAGAGTTATCATAGGATCTGAATAAGTAGATCTAATTTGGGATGATTTAGAGAGTTTTAGATTGATAGGCTTGGAATACAGTTTATTAAAAATGTCTTGGACATTTTTAACCTTTCTTAGCAAGCCTAAGTGTCGTTAGGCTCATGATATATAATTTGGCTTTATTCTTCTCTCTCTAGCTTGTTAGGTTCCCAAACCCTAATCAATCTTAGTCACTAAAAATTCATAATATTTAATGGCAATAATTCCTCGCTCCTCATTATAAGATACATGTGCACACCATCTAGGGAGAGAGCTTTCAACCTAGCCCTCTTAACATACACCCTGTCATAGAACATTAGGCTTACTAAGATTGCTTATTTTTTCTCTCTTATCCCCACCTTCATCATCCTTTCTCTTCATTCTATTGCAACACTAATTCTTACTTATTCACGTAGAATATGTAGACATAGGCTATATAGATGTGATATATATGACGAATCCTTGTAACTACATCTTGGCAACTCCATTGAGGAAATGGAGTGTTTGCACAAAATAGACGAATATAATTTTCATTGGTATGTGAATTTAGATTGTTAATTCAATAGGTACATATTAAGTACATACATTTAGTTCTCTACTTAAATAATATGGTGTTTTATCTATCATTGCTTGGGGCAAATACTTTACTAAATTGTATAGGTTATGATTGTTGGATTTAGCTATTGCTGGAGTTAGATACCATTCTTTTGTTACTAATAATTGTGGTTGGAATGACTTGCCAATGAGTCATTCATTCCATATTGACTTGTGGAGTTTGGTTATTATTTAAATATTGGTGGTTGATTTAAATATTTTTATAGGTTATAAGTGGTATATAAATTCGTTCCATATTGACTTATGAAGCTTTAGTGTATCATTAGCTAGTAATGACATGTGTTGGATCATGGTGTCCTAAGTTTGAGGTGTTACAAATGTGCATCATTAAAAAATTTGTAATCTATGAAGGTTAAAATGCAACGCTACTACATTCCAAATTGTTACAACAAAAATGTAACTAATGAAACATTGGGACAATGATTCTTCTTCTTTATTGCAAAACCAACATCTAGAGCACATCAATATTCCTTTAGATTTTAAGACATCATCTAGGAGAAAAATTCAATGAAAATGTTTTCATAAAAATGATGCAAATTCTTAGTAGCAATGTAACATTCTGACACCCAAAAACATCATTGCTTATCTCGACTAGCATTTCATGTTTCTTGTAAATATAGTATAGACTATTAAATTTATTACTTAATATATGTATGATTTTCTATATAAGTGAAGTTCCACATGGATTGTAGATAATACTAGTTTATGAGGCAAAAGTAGAGAACAGGTTAACATTAATAAGGAATTTTTAAGCATAGTGATTGAAAGCCAATTAGTCACCTATCGAACTTGATATCGACTACTTTTGGGTTAGGGGTTACAAATGGTATTAAGGCCAACTAATTATGAATAAGTTGTTAATTTGGGGATAAACTAAGGTAGAAGTTGGTGAGGCCCATTTTGACCTAATTTAGAGAAAGAGTCTGAAGATGGTAGAAAGTGTCGCTAAGATACCTCTCATACTAGATTTTTAAGATGACTTAGAAGTGAAAAATAACAGGAATGAATTGAGTCATGCATGCAAAAGAAGGTAGAATTAGGTTCAATTGTAAGGTACTTTGATAGGGACATTACATATTTAGGGGTAAATTATGATTCCCCATGTGATTAAAGTCCCATATGTTAAGTATCTTAAGGGTGTTTTGATAATAACAAAAGATTATATTAAATTTACTAATAAGTTTATTTAGTTTACATTTAGAAGTGTAAAAATACATAGACTTAAGTTGCAAAGAATAGAAGTTAGAAGTAGAAGCTTTGGAAGCAATAAAGGCTATGAACTAATGGTGGAAGCATTCAAAGATGTTTCATATAGAAGAACTATGAGTATGCTAGGTCAAAACATAAGTCAAAAGTAAGATAATAATTAGAAGCAAGATATAAGTCAAAAGCTACAAACTTAGTCAAAAGTGCAAGCGTACACCAAGACTATATAAACAAAAATAGTCACATAGCTCATAGACTATATGCATAGTCAGAATCAGAAGTATATAGTCAAAGGTGCAGAATGGAAGAAGTAAGTCGGAAGTAGAGGCAGAAGCTTAGAATAGAAGAAATTTGTATTGAAGACTTAAATCCTAAGGGTTAGAAAATATGTTTAACTAAATATTTATGATAAAATCCTTATGGAGATGTTATTAATAGAAACTATATATTTGATAAGACATTAAAGGAATTATAAAGCATAACAAACATTGTGGGAGGAAGCATAGAGTAATACACCAAAGAGATATTCATGGATGGAAGCAAATATGGAGATGTAATATTTATGTGTAATAGCTACTACCAAATCCAAGTTACTTATGGAAGCAAATATTATTAGAAAGGCTACTACATGTAAAAAGGAAAAGGCTTAATGGACAAAAGAGATATCTATGAATGAAAATATGAATATATAGTATTAATGACACAATAACTATTATGTATAACGGTTACTTTCATATAGAATTTTTGGAGATTTGCTATGTAAGGAGTTGCATAACATATAAGAAAATATATGACATAAAGAAAAAGAAAAGAAAGAAATATAATATTATTGAGCCCCTTTTTTCATTTATTTTCTTTAATTTCCTGCTTACTTAACATGAATCACATGACTAAAATTAAGGAAATTTTGCTTTGAAAATAAGTTTGGAGTCGACACCAACATAAGTTGGAAAAAAAAAAAAAGGTTTAGAGATGAATGAGTCGAACAACCCTAACTTCGCTACTAGTTCGCAAAAAATTACTTGTAAAAAGAAATTTTCTCAAACCAAGAAAATTGAAATTGATGGCTTACCTATTAAAATCTTCTTGGTTACCACATAAAAAGTAACTTTGAAAAATTGAAAACTTTATCAATTCCAATTAAAATATTTCATCATATTAGTTGTAAAAATTGAGAAGTAGCAAAAGAGGAATAAATTAGAAACTCTAATGCAATAATGTAAACTAATAAAACATGTGCCTCATGTGCAAAAGTTAGAAAAGGGATAAGGTAATGGTTTCTATGGAACTCTTATTGTGATAAAACCTTAAGAAGTAGAGCCTAGATACCTCAGGTAATAGGAATCAAGTCTGAGGACTTATGACATGTTATTGACCTCGATGACTTACTACCCTTATGCACCAAGCTCTTTTTACACAAATCACTTAGGAGGAGGCTAGGATTCTAAAATTGTCTAAGCTGCATGAGTGCCTAAGCTCCTATTAGAATTTTACTATTTCTCATGTAGAGGAGAATAACCTCTTGGTTGACCTAAATGATTAGACCGAATACACCATCAACTCACCTTAGCTGTATTCAAACTCTTTAAGCCTTGAGTTGATTGAGAACCTCCTCTTAGCCTTGCTATGTATAGATACTGTTATTGCCCCTAAAGGAGTGCCTAACCTATGGCCAACATGTGTCTCTATACGGTGTCATTTTATGCTGTAATTCAAAGCACGTTCTCTTTTATCTTTTCCTTTTTTACCTTCCTTTTTATTATTATGAGTTTCTTATTATGTTAAGATCCTGTGATGTCTTGTATGGTTTTTTGTTGTTATCATATCAACCCTTGTGAGCCAAGTACTAAAGGCTCCCATTTTCTATACATTAATCAACAGTTAATGAGTATTCACCTTCTTCCATTCTGCTTTCGTGTAAATTGCTTGCCTTTAAGTTCAAATTTGCTCTTATTAATCTCTTTAGCAAGGATTGTGGTACGTAACCCTAGTTATTACTTTATGTCAAAGTAATAGTTAGTCTCTCTTAAACTAACTACTGATCATCACCTTAGTAAGCTATTTCCTCACCAACTAGCTAATTAGACATGAGGTAGTATTTTGATCGGTGCATCATATCCAGTTAAATAGCTCACAATTTGCTAAACCCTCACCTTTTCCCATTCTCATTTTTTTTTATGCCATAGCTTAGTTTAGACCTACCCCATTGTTTGCATGATACTACTTTTTTGTATGTTAACCTATGAAAGCATATCATCTTAGTGTTAGAGCCTTGATAATGACATGGATCAAGAGCTTATGAAGTTGTTATTACTTGAGTTGAGTACTTATGTATTTGCTTCATTATGTTTGCTATTGCTATTTGTTATGTTATTGGTAGTGTTGATGTGCTTAGGTGTCATAGTGCTTGTGAGTGTTGCAATGTTTATGGTTGTAGTAATGCTATGGAAGTTTTGTTAGGAACTGTAATCACCATTTTGTTAAAGTGTTTATGTGCTGAGGGATATTGTTATTGAGTTTTCTATGTAGCATTAAAGTTTGAAGTGTTGTAGATTAGGAAATGTCGAATCCTAGTGTTCACGATAGAGTTAAAGACGTACAGAGCAATGTTACTGTACAAGGTAAGCATGCTAACTAGAGTCCAAGGTTTAATGATGAGAGGTTAGATTGCCTTACTAATTTGATGGAGGACATGATGATGGTTGTACAATGTTTGACTAACAATTGACCTATTGAGCCAACAAATTGTTGAGCTCATATTAGATAGAACATTATTCGAGGTGTTGGCATTAGAAGAAATAAAGTTGATGAGAATTGAATATCTCTAGTTAGGATTGCTTAAGTAAGAGGAGTACGAGGTAATGAGGGATGAGCTTGTAGGAAGATTGAGTTGGATGGTTTAGATAAGAAGAGGGTAATAATTTTGACGAGTTAGATGAACCTAGTGTACGAGCTCTTACAGGTATTGAGAATGCTAAATTGTTAGAATTGAACTTCTTTAGTAATGGAAACGTAGATGATTATCTTAATTAGGAAGAGAAGGCCAAGAAGTTGTTTAAGTACTATGGGTGTGAATAAGATGTTAAAGTGCAATTAGTTGCCCTAAAGTTTCCTGGTAAACTGCTCTCTATGGAGGAACTTGTAAACCATACGAAGGAGAGGTGGAGAGCGAGAAATTTACACTTAGGAAGTTGTGAGAACTAAGACAAGGAGGCATTTACATGGATAAATATGTTAAGGAGTTTCAAATGTTTGTGATTTATTGTGAGGTTAAGGAGCCTGAAGCCTAAATTATTTCAAGATTTGTAAGTGGCTTGAATTAGAAATTGGTCACGTGTTAATCATCATAAAATTGACATTCTTGAGATGCAATCTAAGCTACGTAAAGGGTAGAAAGGTAAAGATGGCTGACCCATCTCCAATCTAACTTAAGCTAAAGTCAGGCAACTGACTTATTTCATATGATTGCTAAAGGGAGAACATATTAGAGCTAAGTTGACAAGAGGAGTTTATAGAGAAGAGGAGTGACTTAAGAGGATAGATTGCTGAAAGAGAAACTAAGGAGCTTGAGAAGGGTTAAACTTTTGGATGGAAAACGGGTGAAATCAATTGTCTTGAATGTCAAGGGTTTAGATACATGTTTGCTCAATGTCGAAACTGATGCACCATGGTTATAAAAGGAAAAGTGCCAACCTTTGAAGTAGATAGTACCTATGAGGAGGTAGAAAAGAAGAAGGAAGTGGAATGTGCTAAGGAGGCACTTGAAGGAGAATAGGATATTATCTATACTGTATGAAGGAGATTTAAGAGTATGGTTATATGTAGAGCTATGAGCTTAACCCAATCGGCAGGGAACAAACAATGAGAGAACTTGTTTCACATTGATTGCAGGAGAAAGACCAATTGTATGCCTTGATTTTAGATAGTGGTAACTATAGGAATGTTGCTTCCACTATTACGGTGCAAACATTGAAGTTGTTAATCACTCCACACCCTAAACCATAAAAGTTACATTAGCTAAATAAGAAGGGTGCTTTGCATGTTACTTAGCAAGTTATGGTGCCCATATCAGTATGAAAATACTAGGATGAAGTTTTTTGTATTTCGTTACCCATGTGTACATTATACATACTATTGGGATAATCTTGGTTATTTGATCGGAGAGTTGTGCAGTATGAGACTAGGTGATGAATGGAAGACTGCCTTTAAGACAAGGCATGGTTTGTGTGAGTGAATGGTTGTTCCATTTGATTTGTCAGATGTAGCGAGTACGTTTATGAGATTAATAAACCATGTGTCAAGAGAATCGATTAGAAAGTTTTCAAAAACCTAGTTCATGCTCCTTGAGCACCTTGATATACCTATATAAAGTTCAGATTTAGAGAACGACTTTGAGCATCTTCGAGTTGTTTTCGAGATTCTTCAACCTAGAAACTTGTTTACAAATATGGAAAAACATAACTTTTTTGAAGAATTTATGTTCCTTAGTTTTGTTCTTTGTAGAGGAAGAATAAGAGTATATGAAGAGAAAGTTTGATTTGTTGTTAAAATGGCTAGCCCTTTCTTGTACTGTCAAATTTTGAAGCTTCCATGACCAAGCTTTTTTCTATTGACAATTCATTAAGAACTCTGGTACTATTGTAGCATCACTTGTTGAATTGTTTAAGAAGAATGCTAAGTTTAGATGGGGAGAACGAGAGTAGAAGAGTTTTGATGATACAAGGAAAAGTTGACCTCTACCACCATTTTAGCTTTGCTAGATTATGATAAAATTTTTGAACTGCAATGCAATTTGTCAAGTGTTGCCATTGGTGTTACGCTAATGTAAGAAGACTAAGTTGTTGCATACTTTAATGAGAAGCTTAGAGGAGCTGTACTCATTTATTTTGTCTATGAGAAGGAGTTCTACTCCTTGTTGTCTATCAAATTTACATGTTGCCTAGAGAATTCGTTATTTACATAGATTATGAGTCATGAGGTAGCAGAAGAGCTAGTCGAAATTATTGAAAAGGCAGGCAAAATGCATTGAATTTATGGAAAGATTTTCATATATGATTAGGTGCAAGAAGGGAAGGACTATTGTAGTAGTTGATGCGTTGTTCAGAAGACATGCTCTTTTGTCTAAGTTATTGGGTTTCTCTACTATTATCGAGTACTATGCTCAGGGCCCACACTTATGGACAATTTTTGCCAATTGTTAAGAAGGTTTTCTATTGATGGATTCCATCTGGGGGATAGATACTTAAGAAATTGACATTCAAGTCTTCTCGATACATGTATATTGCATATGCATGTTGTGGGGTTGGCAAAGTGGAATTGATAAAAACTAATTTTTGCGAGATTATCTACTTTCTCCTATATGTAAATACTATATTTTATAAAATTTTAGTTGAAAAAAATAACATCTATTTTTTTTTTTGTAAATTTATTTTATATAATCAAATTTTTGTATTAAAAAAAAAGGGCTTAGTAGGTTGGTGGATTGTCCCACTTGACCTACTAAATCCTACTAAATTGTATATATAAGTCAAATGTTGTAGGTTAGTAGGCTGGCCCCTTACTTATGCTACTAAACTTACAACGAGGTTAGGCGGATTAGGCCTAAATTTTTAGCCTGCTTATTAAGTAATCCACATTGGCTTGGCATGTTTAACTATGACCAAAGTGGGTAGGCTTATCTTGCTTACACATCTTTAATAAAAGTTAATTTTTTCTTTTTATGATTTTTTATTTGTTCAATATAATGTTAAATTTTGTCACATAAAACCTAAAACAACTTAAATTTGATAACAATTCGCTTGAGAAATATTTCGACTTTTATTAGTGTTTAGTGAATATAATTGATTAGAACATGGT
Organism: Lumnitzera littorea; assembly: GCA_024138015.1. Classification (NCBI taxonomy): domain Eukaryota; kingdom Viridiplantae; phylum Streptophyta; class Magnoliopsida; order Myrtales; family Combretaceae; genus Lumnitzera; species Lumnitzera littorea. Next base: position 76,450,799 of record JAMXBB010000008.1, read on the forward strand.
AATTATGCAAAATAATTGGATAATGAGAATAAAGATTTAGAAATACTCTATAAAAGTGAATCTAAGTCTAGAATAGTTGGTTTAATTGATGTAAGGGGGAATTAGATATCAAGTATTAAAGATACCTAATTGTTGATTGTGTAATACTTTGCTACCTAATTCATAATTGAAAGGGAGTTTAGTTAAGGGTTACTTCCTCTTTGGTTGTGTTTGTAGGAGGGTTTAAAGGAGGATGTTAGTTTAGATCTATGTAAGGCTTGTTGCTGGAAGAGACTTGAAAACCCCTTTAGAGTATTGACAACAATAAAACCAGGAATTGGTGGCTTCCATGTGAGTTCAAAGAATGTTAAGAAATTGTGAGAAAAATAGTATGTAATATTGTAGCATAGATTTTAACAAGTGGGATAATGCCAAAAGAAGTGAAGAGGACCTTAATTGTACTAATCCCAAAAATGATGGAAGGAAATATGGTGAAAGAGCTCAAGCCAATCAACCCATGCATTTCTTTATATAAAGTAGTGAATAAAATCTTTGTAAGTAGGTTGATTTTGCATCGAATGGGTTAATAAGTCTAGAACAATTTAGTTGTACACTAAGAAGAATGAATAGAGATAACATAATTATCTTCTAAGAATTACTGCATTTGCTAGTTGAGAAAAAAGGGAAGAAAAGATGGATGATTGTTTAGCTAGACTTTGAAAAGGCATTGGATAGAATAGAATGGGATTTTGTCAAGCATACTCCTTAAAGCTTAAAGTCTCTTGATTTATGGGTGAAACTTATTAGCTCATTTTTAGCATCAATTAACTACTAGGTTATCCTTAATGGATCCATGTTAGATAACTTTGCATCAAGTAAGGAATTGAGACAAGGTAACCTAATGTCACCCTATCTCGTCATTTTGATCATGGAAATGTTGAGTAAACTTGGGAAGGAAAAATGTGGAAACTCATCTCATTTGAGGGAGTAGAGTTAAGATTGTTTCACCTCTTCTTTATAGATGATATTTTGTTAATGGGGGAGGCTTCTAGTGAAAATGCTAATTGATGATGCACATGATGGAAGTGTTTCAGAAAATGTCATGGTAGAAGGTGAACTATGAGAAGTCATACATTCTATTCTTAAGGAAATTTCAAAGGAAGTTAAAGAGGATATTTGTGGAATTTTCGGGATCAATTTGAATGCTACTATGGGAAAGTTTTTGGTAATACCATTTAAAGAAGGTAGAGTACTAAGAAATTTTAATCTAAATTTTCTATTAGGTAAGGTGAGAAGGAAACTATTAGGGTGGAAGGCTAATTTATTAAGTATGGTAGGGAGAAAAAGACTCATGACACCTATGTTAGAGAGCATCATAAATTACTATTTCTAAGATACTCTAATGTTAGCAAAAATCATGGCACAACTTGAGAAAGTGCATTGAAATTTTATTTGGGGTTTGGAGGAGAATTAAAGAAAAATGCATTGAATTTCATGGAAAAGGTTGAAAAAATTGGTGGAGGATGGAGGTTTAGGTTTGCCAGACTTAGAGAGTGAAGAAGAAGAAGAAGTTGTTGTGTACAAGATTTATTAGAAAAAAGTATGAACTTCATCCTAAAGGCTTTAAGGTAAGATAATTTGAGACTTCATAAGACATTAAGGAAAATGGGGGAATGAGTAAAGCAAAAGTTGGTAATAAAATTAGGTAATGGGAGAAGAGTTAAATTTTAGGAAGATAAGTGAACTTCCAACACTGTATTAGGAGCCAGTTAAAGATACCTTTGTTGCATATTATTGAAAGAGTAACATAGTGGAAGCCTAAATGGGAAGAGGAACATAGAGGGAAGATATCATGGATTATCCATTTGATGAGGAGATTAGTGTCTAAAAGGTAATGTGGTGCTAAGAGAAGGAAAAGATAAAGATGATAAAAAATCTAACTTAGTGACTTTGACGGTGAATAAGTCAAAATTTGCCTTCAATGTACTATTTAAATAGAAAGAGTGGAAGGATATAGATGAGAAGTGGGATTGGATATGGTACCAAAAATTCAATTTTTAATTTGGAAAATATTACACAATGAACTTCCCATCAAAGGTAATTTGAGGAGGAGGGGCTTGATTGTTGATCCTCATTGTTCATTCTATGGCACTAAGTTATCTATTCTTAGGACATGAAGTTGTAAGGGACCTCTAGAAGAGGATTGGAGTGAGGAATATATTAGAAAAGGTGAGTGTAAATAACTTTAATGACTGGTTAAAGAGAAATGTGTACTTAAGGAGCTTAAAATGGAGGAATAAAGTTGCACCTTATGAAGCTATAATTTTGTTTACAATTAAAGCAATTTGGAGGGGGAGAAATAGGAGAATCTTCAACAATAACCAAGTGTATGAGGATTAGAGGTTACAAGTGAGAGTTGAAGTGGCGAAATGGTGGTCTAATTATAAAGCTAAGAAGTTGAATCCAAATCCAAGGAAATTTTGCTTGAGTTAGGAAAACCAAAAGAGGGCTAGGTTAAATTGAATTGTCATAGGTTGATCAACTTAGATGGAAGACAAGCTATTGGTAGAATTTGTAGAGACAAAAGAGGAGCAATAGTACTTGGGTTTATAAAAAGGTTAGTTGCAACATCATCATTTTTGGAATATGATGGGCAATTAGATGTGCTATAGAGATGGTTAGAAGTCTTCAACTAAACAAAGTATTGGTGGAATTGGTTTCCCAATAAGTCCTTGATTGGTAAACTAGAGAAAGAATGGAGGAGGAACATGGCTTGCTTATTTTAGCTTGTTGCAAGAATTTAATTACTTGGTTTCTTGAATTATTTTTTGTAGGGTCTCTTATGAGGCATGAGGTTATGAACCAACTTACAAAGGAGGGGTTGACAACAAGTGAAGATTTATATTTTGAGAGGATATCTTAGTGTTTATGAGTAATACTTTGTGTAAAGACTTGATAGACCATAAGTATACGAAGTAATGCTGTTAAGGGGCTAAATGCCCATAGTATTGTAGAAGGATGATGTTCTATTTATGGGTATATTATGGTTATATATATTATGTTGAACTCACAATATAATGAGATGCTTTAGTTTTTCCAAATAATTAAATGGTTTCAATAAATTAAAACACTTGTAATAAAATAGTGGATTTATAAACGCCAATAAAAAGTATAATAAGAACTTAGGTATTAGTATATATTATTAATATAGAAATAAATAAAACTAAAGAAATTGATTATTAGTAAGACCATAACGAAGAGAGCCATTGGCAAAAGAAATGGTGATAAGCTAAACAAGGCTAGAAATGACTCAAGTAGTTGTCAAATGCCTTTGACTAGCCAATTTGGTTGCTACATTAAGGAATTTGATCACTAAGTTCTATAGCTGACTACTAAAGTACAATCTTGACTTGAGAATTTATGTATCCAACTAAAGTAATCTACTATCTTTCTCAATTAATTAAATATTATATAATATTGAATTATAGTATTGATCAATAAATATAGGTAAATAAAAACTTCACTTAGTAAAAAATAACCATCAATATAATTTTTCCTAAGAGGAACCCCTCTCATCTTACTTTGTACCCTAACCTTAACCTTACTTCGTTGAATTGAAAAAAGAAATGATTCTAACCAATTGAAGACCTAGAATTAGAATTGCCTTTTAATCTAACTTCCTCATCTATTTCACAGGATCCATAACATAAGGAAACAACCAATTTGTCTTACAAGGATAAGGTAATTGATCACATGGAAAACATGTATGCTAAAGATTTTTCTCTTAATGAAACAGATGAGATAAAAGAATGTAAAGAGGGTGTGGAACGATCATAGCAATCAATTGATGAATGTTGTCTTGGCCTAGGTATCAAATGCTTATCCATTTTCTTATGATGGAAAAAAAAAAAATCGATTTAGGGTAAAGTGGAAAAATTCCATAATTATCAAATTACATGGAGCTTCTTTGGGTGTTAAGTTTTTATATTAGAAATTTAAGATTATGTGAGCTTTGTTCAAAGTTTCTCTATGATAATTATAGGCTTAGTATTTTATGCTGTCTCCTTTATTAATCATTAGGATATAGGTATAGTTATTAGGGAGAGGCTATGGTTCGTAATTGCCACTTCTTAACTATTATATGTTGGAAATCGAACTTTAGGACATCTTCTTCTACTTTTAGCTTAATTACGGTTAAGGTAAGGATTTGTGAGTTACCTCCAAAATATTATGACGCTTCCCTAATTGGCCCAATTCTTAAGATACCTATACAGCTTAAGCTGAAAGAGGGAAGTTTACATGACCATGTGTGCAAGTCAATGTTCATTAGCCATAAGTGCATTCAGTTTAGGTAGATGACTATCTTTACAAGCTTCAATATAAAGGAACCAAAATTTTATGTTACAATTGTGGATGTATTTGCTACAATGAGATAATCTGCCCCCAACCACAATGAAAATGCAAATAAAGATAACTTGAATAATGGTGAGTTTACACAAGTCACTCATGAATCACTTAATTCATAGCACCAATAGACTCATACTAATAATGGGAGTAGGTCATTAAAAACAATGAAATAAAAGAGGCTCATCCAAAAAATTATCCAAGATGTTAATAATGAAAGGGAAACATAGCGGGACGAATTCTAAGACACCTCTGATCATATTAGATATGGTGCTTGGGTGCTTGTGTCTAAGAGAAAATTAGCTAAAAAAATGGTGCACTTAAGGCAAGCAAAAATCGCACTTAAGTCTCCTTAACTAGAATCTAAAACTAAAGATTTAATCTAATAGAATATTAATGATGGAAGTCTTAAAGTAATACTAAACTTGAATAAAAAAAACCAATCTTAAACAAGGGAAGGAAGAAGTAAATGGCCAGACAACTGAATTGGAATTAACAACTATCAAATCAAATAGTAACCTTAGCTCGTTGTAGGAACAAAGTGGTGGTAACGGATAATAATTCCCTCATGCCATCAATTGACACTAATGATAGCGTTAAAACTTCCTTTAATGTTGAAGATAAATGCTTTGCATTTAAAGAAAAAGAAATCAAAGGAAAATCCCCCTTTGCTAAAGGTAAAACGAAAAATGAAGCCATAACTCCTAGTTACCTTCTTAAGCAAACATTGCAACCAAAGTCAATGGAACATAGGGTCACCTTAACCTTCAATGTAAAAATGCTCGAATGCCACTCAGATCATCCATGGTTGGAGGATCACAATAGAGTTCTGATATTGGAATGGGATGACCATGTGCACAAAGTATTGATAGAGTTAGTAAAAGTACGGAGAATACTAGGATACATAGTCCTTCTTCACATGGTTCCAAGGATTATGGGAATTGTCTTGTTACCATAAGGAGAAGTTTATCTAACTAAGTTGCAGCTCACAATAGCATTAAGGAGGGATTACTCAATCCAAATCTACATCTTTATGTAAGGGAGCAACCAAAAACTTGAGAAATTGATGGTTAAGTGGGAAAGAATCATCAAGTTAATAATGGTGCAGGCTCTTAGAATGCTAAATCTAGAGCTGCCGAATTGGAGAAGTTTATGCAACCAGGTTGGGGCTCACAATAACATCAAGAAGGGATTACTCAATCCAAATCCACACCTCTATATAGAAGAGCAACCAAAAACTTGTGAAACTCATGGCTAAGTGGGAAAGGACCATTAAGTTGATAATGGAGTAGGGTCTTACTATGCCAAATCTAAAGCTGTCCAATTAAACATTGCTAATGGCAATATCGATGAAAAAAAATGTACACTATCTCTTTAACCTTCATGAATCGAGAGGAGACAATGCTAAATTTAGATTTGGAGGGAAATTCTCGTAAGTCCTCCATTGAAATCAAAGGAACTAGGAGAGCTAGTTTAGAAGTTGTTTGGTATAGACTTTTAGCTAAAAGAAAGAGTGAAGATAGGTTACCTCTTTATATGCAACCTACAAAAATTTTAGCTTGGAATGTTAGGGGAATGAACTCCACAATTAAGCAAGACATTATCATGGAAGTGATTAATGGATATATGCCTGATTTGATAGTTTTGATGAAAACCAAGCTCGATTCTCAAATAGCTTACACCTTTTCTCATCAATCACAATTTGATGGGTTTGTTGTAGAGGAGGCTAATGAGCAAAGTGGAGGAATCCTCTTATTGTGGAATGCTGATTTTCTTGATATTGATGTTGCTAAGTAAACCCCCAATAATTCCATCTGCTTTTTAAGGTTAAATCTACTAACTTATCTTTAGCAATTTCAGTAATTTATGGTTCCTGCAATCATGCTTTCAAACTCTAGCTTTGGGATGGTTTTAGAGAAATGGCATTATCTTTCTAATCTATGCCTTGGTGTGCTTTAGGGGATTTCAATGATATGGTCTTCCCTCATAAACAATGGGGCTTAAAGAATTTTAACAAAATAAAAGCCTACAATTATCTAGATTGTATGAGTGATTATGGTCTAAGTTATATGGGATTTGTTGGTTTAAAATACACTTGGATAAATGAACAAAAATTAACTTCCTAATATAAAGAAGGCTAGACAAAGCATGGTGTAATGCTGAATGGAAGCATTTATTTCCTGAATAAAAAAATTTGTCTAAAAATGGTGATTAGACCATTATGCTTTGTTATTTAAAACTCACCCCATTGAAAGCTCAACATTTAAAAGTAATCTATTCAGATTTCAATCCATGTGATTTTTTCATGGTGATTGCCTAAAACTTATTAAAAGAACTTGGAAGGAAAACAATTTCAATTGTCTTAGAGCCATGATGAAATTGCTAAGGAAGTTAAAATGGTAGAATAAGCTTTGTTTTAGCTTAATACATGTCCAAAATAAAGACAACCAAAACATATTACACTTGATTGATGCTTGCATTATTGATCGCTCTACTCCTCATCTTATTAATGAAAAGCACCATCTAAAGCAATAGCTAAAATAAATCATAAATAAAAAGGAATGTCTTTGGAGGATCAAAGCTAGGGCTAAATGGATTGTAGAAGGAGAAAAAAACATAAGGTTTTATCGGGCTTTAGTTCTAACAAGAAGAGCAAAAAAAAAAAAAGAAGAAGAAGAGTCTTGTTACTAAAGGACAATAGAGGAAATTAAGGTTTTAACTTAGTGCAAATAGGTTAGATAATGAATGCTCTCTTTGAACACTTATTATCCACCCCTAAGATATTCATCTAATGTTAGAACCCATTGTCACATCTTAGTGCCAACTGATTCTTCACTAGATAAAGAACTAAATTGGAACCACCTATATCTTTAGAGAAGATTTAAAAAGCTCTTTTTTGAATTGGTTCTTAGAAAGCCCTTAGAAAGGATGGGTTATACTCTTATTCTTCTAAAAAAGCTGAAACATAGTAGGGAAATCTATTATCTCCGTATTAGGAGGAATCTTTGAACCTTGTTCCAATCTCGCCAAACTAAATTAGGCACTTATCTATCTCATTCCCAAGAATGGATAAGCTTCATGCATCTCAGAATTTAGACTCATCAACCTTTGCTCTACTCTCTACAAAACTGTAACAAAAGTCCTATTCCATAAGTTGAAACCCCTATTGGATAATATCATTCACCTAGAATAAGAAAGCTTTGTCCTAGGTAGGAAAATTGCTAATAATGCATTGCTATTGAATGAAATACTTCATTCTTGCCATAAGAAAAAAAGGATCCAAAGGGTAGATGATCATTAAGTTAGATTTGGCCAAAGCTTTTGATACTTTGAATTAGGATTTCATTTGTCGGTCCCTACATAGATATGGACTTCCACCTTAGTGGATAAAACTAATTATGAGTTGTATTACTTCACTAAAGTAAGAAGTAATCCTTAATGGCAAGATACTTCCCCTAATCACTCCTTCAAGAGAGATCGGATAAGGTAACTCTCTATCTCCTTATCTATTTATATTGTGCATGAATTTCCTTAGAAAAGAAATAGAAAAAGAAATTTTACTAAAAAATTGGATCCCTTTCTAAGTTAGAGGTTTTGGTCTGCATATCTCATACATTGCTTTTGTTGATGATGTGGTGTTATGTGCATAAGCTGGCATAAAAAATGCTAAAGCAATGACATAAGTGTTGGATTGGTTCTTCGAGACATTAGGAATGCATGTTAGTAGATTGAAACTAAGCATATTCTTTTCCAAAAATGTTCCTTTAGAGACTAGCTCACTTCCCATTACCAACTTCTTCAAATCTTTCCTATGGAGGTATAACCCACTTAGTGACTTGTCCAAGATGTAGTGAACATAATGAAACCCACATCCATGCCTTTCTACTATGTCCTCAATAGACAAATATCGTAGAATCATAGCAATCCTTTTCTTATCAACATTTTATTACTAAAGACTCTTTTATTAGTTTGGTTAATTAGACACTCACATGAGGAAAGGATATTCAGCAAATCAAAATCCTCCTTTCTTCTTTATTTTTGCTATTATGCTATAGGAACTTTAGTAGCAAAGGAACCAAGTTTTATTCAATCAAAGTGAAGATCAATAAAACATCAACCAAGCCATTCAAGCAATTTCCCATAAATATTGGACACACTTAAAAGCATAAAGGAGAATGTACTATATAGAGAATCTTAATCACAATTAGAAGTCCCCCAGCAAGGACTAGATCAGATTGAAAATAGATGGGTCCTACTTGGCATCCAAAAAATCAAGCAACAATTGGGAGAGTTAGAGACTCTAATGGCAAATGGATATATGGCTTTACAAAGAAAGTAGGCTCAATTGATATACTTTCAATAGAGCTTTAGGCTTCATATTGGGGACTTTACTTTTGCCTTGAATTAAACTTGCTAAATGTTAAAATTCATATTGATTCAAATGCTACAGCTAGCTTAATAAAGAATCATACTAACTATCATTTGTTTTATCATAATGTTGAAATACATGCGGGGAAAAACTTTGCCACCTCCAGTAGTAAAAGGTTAAAGCCATTCTCAAAGAGCTTAAATTGGTTTGTTGATGCATTGGTTGAATATGCTGATGCTTTTGGAAAACTACACTAAGAACTCAAGAGGGAGAGAAGGAATTAGGGGGGTAGCAGCGAGTGTGTAGAATTGAGTTCAATGCCTTAATTTTTCTCTAATAACTATTTCTTGATTCAATTAGCCAAGAGCATGTAATATGGGGATGATTAAGGAATAAATAAAGAACAAAATTTTAAAGAGGAAGAGATAGAGAAATGAAGCTTAGAATTTTAACGTGGAGTTTGGATGATCCCTTTTTCTCCATAATCACCCAATGTGATAGGAATTAGATCACTAGACCCTTAACCCATGCTTGAGCCTGAGGACTAAAAAGCATGGTTAAGTGAATTCTTTCCTTAAGACTAACCACTGAAGAGTCTAAACTACTGCAATATGCCAACTCGATGCCCTGGCTAAGTCGAACTCTCTCCCACTCATCATTAGTCTTCAACTGCCAACTTGAACTGCACTTGAACATTGGTTCGGCTCATTTGGTTATCAGTTTAGCTGACATGAATCTAAGCCATATTGAAAGTGTTCGAGGTGAATTTACTTTAGAAGAATTATCTTCTCGATTTAACACAGCCGACCTATCACCCCTAATCTACACCTCAACTTGATAGACACCAAATTGATTGTATAGAATTGTCTCTTTGCTAGAAAGTCATCTACCCACAATGAGTTACATATTCACGTAACCATGTGATAGAATCCTCTATATAAGAAGCTCATTTTGTTGTATTTTCAATTGTATCCTTATTTTTCCTTGTACATGAGTTCTTTTAGTTAATACCCTTTTTAGTCTTTTCTATTTTAGGTAAGTTGCTTAGTTTTTTAAGTATAAATACCTACTATACATGTAGCCACAATTATTTTATCATCATCAATATACTGAATATACTCCTTTGTGAACATTGCTTACGTTAAATTGATTGCTTACGTTAAATTGTTTACTTACCTCACTCTTATCCTAACCCTAAAGCAAGGCTAGGTGGTAAGTAACTTCACCGGACCACCTCATATGTCATATCGAGTTGTACTGTAAGTTCTTGAAAGTTCTATTGGTGCATCATATCATGTAGAGTTGTTTGTAGTTTTGTTGTGTTCACTTTTCTTATTGTTTTCTTACGTTTCCATCACCTTTTTTAAGCCTACTACAAGCTCGAACCTACCTTAGTGACCTGCTTTGTCTATTTTCAGCTACGGATTCACATAATCTTGGTATTAGAGTGGAGGTTTCATTTAGGCAAGTTGTACTTAGATCTTTATGAAGTAGTATTCGTAGTTATAATGTGTTGAAGTTGTGTAGGGATTCAATAAAGTGTTTATGCAAGTAAAAGAGCGTAGTAGTTTATTTTAATGTATACTCAGTTTTGCCTTGTTTCGAGTATATAAAAACAGAGTAAGTTTAAGCTAAATTTATTGTTTATTGGTACAATTATTGTGTTCGTAAGTTAATTGGACATTTGTCTAGTGAGTATACGTGTTGTTTAGTTTAAGGAATAGTGTTAGTTGTATCTCAAATTCAAAGTTTGAAACCAAGTTTGTTGAAGAAAATAATAGACCCAAGTGTTAATATTGGTATTGAGGATGACGATTGTGGTGTTGTCCACCATATCTAGCAATCCTAAAGTACTCCTAAGAGTACAGATGAAAGACTTGATGAAGCGGCCAACCTCCTAGTTGATTTAACCAAAGCTATTCATGCGATGGCCTAGCAACTTGTTGAAGTTGTATAGAACACTCTACAAGCTACTCGACCTGCTAAAGATCAGAACCCAGCTTGAAAAGTTCAAGGTGGAGGAGTGAGAGGATAAGTATGACGAAGGATTGATTTAGGTGATGTAGATGATGGTGAAGAGGAAGAGTACGAAGAAGAAGAAGAGCGACCTAGGGTACTCCGAGCAACCGACCATGTGAAGCTTCAGATTCCAAGCTTAAATGGTTCTAGGAGTGTAGATGAATATTTGGATTGAGAAGAGAAAGTTGAGTGTATCTTTGATTATTATCATTATAAGGACTAAGAGAAGGTGAGGATTGTTGCTATTGAGTTCTGAAGATAAGCTACCATATGGTGGAGAACTTTCAAATCATTAGAAGATGAGAAGGATACAGAGAAATAAATACATGGCCTAAGATGAAGAGGATATTCAAGAACATATTTGTGCCAGATATTTCTTTACAAGATACTTTTGCTTGGCTTCAAGAACTGAAGCAAGGAGGCCAAACTGTTAATGAATATGTTTAAGAATTTCATATACTTATGATCCGCTGTGAAGTGGATGAGCCACTAGCCCAAACAGTATCTAGATTCCTTACTGGGTTAAGAAATGACATCGAGATATCATGGAACTTCAATAGTTCACTACGATGGATGAGGTTATACAAATAGCCTAGTGAGTGGAGAGATAGAGGAGGAGACAAATGCTGACCTTAGCCCTAATGAGCCAACCTAGGTAGACAAGCTAACCTACTTAGGGAAGTTACTAAGCTCAAACAAGTATTGAGCCAATCAGAAAGGTAGATGTCAAAGTCGAATAGAAGGGTTGATTTGGTGGTGACGTGCCAACTAGAACATATGAGAAGGCATAGGGGTCTAGAAGAAAGACGAGTTAGATCAAGTGCTTCAAATGTCAAGGGTTTGGCACATGGTTGCTTAATGTCCGAACCGAAGGACCATGATCATCAAGGGAGATGCCTTGGAGATCGAAGTAGATAACATAGATAAGGAACTTGAGGAGGAGAAAGAAGTGGCAAATAAGGCTAATGTTAACGCTAACCTGATTGAAGAAGATATGTTTGTAGAAGACTTAGATAAGTTAACTTTAGTTATTCGATGTGCAATGAGCTTGGAACCCTCTACCGAGGAGGAGCAAAGAGAGAACTTGTTCTACATCACTTGTAATGTAGATGATCAGGTTTGTATGCTTACAGTGGATAGTGGGAGCTGTACTAATATGGCATTTGCTGACCTGATTAAGGAGCTTAAGTTGGTAACCATTCTACATTCGAAGCCATATAAGTTGCATTAGCTGAATGAGAAAGGAGTACTATACGTTAGTTAACAAGTATTGCTACCAATCTCTATTGGAAATTATTTTGACAAGATTCTTTATGACATACTGCTCATGTGTGCATCATATGTGCTGCTAGGCTGACCTTAGCTTTTTTATCAATGAGTTTGGATACAGGAACACATATGTGCTTAAGAAAGATAGGAGGAAGATTACATTAAACCCCATGACACCGAGTTAAGTTAGTAATTTGCAAGCTAAACTTGCTCGAGGATAAAAGAAAGCTCTAATGTTGAGTAGATCCAAACTCTAAGAGGTTATTAAAGCCAACGCACTACCCTTTTTTTTTTTTTTTGTCAAGCGATTACTAGAGTTGAAGGAGCAGGGTAAACTACCCTTGGAAGTTAAGGAGCTGTTGAATGAATATGCTGACTTGTTTCCTGAACAATTACTTAGGAGACTACCCCCTCTCCGAATCATTGAACATTGCATCGACTTGATACCTACCGTTGCACTATCAAACAAGCTATCTCACCGGATGAATCCTAAGTAGGCTTTTAAGCTCCAAAAACAAGTCAATGAACTTTTAGAAAAGGGTTATGTAAGGGAGAGTCTCAACCCTTGCGATGTGCCAGTGCTCCTAGTGCCAAAGAAGGATGGAACTTGGTGTATATGTATAGATAGCAGAGTTGTCAACAAGATTATGATCAAGTACAAGTACCCCATCTTGAGGCTGCATGATATGTTGGATGAGTTAAGTGGTGCAAAAGTATTTAGGAAAATGGCACATTTCGTGCTTTATACCAAAACTAACAATGCTTTAGCTATTGTTTCTATGTTTTTGCTAGAAGTAGTTTACTTACAAGAAGTTGAGCCACTCCAAAAATAGCTGAAAAATACATACTAAGGTATAATAAGTAGTTTTGATCCCTTTTACTTATTTCAAGAATCCTGGAATTGATCCAATGAGTGTTATGTATTATAAAGACATTGTGCTATCAAAATAATCTTAGTCTTTTAATCAAATTAACCAAGTCTTATAAGATTTGCAAATAGGTTCATAACAATGATTAATTTAGCAAAACTTACATGGTTTTGTTCTCATCAAAATCATATATAAGAACCTATTGGTTCAACAATCTCCTCCTTTTTTATGAGGTCAAAACTTTATTAAACAAACTTCCCCTAAATATGATACTCCCCTTTAGCTTGACACCTCCCTTTATTAAAGCACTAGTTATAAAAGATTTCATATAAAAAAGCTCATGGAAGAGTCAATACAAGAGCAAGCTGAAAGTGTTTAATCTTTATTTTAGAGGATAGCCAATTTAACTCAATGTTTCAATTAAACACTTACTAGCCAATCATTCTCAACTACTTCATGTTTCAATTTATGCATTCTTATCTTCACTAAACTTAGACAAACAACTAGGTGACTTGAATTCTTCTCCCCTTTAGCCTCATAAAAAAGATGAGATTCCAAGTGGTGAAGAGGAAGAGAAAAGAAAGTCAAAATTTCGACATAGCCTTGGCTTAAGCATTAGGAAATACCACCTATAAAAGAAGAAGAATACACTAGCCAATATGAACACAACAAATGCCATAGATGAGATACAAACATATGCAAAGACTATGTCATGAGCACCATATATAACTACGCTCAAGACAATATCAATCTTTACAAAATAGTCAATCTCAACATCATCACATAATCATAGAGGAGGTAATTAACATAAGGCCAATTGGCCAAAGTTCATACAAAAGACAACTAGAGATGGCTAAGAGGCCAATAAACAGCTAAAGGAACATCACAAAAGATGGCTAGAGGTCGAGTCCATATACAAACAAAAAATAGACAACTAAATTGAAAACATGATAAAAGGACTTCATGAGCTAAGCTTCTAGTGGAGGAGAAGAGCTATTAGAAGGATCAGGTGGAGGAGGTGGGGGTTGAGTGTAAAAGCCAAAAGTGGGTGGTGGAAAAGGATACTATAGCTGAAAGTGTTAAAATAAGGGATAAAAGATATGATCCTACTGGTGGGAAACCCTTTACTCCATTTGATAGATGCTGTCATCAATGTGATGGTGTAGGTAACCCTTTATTTGATCAAAGTATAAATAGATTCTTGATTGCTACCTTGAAATGTACCAGTCAGGGTATAGGAGCTAAAGTGTCTTGAGGAATATCCTCACCTACACATTTGTCCTCTCCTTAGGGAATATCTTGAGCAAGCGATTTAGCCTCCTCATCATCAAGTGTTTCTCCTTATTGATAGTTGGATTTCATCCGTTACATTCACTCGTCTACTTAGTTGATAAGAAGCCAAGTAATTCACCACTTGGCAGATGCCAACTAAGATGGCCATATCTGGTTTGAATTTAAGTAGTGCAAACAGTTATCTCCTAGTACGATTCCATTACATAATTTCCCACTACTCTTACATTTTAGGAATATACTTGATCATGAGGTCTCCAAGTGTCCCAATAATCATATGATTAACTGTTGTTTCAAGCACCCAACATTTGCCTATAAATATAGATAAGAAGTACTATAAGAACTATCTAATAACCCTTAACTACTTACTCTATTTTCTCCTAAACTCACTTACCGACTTATGCATCGAAGTAGCCATATCGGACTAGCCCTAGTACCCTTTAGTTCTTTATACTTTGTAGGAAGGAAATTATTTGAAAATCCTACAATAACACTCTTAGTTCTTGAGAGGTACCACTAGTAAGAGGGGAGAGGGGTTCTTTGTAGGTCTAATTGGCTCACTTATCAAATTTCCACCTTCCTTTTCCAATTCAGTGCATGATGAAGGGCTCAGTATGTGGAATGATACTAGGAGCAAGAAATATAACTCTCTTAGCCAACAAAAATTGAGTAATCAAGTGCCTACATCAAAAGATAGCTTGTTTAGACTTATTGGTGACCATTTTGAAACAATGGAAGATTAGATTTGTATAATCAATCCTTGCATTATTGTGAATGTGACCTAATATCCAAAGATTGCCTTTGGTTACATGCTCATGTCCTTTACTTCTTAGATAATGATTATGGTAGATAAATAATTGTAGGATTTGATAGTGAAGGGGTAATCTAATTGCCCTAAGATTTCGCCTATTGGCCTAATTATGTTCATCGATGTGTCTATCTTGAAAAAAATCCTCATATAATGTGGATACAATAGTATCAATCCCTTCCATATAGTATGCACCACCTATTTCAGCCCTTATAATAATATATATATATATATATCATCTATAGTAATTTCAATTTCCCGACCATACACATAACTATACAGCCATAACCTTTGTTGTTCACTAGTATCCATACCAACAATAGATTTCCATCATGATTATGATCATCTGTGATATTATAGTAGAAATATCTAACTGCCACTTCATTCACTACATTAGGGATGCCCATGTTATTAAGAATTCGATTTGTAATAAGTCCTTCCAGTTTAAGTATACCAAAAGCATTAAGAACATCCTCATTAAAATGGTGGCCATCATCAATTTTCAAAAGATGAAATTTCACACACCTTTGTGCATGGCAGGGTATAGGAAACATATGATTGTCGAATTGGGTGTTGGGAGCTTGTCTCCCCTAACCTTGTCTACGTCTGCCTTGACCTCTGCCTCCTCTTCCAGCCATTGAGAGATTGCTGAGGTTGAGAGTAGTGTAGGAGAGTTAGGGTTTAGGAGAGAGATAGAGAAAACGAGGATAGATGTGAAGGGAAGGAAGAGAATAATGATGGAGTGAGTTTAATGGTGAGAGGATGATGTGCCTAGGAGCTTAGTTATCATTAGGACTTACCATAACAAGCTAGAACCAATGGGTCCCTTAAAATATTAAAGAAACTTAGACTATGTAGGTTGACGAACTGACTAGAGTAGCTGACATGAAGCGGCTCGAAGGATATGACCTACCTATGAACACAACATGACTTGACACTTCACTTGATGTGACACACAAGTTAATGTCAAAGCCCACTTGCCACTAATCTTAAGCTACTTGACAAGATCACATAAGAGTGTATAAAATGAACTTAGAGAGGGTTGTCTCGCAAGAACAATATATTTAATGTCTATCTGTAAGGGAAGATGATTCTCGCTTACAAGGAAAAGGGATTATTTATAGTAAGTCCTTAAGGCAACAATACAAATAAAGAAATTATAAAAAGGCATACATAAAAAGGGGATTCCTAGTACATACGAAAAAGGACAAAAGGGAAAAATGACAAAAAGGGAAAAATAGTATAGTGTTAGATGAAATGAATAGGTAGCAAGGCAACATTGGTTTTGTACAAAGATTCTCTAATCATAATAGGTAAGAAGAATCAAGATGTTGTGGTAACAAAGAGGTTGAGATGAGAAGGAATACTAAGAGAGTTAGAAGGAGGCCGAGAGAGAAGTACTCGGTGGGTAAGAGACTAGCTCTTGTTACTCGATAGGAACTCTCAATAGTTGAAGGTCAAATCACTCAATATAGAGCTCTCAGCCAAAGAATAGTTAACATCAATGCAAGAGAGAGAACAAAGCATAGTATAACAACTTGGAGCTCTTAGGGAATTCAGTTATCCACCTTTTGTGTATTGTTTCTTATCATCAATAAGTTAGGGAGAGAGAATTCTTCGAGTGAGGAACTGGAGGCCTTTGAGGCATGTGTGAGTGAGTAGGCTAATGGTCGGTAACCCATCAACTCCCTAGGGTTGTTGGACATTTTCCCTCAAATCATTATCTTCGTCATCATCTGGTACATAGGGAGTTAGGTTGATGACGTTGAATGTGGTCGATATACTATACCCTTCAGGTAGCTCAACCTTATAGGCGTTTTCATTAATATGCCTAAGGATCTTGTAAGGTCCATCCGCTCTAGGAGATAGTTTGTTCGTCCTCCTATTAGGGAAGCATTCCTTACTAAGATGGATCCAAAGAAGGTCTTTAGGGGTATAAATGACCTGTCTCCTTCCTCAGCTCCCTAGTTCCTTCTGTCAGGCCACAGTCTTGGCCAGTTGTTTGGTAACTCTATGATGCAACTTTTGGAATTCCTTAACTTGCTGTAGGCTTAGTTGGCTTTCCCCTTGTGTAGTCAGATTGATAATTAAATCTAGGGGTAAGTTTGGGTTAAGTCCATAAACGATCTCAAATGGAGATTTCCCTATTGAGCTGTGAGTAGAGTGGTTGTAGGTTAACTTTATGATTGGCAGGTATAAATCCCAGTTATGCAAATTCTTCCCAATAGTAGCTCACAAGAAGTTGCTGATTGTAATATTTACAATTTCTGTTTAGCCATTTGTTTGGGGGTAGAAAAAAGTACTGAACATGAGTTTAATGCCAAGCTTCTTCCATAGGGTCCCCAAAAGAAGCTCGTGAACTTTGAGTCATGGTCGGACACAATACATCTCAATGCTTCATGTAGTCGCACAATTTCCTGCAAAAAGAGGTTAGCGATGAATAAAGCATCTAGGGAATGAAGTGGCTTATCTTGCTAAATCGATCGACCATCACTACCACAATTGAGTCATGTCTTCTCAGCATTCGAGGAAGGTCGAGCATGAAATCTATGCTTAGGTCGGTCCATGGCCGCTCTAGTATAGGTAGGGGTGTATACTCTCCATACAGCTTTCTCTTTCCCTTTGTATGTTTACACAATTCGCACCTCTCTAGAACTCGACGCACATCCTTCTTATCTCAGCCTAGTAGAAATGTTCTTTCAATATCTCAACCATCCCCTTTTCCTCAAAATGGCCAGCCAAACCCCCAGCATGAGCTTCTTGAATGAGTTATTCTCTTACTAAACCACTTGGCACATAAACCTGCTTACCCTTCATCATGAACCCCTAATTCAAGTAGAATCCATCTACAGCCCCTCCAATAATGTACTTGGCCACTAGGGGCCTAAAATGCAGGTCATGCTCATACTGATCAAGCAAAGTGCTAAATCCAAGTACTTTGGCTTGCAATGTTGTAATGAGGGTATGACGATGAGAAAGAGCGTCAGCTACATTGTTTGTACTTCCTTTCTTATACCTAATGACATAGTAAAAGGTCTCCAAGAACTGGACCCACTTAGCATGACGCTGAGAGAGTTTTTGTTGTCCTTAGAGGTGCTTAAGAGACTCATGATTAGAGTAGATGATGAATTCTCTTGATAAGAGATAATGCTGCCAATTCTGTAGGGTTCGGATAAGAGTATAGAACTCCTTGTCATAAGTCGAGTAATTTAGGGTAGCTCCTCTAAGTTTCTCATTAAAGTAGGCAATTGGTCGACATTCTTGCATAAGGACAACACCAATGTCAACCCTAAATACGTCACATTTGACTTTAAAAACCTTCTTGAAATCTGGTAGGGCGAGTATTGGGGTAGATGTCAATTTAGATTTTACATCTTCAAAACTTTTGTGAGCTTTCTTCGACCACCTACGCTTAGAATTCTTCTTGGTCAGTTTAGATAGGGGTGTTATTATGGAACTGAAGTTCCAAATGAACCTCTAACAGAACGAAGCTAAACTATGGAAGTTCTTGACTTTAGCAGTAGTAGTCGGTGTAGGCTACTCGAGAATAGCTTTGACTTTCTTGTCATCTAGTCGGACTCCTTCCTTTGAAACAATATACCTAAGGAATACAACTTTACTTTGGCAGAATACGCATTTCTTCAAATTGATGAATAATCTCTCAATATGGAGGATATCAAATATTGACCTTAAATGCTCCACATGGGCAATGAGGTTGGTATTGTAGACCAAAATGTCATCGAAATAAACGATGACACATTTGCCAATCAATGCCCTCAATACATGATTCATGAGTTGCATAAAAGTACTCGTTGCATTTGTCAAACCAAATGGAATCACCATCCATTCGAATAGACCATCCATTGTCTTGAATGCCATCTTCTATTCATCTCCAAACCTCATTCATATTTGGTGGTAGCCAATCTTCAGATCAATCTTTGAAAAGATGAGGGCAACATGTAACCCATCGAGCATATCATCTAATTATAGAATTGGATATCAATACTTAATAGTAATTTTGTTGAAGGTATGGCTATCAATGCACATTCTCCATGACCCATCTTTCTTTAGTATTAGCACGGCTGGGACAGCACATGGGCTCGTGCTCTCTTGGACATACCCGTAATCTACCATCTCATTAACTTGCTTCTTTAGCTCGGCCGCCTACTCAGGATTGAGCCTATAAGTAGGTTAGTTCGGTAAGGCAGCTCTAGGTTAGAGGTTGCTATAATGCTTAATGCCTCTTAAGGGAGGTAAACCTTTCAGCATCTCGATAGGAAATAGGTTAGCATAGTCTTAAAGTAGATATTGCACCTTGATAGGTAAGCTCTCGGCTTCTCTCATTACCAAGAGTCTCCTGACTAAAAGGAGAACATAGTCCTAAATCTTGACTTCTTGGGCAAACTAAGCTTGGGAAATCACTGAGGACTTCCACTACAATGATCTAGCAACCTTTTCTTGGGCTTCTTATACTTCCTTAGGACTCATGGGTATTGATATAATTTTCTTTCTATCCTTCTGGAACATAGAGGTATTTATATATCCATTGTACAATACTCTCAAGTCAAACAGCTACGGTCAGTTGAGTAATATGTGAGAAGTAGACATGGGAAGGACATCACACAATACCCCGTCCTTGTACTTATCACTAATGGTAATCAGTGCTCTAACCTGCTCGGTAACATATAAGCTTCCTTTCTCATTCAGCCAATGAATCTTATGTGGCTTAGGGTATAGGAGGGTTGGCAATTTCATAGCCTTAACTACCCCTTATGCTATGACATTGGTACAACTCCTTTCGTCAATGATCAAGGCACATAACTTGCCATTCACTCGGTAATTCGTATGTAAGAGGTTCTCCCTCTGCTCATTCTCATTAGCCATAAAAGTACTAAGAGACCATCGAATGATAAAATAGTACCCAGCACTACCCTTAGGAGGTGTCTCGGCATCGGGGTCTTCCTGAAACTCTTCTAACATCTGTTTAACTCCCATTTCTTCCTCCCCTTTGGTCGTACTCTCTACTTCAAACTAGGACTTGTCTCTCTTTATAGTCATGACTTAGTAGTTCGGATATTAATTAGCCATGTGTCTATGACTGAGACATTTAAAGTATTTGATCTCTCAAGTTTTTCTTCCAAAGCTTTGACCTTGGTCTCTTTGGAACTTTGGTTCCTCAGGCTTGCCCTTACCTCAGCCTTCTTTGGTTAGGTCAGCACTTGCCTTCGACATTCTACCTCAAAATTGTTTGATGCTCGGTCATTCCCTAGTCAACTTGGCATGCCGCTCCTATTTGATAGCATAGGTTGACTACTTGACATTCGACTAACTTAGTTCCGCCTCTATCTTTTAACTCTTTGTCCCACCCTAATAACTTCATCTAAAGTTACAAGACTCTGCAACTCTACTATGTTACCAACTTCGATCCTTAACCTAGAAATGAACTGTACTATAGTTTGTGTCTCGGGTTCATCAACATCACATCGGATCATGAATAATTGAAACTTTTGCACATAGTCGTTTACTAATTTACTACCTTGTCTCAAGTCTTGGAGACATTGGAAAGTGTCTTACTCATAGTGCTCAGGAATGAACCTACTTCAGTCATCTACCTTCTGTATATTGTTTCTCATCATCGACAGGTTGGTGAGAGAGAATTCTTCGAGTAAGGGACTGGAGGCATCTAAGGCATACGTGAATGAGTGGGCTAGTGGTTGGTAACCCATCAGAGGAAGAAGTTTGGTGATAGGGAATGAGAAACGGTCTAAGGAAAGAGAGAGATAGTTATTAAAATGGTGTGAAGGAGGGAAAAATGAAAAAGATAGAGTTGGGCCCCATTTGCATAGTAACTATGGCAACCATCTAGACTGTATGGGTAGAATTGGCTGGTCGATTGTAATTAGAAGTTCTGAGTCTAAGAATGTCTATTAAGACTGACTAAACGATTCAAGACTTACTACCTAGATAGCCTATGAGGGCATTCTAGGAGTAGAAGACCTATAACAACCGTACGTACAGTTATCTTCTACCGTCCAAATGGTTGTATACAGTCTGTAATAGCTTGTTGAAAGGATTGCTTAGCTTATGAATTTGTATCATTCTTAGAATATTAACATTCAAACAAGTTTAGCATGTTAAATGTCAAAAATTTAGCTTAAACTAACATTAGATTTTCTAAGTTTAACTATGCCAATCTTAAAGTAGCTAATAGACTCAAGAGTGTAAGAATTTATAGAGTGACAATTTCAATCAATGAATCATGCATTGTAAACTAAGTTAAACATGTAAGGATATTCATGCAACTTTAGAAATTATTAGATGAAAGAGATACACTTGTGAGAGTTACAATAAGCAAATATGAATTTAAACTTGCACAAAACATATCAAATGATGAAGTTCATGTAACAAGCCTACTTGACCATGTTGCTATGGCCTAACGAGGCATCTAAACTAGTGGTATCAATGAGAACATCATTATAACCAAAAGTTACTATCTAGTTTCATGTGTCTTAGCACTCATTCTACATGATCATACCTAACTCTCTTCTTAAAGTGCAAAAATGATCCTTGCTTAAGGGTTTTGTAAATATATAAGCAATTTAGCTACTTGTATCCACAAGCTTACTTGGTCTTAAAGTGGTGGATTGGATTTTTTATAAGGTTAATGGCACTTGTATTATCATAATGGATTAGAATTTTGGAGAAGTTAAGGCCATAGTCATGTAAGGTTTGTTTAATCTAAAGGATTTAAGCACAACAACTACTAGTGGCTACATATTTGCCCTCGGTGGTTAAAAGTGCTATGGACTTTTGTTTGTTCAAGTACTAAGACACTGTAGAATTTCCTAGAAAGTGACATGTGCTGTTTGTACTTTTCCAATCGGTTTTACATCTAGTAAAGTAAGCATTAGAGCATCTCACAAGATCAAAAGAAGTATACTTTGGATACCGCAAGTTGATTTCAATAATGCCCACAAGACACATGAAGATGTGTTTTACCGCACTCAAGTATGATTCTTTCAAGTAAGATTGAAATCATGCACATAAGAGTACGACAAACATAATATCCAGTCTAGAAGCAGTTAAGTACAATAGACTCCTTTTTATGTCTCTATAAAACTTTTCACAAATTGATTTATTGTGTTCATCTTTATCAAGTTCTAGTGTAGTGCTTATAAAGGTAGGCCTAACTTTATAATTATCCATTTTGAATCTTTTCAAAAGCCTTCTTGTATACTTATCTCGAGTTATCAATGTTCTATTTTCAGTTTACTTAACTTGGAAACCTAAGAAGTAATTAAGTTATCCAATCATACTCATTTCAAATTTTTTCTCCATACACTCTACGAATTCATCCACTAGTTTTATACTAGTAGCTTCAAACACAATGTCATTTACATAGATTTAAACAATTATGTATTTGACTTGTGGTGCTTAATAAACAATGTTGTATCTAATTTTCCTCTTCTAAAACCATTAAATATCAAGAAGTTACTTATCCTTTCATACTAAGCTTTAGGAGCTTGTTTAAGTCCATAGAGTGCTTTTTTATGTTTAAATATGTAATCGAATGACTAATTATGCTTAAATCCTTGAGGATGTTCTATATACACTTCTTCTTTAATATAGCCATTTAGGAAGACACTTTTAACATCCATTTGGAATAATTTGAAATCTTTATGAGCCATGAATGCCTAAAGCATCCTGATGGCTCTTAACCTAGCAACCTGAGCAAAGGCCTCATCAAAATCTATCCCTTCTTGGTTATAATCCTTAGCAACCAATCTAGCCTTATTTCTAGTTACTATATTGATTTCATTAAGTTTGTTTTTATAAACTCATTTTGTTCCAGTTATTGGTCTATCACTAAGTTTAGGTACTAGATCCCATACTTCATTCCTAGTTAAATGATTAAACTCCTCTTATATTACTTGTATCCAACACTTGTCTTTTAGAGCTTTATC
Organism: Lumnitzera littorea; assembly: GCA_024138015.1. NCBI lineage: Eukaryota > Viridiplantae > Streptophyta > Magnoliopsida > Myrtales > Combretaceae > Lumnitzera > Lumnitzera littorea. The sequence continues at coordinate 76,473,770 of JAMXBB010000008.1, forward strand.
AATGTTTTTAGGCTCAACTTGAGATAAGAATACTAGGTTGCTTATATTTCTTGGGGATGATTTAGCTAATACTTTATTTGAAGGTTCTCCTATGATTAGCTCTTTAGAATGATCTTTAACAAATGTCCATTGTCTAGGTAGTTCTAAATTTGATTTATTCATATTTTCATCTTCCCTAGAAATGTCTTTATCAAGAGCTTTGTTTTGGTTGTTGCTTAAGTCTAACCTATCCAATTAAGCACTTATATCATTCATTTCATTATAGGTTTCATAATGTAATAAAGGCAAAGAATCATCAAGCAAAACATGTATAGACTCTTCAACAACTAAGTTCTTTTGTTAAATACTTTATATGCTTTACTTGTCAAAGAGTATCTAAGGAAAATAGCTTCATTTGATTTAGGGTCAAACTTACCTAGTTGATCTTTACCATTATTAAGCACATAACACTTGGTACCAAAAGGGTGAAAATAGGAAATATTAGGCTTTTTACCTTTCTAGAGCTCATAGAGGGTTTTCTTTAAAATTGGTGTTATGAAAACATAGTTTGGAATGTAACATGCAGTGTTAATAGCTTTAACTTAAACATACTTCTGTAAATTGTTTTTATAAAGCATTGTTTTAGTCATTTCATTTAGGGTCTTATTTTTCTTTTTGGTGACTCCATTTTGTTGTAGAGTTCTTGGTGCTCAAAAGGTGTGCTCTATACTATTTTGATTACATAAATCTTCCATTTCAAAGTTATAAAATTCTCATCTATGATCACTCCTAAGAGAGGCAATTGTAAAACCTTTTTTATTTTGGACCTTCTTACAATAATTAAAGAACACATGATTTGTTTTATCCTTATTCGCAAGGTCCATGTGTATCTACAGAAATCATTAACAATGACCAAATTATATCTTTTCCCACCCAAACTCAAGGTTTGTATAGGACCAAATAAGTCTAAATGTAGTTATAGTGGCCTAAAAGATGAGGTTTGAAAAAATTTTAAGTCTGTTTTTCTTGTTGACATCCATAGCATATCTTGTCTTTTTGAAAATTAATTTTTGTTAAACCTTTTATAATATCCTTTGATATAAGCTTAGAAATTAATTTTCTATGCTAGCATGTCCTAATCTTCTATGCCATAACCATCATTGTTTTAGATGGATAGATAAGTTTCATTTTAACTTGGAAAATTATCAAAATAGATTTATATAAATGTTTCCTTATCTATACCCTTCAAAACTATTTTGGTCATTGTTAATTTTTTCACTAATACACTTATTTGCTAGGAATGTAACTTTATATCCACAATCACATAATTTACTAATACTAAGTAAATTATGTTTTAGATTATCAACAAGCATGATGTTCCCAATAATAAGATCATCATTGATGAGAATGTTGCCTTTACCCAAGACAGTTGATTTCCAATTATCTCCAAAGGTGACATTCTCTTCATCTTTTAATGTCAATAGAGTAAACTTGATAGCATCTCCCATCATATATCTTGACCATTTACTATCTAAAATCCATTTATTACTCTTTCTTGAAGTTCCCTAAAAAAGTAGGAAATTGAAACTTTTGGTACTCACTTAAGTTTGAGTTTTTTTGGGTTAGTTGTAGCAATATAACTATATCCCTTGAGGACCCAAACCATCTTTCCTCTATGATTCAAGTAGGCATTTCTCCTTATTGCATAAGTATGTGCAATATGGCCATACCTTTCATAATAATTACAAGTCTTATTAATTGCTTAGACAAAGTAACTTTTATAAAACTTATAGATATTGGTTTTACTATAGCCAATTCCGATTTTCTCAAAACCAAACCTTTGTTATCCTAAAAGCTTTTCTAAATTCTTCTCTCTCACAATGAACTTAGCTATAGTTTCCCTTGAATCATCTAAGCTAGATTTCAACATATTATTTTCAATTTCTAACTTAGCCAATTTATCTATACATGCATCTTCATTTCAATTGCATTGATCTTTGATTTCATTCCTTCATTTTCCTTAATTAGCTCCCTATTCTCATTCACAATTTCCTTATTCCTCTTGTTCAATTCTTCATTTCCCCTTTTTAAACTACCATACTCATCTTTTAACTTTTCATTTTCAATTCTCAAGTATTCATTATCCTCTTCTAAATTCCCTTTCCCCTTGATTACATTATTATACTCATATTTGAATACATTGAGTTCATTTCCCATATCATTCATCATTTGCTTAAGAATTTATTTTTCTTTTGCATTTTAACAAATTCCTTTAAAATATCATCATACATGCCATTTAATTCTTCATAAAGAGATTGGAAAGTAGTACATACCTCATCATCCAAAGCCATAAGGCAAAGATCTTTACTCAAATGACTTGAATTGCTATCACTCCATGTGGCCTCCATGATTTTCTTTCTTGAATCCTTATCACCTTTCTTGATAAGAGGATAATAATCCTTAATATATCTCAGTTGGTGACAATAATAACACTTTATAACTTTTTTTTTTCCTTTGTTAGCTTTGATGTACTACTATCAACAACTTAGTCTCTCTTCAACTTCTTGTTGAATTTTATAAACTTTTTAAATCTTCTAGCCATCATCGCCCTTTTATCATCATCGTCATCAATCTCATAACCATTATCACTAGTATTGTAATTTGAAGCTTTGAAAGCAATAGCCTTCTTCTTAGATTCCTCACCATATCTCTTAATCATATTTCATGCATCTTGAGTGTTTTAAGAAGTTGCTCTTTAGATAATGCTTCTAGATCATGAACTTCTTCAATGGCGATCCTCTTGGCATTTTATTCTTTTGGAAGAGACATAAGAATTTTAGACTTAATCTCCAAGCTAGAAAATTTCCTTCTAAGCACCATCAATGGATTAATAATGTCAATAAATCTCTTATGCATTTTGTAAACCTTTAAAATTTTCGATCTAAATTCTAGATTAGATTCAAGTATATTGGATAACCCTAAGAATCAACAAAACTAGATAAGATAAAAATTTCATTAAACAATGAATTGGAATATATTATAAATAATAAAACCCCTAAAGTTTCGATCAAAACCTAAATCGCGTACAAAAACCATAAATTCTATGTACACGTAAATACCCAAGATTAAACTCGAACTCAAACTTAAACTTAATAAAAACTCTAAAACTATGAATTTAAGCTTATAAAATAAATAAATTTATCCCAATAGTAATAAAACCCTAAATGATTACAATTATTGACCAATATGTGTAATCGCATAAAATTGTTAACGAATACGTTGAGATAACTCATGAATATTATAAATGTAACAGGTAACAATATAATTAATAAATTTTATAAAATTTTAATATTATTTCATAATTACTAAAATTATAATTTTTATGTTTGGAAAAGTTTAATTTTTCTTTCTATTCTTATTTTTCCTTTTTCCTTCTTTTCTCCTTCTTTTTCCTTTTCTTTTTCCTCCTCCTTTTTTTTTTCCTAGCCACGTGAATCTTCCAAATTGTGTTTGATTGCCTTATGTGCATATTTGTTTCTCCATGTGCTAAATACAAAAGGAAGAGATAAGTTATTGGATAAGCCCATCAAATCAACATTTAATGCATTCATTATCTTCTCTTCTCCTTTCATTTAGATTGTATCATGTTTTGTTTTCCTAAGTCGGTTACAACTCCCTTGACTTGTCTTTCTTTTTTCTTTTTTCTTTTTTGAATCAACTTTCGAAGGGCAAATTAACTTCATCGAAAATCCTTCTTCTTTTTTCCTTTTATCTACTTTTTTCCTCAAGATTTTACTTACTTCTCCATAAGCATAAGAAGAAGAGGAGGCTTTCTAATTTAGTACACATCAAATTATTAAGAAATAGATAGGTGATCCTGATACGGTTTCGAATCATCCTAATATGGGTTCGGCTCTTCCTAAGAACTACTATGACACTTAAGAAACGTTATGGTCGAGTGAGTAATCTCTATGATTCCATGCTTATTTATGTTTGTAGTTAGAGAACTTAAATAACGCTATTAAGTAGATGTTGTGTGGGGTCGAGAAATACATATGTATGCTATGGCTTGTTGAAGTGTAAGATCACTTTAAATGCTGATAATGAATTGTTTGTTGCATTGAATAGGAAATGTACTATTTGTGATATTGTTTGGTCATACAATAACCGAACTTAACTATATTTCACTTATTAAGTAAATTGGAATATGCATCGACATGCATTGCATAGATTGAGTCTTACCATCACATCACACAGAAGTATGGGGAGGCCATATGAAGGTTATTAGTTGATGAATATAATGGTTTAATACAGTGTACACATATAATATGACTTTATCTTGGCCCGCGGGAACACTAGGCATTAGAGGCGCCAACTACCTAGCTAAGGGTCGAGTCTAGAGGTATTCGTTTAGGGGTGAGTATGGATTGCGAGGGCCTATTAACAATTATACTTAAAACTTGATTTTTGATTAAAATAAATTGTTTGATTTATTTTAATACAAAACGCAGAGTTTCGTAGTAAAGTAAGTTTTGGTATAATACTTAGATTTGATTGGTGCTATGTATACTCCAACCCTGACTTCGAAGGACACTAAATTTGAGTTGTGTATGGTAGTTGATTAACTATATGTATTTGATTAGCATTTTACTTGGTTATGCATTCGTATGCTTGATTTAATGTATGTATAATTTGCTTATTGGTGTGGTTGAGGGATTCACTCATAAAGCTATTTAGCTTATACTCTTGTAGATTTTTGTCACAAGGCTATCCTTTTATAGACGCTAGCCGCTGGATGCTAGAGGTTTGTATGACTTCTTGGGCAAGAGTGAACAAATTTGAGCATCGAGAGAATATATATATATATGTGTGTGTGTGTGTGTGTGTGTGTGTGTAGACTTATGTATAACTTTATTAGAATCTTATGTAGCTACTTTACTCTTAACTTAGAGTATGGTATCTTATATGTAGTATAACTATTTTGATCTGAATATTGTGTAAATATGTATATGTTATGATATCACTTTTATCTTATTACTCTTAGGAAACTAGTAGTTGTAGTAGCCATGTATATCATATGAAGGATTCATGATTGAAAAGGGAACCAATCTGTGCTCTTTTATGTGATAGACGGCGTTTGCTACGACTAGGCCACCCTCTAGTTGTGATACATTTCATCTATGGTTTCATTAGGAAGAATTTGGAGTTTTCAAATTCAACATATAATAGGCTTATTTTAGTATCTTTGACTTTAAATGTTTCTTCATACGTGCTTTGCAACTCATCCCAAATTTCTTTAGCATCTGTGCTTATATAAGTTCTATTAAAATTATTTTTACTCATAGCACAATGCAATATGTTCATAGCTATTTCATTTAAGTTACCTTTTTCCAATCTTTCTTGGTACATTTATTCTCTTATTTCCTTCTATCTTAATAGGTCTTCTTTCTATTACATTCTAAAGTTTTCTATTTTGTGCTTTAATAAAGATTTTCGTTCTATACTTCTAATAGGGATAGTTTCCATTGGTTAGAAGTAGTGACCTATTGATAACTTGACCTTCCATGAATCCTAGTGCATTTAGTATCATGATCTTTACTCTATAATATGATTAAGCAATGGAAAATATAGTGACTATCTAATACTAAAAGACAAACTACATTAGGAACTCGAGAGGGGGGTAAGGTACTGAATTGAGTTCAATGTCCTAATTTTTCTCTAATAACAATTTATTAGTTCAATTAACTAAGAGGATGCAATATGGAGACAATTAAGCAATAAATAAAGTATAGAAACTTAAAGAGAGAGAGTGAAATTAAGCCCAGAATTTTAACATGGAGTTTGGACAACCCCTTATTCTCCATGACCACCCAATGTCCCAACTAAGGTCTTTACGTATAATTTTATTGATTATGATCACAATCACAATGGCTGAAGAGCTTAAGATGAAGTATAAGTAAACAAGAAGAATAATTGTAGGTTTTTGGTTTTATTAATTTTACTCCAACTACCTATCAACATGTATTTACAGCCTCTCAAGAAAATACAACCATTGGTTCGCTTCTCTCTACATTTAATGCTTTGCTATGGCTCTTTTTTGTATGGACTAGTTAGGTAATTAATCTAAGACTAGCTGAATAGTTCATTCAAATAGGATCACCAATCGAACAACATTCAAGTCACTAGTTGCATGGTCCAACATAGCTCATTAACCTCATAAAACTAGGCATAACCAGTCAAATGGTCAAAAGTTCACTAACCAAACGGTCCAACACTTGCTTCTGATCATAGTTCATCTGATGTAACTAGTTGAACGATTTCAACACTACTAGCTAGCTGGTTCATACTAAAATAGTTGAAAAACACACACTAAGGTGCGATAAGTAATTTTGATCCCATTTAGTTCTTTCAAGAATCCTATAATTAATCTAATGAGTGTTATATATTACAAAGACATTGTCCTGTCAAAATAATCTAAGTCCTTCAATCAAATTGACTAAGTTCTTATAAGATTTACAAATAGGTTCATAATAATGATTAATTTAGCAAAACTTACACGGTTTTGTTCTCATTAAAATCACACATAAGAACCTATTAATTCAACAACTTCCTTTCCTTATCCCTTTGTCTTTCGTTTTTCTCCTTTGGAAGGAGATAACATTTCTCTTGGTATATATAAGGAGAAAAAAACTCTAGCTAATGCTTTATTTTCTAGTTGTTAGATGCCATGATGTGGGTGAAACACAAGGAGCTTCAAGCTTTAACTCTTGCAATTAGCCCTATGCTAGTTGTTTTGTATATATTTGCTTAGTAATGTATATTTCTACAAATATATATATATATATATATATGGATAAATAGTGTGACATTAGGTGAGTTATTTTCAAGTAAGTTTGACTTTACCTTTGTTTGATTAGTTATGTGTGTAGTGTAGTTGCTAAATTTGACTAAGTTATTTAAAATTAAATTGGGATATGTAGCTGATGGATAGGTCTCTTAAAGCCATGTGTGAGTTGAGTGAATGGAACAATATGATATGAAGTTTAGACACTAAGGTGACATTATGGATTAATAGATCTTTGATATGTAGATGATATCCAGCTTGGCCTCAACTAGAGATTAAGAGAAAAATTAATGGAGTTTAATTGTAAAATGGGAGGCTAATATATATGATATAAGTGGATTGAACTATTAATGATTGAGTATGGCTATAAGTTATGAGGCAACTTTAATTCTTGTAATCTCTAAGTTATACTTTTATTTATTTGAGTTAAAAGAAAGATAATAAATGGAACTTGTTAATTATACTTAGAATTGTTGCGTTTGCTTGGTTAAATTACCTATCAATGCTATACACGATGGAAAATAAATACAATAAGTCTCACATCCCCCCCTTAAGGTGGAGTCTATCTAAGGCTTAGCTTAGCAAGAAAATCAAAAACTTTGACAACAATAAATAGCTTGGTAAGAAGGTTGGTAGGTTAAGAACATGAAGCAAGATAAGAGGGTTGTAAAAATCCTTTAGCTATGTGATTGTAGATGAAATGAATATCCATTTCAATGTGCTTTGTTTGGCTATGAAAACAGGTGTTAGTAGCAATTTGAATGGAAGATTTGTTGTCACAATGTAAAAGAATAGGAAAATCAATTGAAATACACAAGTTTTGTAAAAGATACAAAATCTAAAGTAACTCCTTAGTCACTATACTCATGCTTTTGTACTTGGCCTCAGTCATAGATGTATTAACAATTTGTTGTTTCTTGGTCTTCCAAGAAATGAGAGACTGACCAAGAAGAACACAAAACCTAGAAATAGATTTTCTTTATAGCAAAGACGAGCCCCAATCAGCATGATTATAGCATGTTAACTCTAAAGTGGAGTTAGATGAGTAAAATAAACCAAAGGAAGGATTACCCTTTAAGTAACGCAAAACATGTAAAGCAGCATTCATGTGAACAATCCTTGGTCGATAAAGAAATTAGCTAAGATGATGAATAGGGAAAGATAAATCAAGCTGTGTAATGGTTAAGTACAAGAGACACTTGACTAATCTATGATATGGTAGAGTATCAATAAGAAAATCACTGGTATCCTTAAACAAATTCAACCCATTCAGTAAAGGAACATTCGAAGGTTTCCACCTTGTAAGACCAACATTAGAAATGATGTTAAAAGGAAATTTATGTTGATTAAGAAAAATACCCTGTAGTATGTGACAAATTTTAAGTCCTAAAAAGAATAGTGTCTCACTTAAATCCTCGATTGTGGATGTAGTATATAGATCCTGTTTAAGTTGCTGAATAGCTTGAATACAAGTTCCAATGATCATTAAATCATCAACATATAATAGAAGAATAGTAAAATTAGATTTCCCATGTCTAACAAATAAGGAATAATCATTACTTGACTAAATGAAACCTTTTTTAACTAGAAATTGACAAATCTCTACCTTTCACTACCGAGAAGTTTGTTTGAGACCATATAATGACCTCTTTAACTTGTAAACTTGACTTGGCTTTGCCTTAAGATATCCTTGAGGAGGAGTCATGTAAATTTCTTCTTTAAGGAAATCGTACAAGAAAGTGTTATTGATGTCTAATTGATAAAGAGGCTAACCATAGATAGAAATTAAGGCAAGAAGCAACCTAACAATCCCTAACTTAGCTACAAGCAAAAACATATCATGATAATTAGCACCTTTTACTTGAGTATAACCTTTAGAAATTATAAACTCCCAAAATTGAGTTTAGGACAACCAAGCTTAGATTTAGGGCTTTTAGGAAAACTTATTCAATTGAGCCCAAATTTTACGACTAGAATAAAAAAGTTAGTCGAGATATTACAGTAAAGTTAGATTTTAGTAACAATGACCCAAAATCCCAAATTTGCCCTTAGAAGTTAGAATATTTAATATAGCACTAAAATATTTAGAACTTTTAAAATCGAACTTAGATTGCAACGAGAACTTAGAGATAAGTTAATTGAGATATAAAATGAGATAATATAGTATAATTTACTATATAAAAATACACGTAATTTTACGAGTATACCCGGTATAAATGATAATTATACCCGTAAATTAATCCTAAATTATGTAATTATATATTTATTGTGTCGAATTCATGAAATTAACTTTAGAACATATCCTAAAAATAAAAGATATGCTAGAAACTTAATTATATGAGTATAGTTATATATTACGCGTGATATTCACAAGGAATATATACTCGTATATTAAGTAAATAACTAAGTATTAATAAAATATACTCAAAATACCTAAAAAAAATTGCAAAATATTATTCAAAAGCCTTCTAATTGCTAATTCACGCTTGGAAATTGTTGTAAAACATCAAAGCTAGACAATTGCTGAATCAAAAAGTGAATCTACAAGCAAATGCTACTTCCTACTTGCAATTAATGAAGGAAAAAGCAAGAAAAAAATAAATAAAAAAAAGGAACTGACCTAAACCACTATAAAATTGTTGAACAAATCACTTTACATCTTTTGGAACCAGAAACAACAGAAAGAAAAATTAGAAAAAAATCGTAGAAAATAAAAAAGAAGAAGAAAAAAACAGAGCAATTATCGAGCTGAGTTAGTTCCTAGGGTTTCCTTTGATTTTCTATTACGCCACTTCACCACCAAGGAGTACCCCCAGCGTCTGGGTGTTCCAACACACCCCTACCACCCCACGGCTGCTGAAGATACCAAGAACAGTAAGGTCAAATTCTTGCCCTGTTTTTCAAGAATTTTTAAAAATTAGTAAATCCACCTAGAAAATTATGAAAAAAATTGTACTTAGGTTATTTTAAACATGCTTTCATGTGATATTTTTATTTTTGAAAAATTCATAATATTTAATATACTTTATTAAGAATTCTACTGTTCACCTAAATGTATAATTGTAAAATAAATGTACTAAATAATGTTGTTTCTAGCTGAGAATTTTTGTGTAGAATGTGTATGATATATAGGTAATTGCTATGTAGCCCGAATTTTGATTTGAATAATTTTAGTATTTATTGCATTTTTAGGCTTGAAATTAGCTCGAAAATAGGCTGAAATTATGAATTTAATGGGAAATTATGAAATTAATTGATGAAATGGACATGTACTGATCTATAATAAGTAGTAACAATATTGAGTCAGATTGAAATTAATTTGGTGCTAAAAGAATTATAATTGGATAATTTATCATAATTTAGGGATAAAATCATCAATATGAAAATATAAGCAATAGGTCAGAAACTTGAAACTAAGTAATAACTGAATTCCCTATATTTTTAGAAGTCTATAGAAATTTTTGGGGAATTATTTGGTAACCTAAACTATTTATTACGAATTTATTAAGTAAAATAGCTTAAATTACAAGTCGGGGTGTATTTATAATATTAATAGGCTAAAATGAATTAAATAGTTAAACAAAAACTATATATAGGATTGTTGATCAGATTGGATTAAATGGAGATTTTTATTATATTTATTAATATTTTCTGATCAGGATACACTTTATGTGTATTGAAATTGAATAATACTTATATTGTTATAATATAAGGACAAATTAGGTAAAATATAATTTAATAATGTAAATTATGTATAATACGATCATTTTTATATAATTATGTATAATTGTATTAAAAACTCAAACTACCCGTTTAAAAGCCATCTCTAGAAACAGGATTTGTAAAATGTGTCGTTAAGTCTATACGAACCCAATGACACTAATTTTGTTGAAATCGGACAACCTTAAGTAATTTAGCTTATGACTATATTATATTCAAGAATATACATATTTCGGTAACTTTACCAGAATTAAAACATGAATTAATAAATAAAAAATACGTTTCGATACGATCGAAACGATATATAATACGTAATAGTACATATGATGTACAGTATCAATAATTAATAATTTAATTCGATATATAGTAATAACATGACTGTATATTATGAAAATAATATATATATATATAAATATAACCATTTTAGATTAAACCCTAATGTTTTCGTAATTATTGCGAAAACTGAATTTGGGTCTTTTGTGTAATGAGGACCTTCCAATACAAAGACGGTTGACAATTCAAGTCAGCAATAGCGAATGTCTAAACAAGTAAGTTGGGATTGTGACTTTATCGCTTGTTGGGGTACTATTTAAAGTATCCGGGGACCTAAGAGTACTTCTGGTTGTGTTTATAGTTAGATGATTATGCGCATGTTGTGTGTGTGAATGATATTCGGTTGTGATAGAAGTTCAACTCTTTGGTGTGTTGTTCTACATATTTGCATGGATTCTGTATTGTGTGAACTTGTTGGTCACCCTTGATTAACACTAACGGTTATTCGACTAAAATGTAATTGGATATGCATAATCACCTGTTAGGGGAAATGATTAAGAGTGTTAGGCCAAATACTGACTTCCTTCAATGAGGATAGCTGAAATGGTCCTTTTCCCATCCTTAGTCGAACTAAGTGACAGGCGAGGAGGTCACGGCAAGGTTGGGGGCCATAGTTCGAAGGCGGTCATGGGAGGAGGGTGTTCTCAATTGTACAAGCTCGGGTTTGGTCTGACTTGAGTCGCGATGAAACTCCTTAATTCGGGATGGAGCGGATGTAATTTCTCAAACCTCACAGTGGACCGGTTAACACTGTACGATGTTTTATTTGAGTGATTGCATTACATTTCATTATAATTATTTAACCTTATTTGTGATTATACAGTACTCTTCTGACTCCGTCCTACTTATTGAGCTAGTTGTGCTCATATCCCTACAAACTCTTTTGCAGGTGTTGAGTAAGGACAAGATGTTCAGGTACCACCGTTCCCAGGTTAGTATGCTGCTGTGTGGGATAGTGAGGATCGAGGAATTAACTGAACCTGAGCTCTTGACTTTGTCTTTAAGTTTTGAGGAAAACTAATTAGGAATTCTCTAGGAGCCCATTAGTTTTCTAACTTATTGTATATGGACCGCAAAATCTGTGGTTTTTAATAAACTCTAATTTGTAAACTTTACCTTTGGACGTGAAATGTTTGTTTAAATACTGTTGTGATAATAAACAGTAGGTTGTATAGAACAAGTATCTTGTAAAAGCTCTACTACAGGTTTGGTTATTAACAGGTGTTAGAATAGACGTTTTAAGCTAGTTGAGTTGTACGCCTTGTGTGAACTGCGTCTACGATAGCAGCTGTGAGATCAGCTTCTTCCTTAGATTAGTTTACACGGCGGGACTGTTATGACTCTTCTTGTTCAGGGCGTGACAGAAACCAAACGAGCTTTATATCACTCAATACTACCATCAACTTTGTATTTAATTTTATATACCCATTTATAGTCGATTGCTCTCTTGCCATTAGGTGATTGAGTAAGTTCTCATGTATGATTTAGTTCAAAAGCGTCTAACTCTTTATTCATAGCAATGACCTACTCATTTATCTTAGATGCTTGCAAGTAAGTGGTAGGTTCTTTAGTAGTTAAAAGTAAAGCAACTAATTGAACAAAATTGGGTGGAAATTGGGTAATAGCATGGGCAAAAAAGTATGTATATGGACATAGGTTAGAAACTGATGTAATGGACATATTAGTGACATAGTCTGTTAGTTATGTAGGTGGTTTAGTAACTCGTGGTTTAGTAACTCGTAAAGACTTGCCTATAGTAGGAGTAACTAAATCAATATCAGAATGGGAAACAGGGGAAAGTGATGTAGAGGATGACTCATCACAAGACAAAGGAGGAGTAACAACAGAAAGCTCAAACTTTGCTCGTGGAATAGAAAGATTAGAACTAAAAGAAATGGATGGCAAAGAAGGCTTGTTGGAACATCCAGGTGTATGAGCTAAATTTGAGGCAAAAGGAAATATTTTCTTACAAAAGACCATAGTTCTACTGATAAGTATCCTTTGTGACTCCAAATCAAAAACTTTATAGGCCTTAGAACCATGAGGATAACCCAAAAACACACATTTTAATTTGCGGGTATCAAACTTATCATATGATTTGCGGCTTTTACCAACAAAACATAAGCATCCCTTGACCCTTAAATGGTCATAATTTGGTTTTGTACGAAACAAAATTTCATGTGGAGACTTCCAATCTTGGATGGACATGGGTATCTTGTTCATGAGATAGGTAGTAGTAAGTATGCATTCTCCTTAAAAAGACTCTGGTAAGTTTGCATGGACATTTAAGGCTCTAGCATTATCAAGTATATGCTTATGTTTTCTTTTTACCCACCCATTTTGTTGTGGAGTGTGTATGGTAGTTCATTGGAGTATGATCCTTAAATTTCGGATTAAAGATTGACAGGCAAAGAACAAGAACTCAACTCCATTATCCAATCTTATGAATTTTAGGGTGATGGAAAAATGATTACGTAAGTATGAAAAGAAATCAATAAGAATAGACACAACTTAGGATTTATTATTCATCAAATATGTCCAAGTGCTTCGAGAGCAATCATCAACAATACATAGAAAGTAAGTAATGCTAGTAATAGAAGCAATACGATAGGGCCCCCATATATCAACATGAAGCAAATGAAACAAAGTTGAAGAATGAGATTGACTTTGAGGAAAAGAAAGTGTATGGAACTTCAACAATTGACAATTCTCACAAACGAAATGTGAAGTATCAAGAGATTGAGCTTTGTAAGAGAAAGATGACTTAACCTTACATGTAACAAATGCAAAAAGTCTGATTTATTACATAAATGTGTATGAAAGGAAGAACCATGTTGTACACAAGTTCTCTTATTATTAAAACACTCTGCTACATATTGCTTTAAAATGTAAAGTCTTGGATTGAAGCAATAACACATTTTGATGTCTTATCCTAAAGTGTCAAGATAGAAGCATCAATATGAATTAACAAATTATTGTTTAAGAGAGCTTTGTAAATGGACAAAAGTTGTGATTAATAAGGTCTTAAAGGAAGTCATATGACCAATTGCACTACTATCAACAACCCAAATACATATACTCTTACTTAAAGAACTAAGATATGAAGATGAGTTAGCATTACCTGTACAATGAATTGTATTCACCATAGGGGATGATGTTTCAAGGATATGTTTGGCTTTGATCATCTTCATGACTTCACAATAGACATTTCAAATGAGTTGTTGATCAAGAGTGCCTGGTTTAATTGTAACTTCTTCACTCCTTGCACTAAAAGTATCAAATGGAGTATCACAAGAAGGTTGGTTAGAATTTTTGTAACCAGCTTTAGTAACAGAAGTTGCAACAACAAGCTTATTAGGATTCTTCATAATCCTCTTCCTTTTGTACCAGTCTAGGTATCCAATAAGTTGAAAACAACTTCTAACACTATGCCCTTCTGATTTAGAATATTTGCAAATCACTTTGTTCCCTTGCGAAAATTTTCCTTTCTCCCTATCAACTGAAAACCCACCTTTCTCTTTATTGTTAACACTATAGGTTGAACTTTCAAGTTCAATGCCACTAATTCCAATAATCAGCTTCTAACGTTCAACTTGTTGAACAAGATAGAATGCCTTGTTCACTAATGGCAAGTGTTCCACAGAGAGTATCTAGTTACGCATGGCCTCAAACCCTTCATTCAAGCCTATCAAGAATTAAATTAGTTTTCCTTATGACTCAAAATTCAATATTCTTTCCACCAAGGCACATGTACACTCATTAATGTTCCCACATTCGTAGTTAGGATATCCATTTAAAGCTTGTGATTCATCCTAATATCTCTCTAATCTATTATAATAACATCTAACTATCTAATTTCCTTGTTTAAGATTTGAAATCTCATACTGCAATTGAAATATGAGTGGAGCATTGCCTTGCCCATATAGTTCACTAACATCTTTCCACAAATCACTAACAGATGTTGCATACAAGAAGTCCTATGGGATTTCATTACTCATTTAGTTCAATAACCAATAGCGCACCAAGTAATTATTACTAATCCACCTAACTAGGTCAGGAGAATCACCAAGACAAGATATAGAACCATCAATGAATCCTAACTTTAACTTCACCCCTAATTCCAACTTAATCACTTGACTCCAAGTAAGAAAATTAGTTTCATTAAAAAGTATATTTCTAATTACCATAGAGGGATTATTAGACAAAGAAATGAGCAAACGATCTAAGGAAATTAAATCACCTTGTCAAATGCACCATTTACGATTTGATTATTCATGTTTATAAACCCTAGATCCAATCGAAATATCAAGAGCACAAAAATTCTGATTGAGAAATCACAAGTACTTACAAAACCATCTCTATTGAAGCTTGTAGCTTTGATGCTATACAGAAGTGGCTGCAACCAGAGATGAAATGCTATTGACTTGTTACGTGATGGTGAGAAAATCCAAAGAGGAGCCATGAAGATGAAGTTTTCTAATAAAATGTTGATCAAGATTAATTAAGAGAGATTGCTATTACAAATATTTATACAAGGGAAAATACAATGATTGTTATAACTAACTAAAACTAGCTAAAACTACACATGTACCTATCAATGCTATACATGATGGAAAATAAATACAATAAGTCTCACAAGTAACATATCAATTGACTTGCTAGGCATTATTGCTAATGGTTTAAAACATATTAGATTGAAATAATGTAGATTAGAGAAGAAATAAGAGTATTTGGATTCTAAAACATGGTATCCTGTCACTTTTGTGCTGAAATTACTATTTCCTAAAACATGCCGGTCCCGTTCTGTTATATACCTAATATATTTGTTTTAAAGAAGATGACAAAAGAAACAACGGACTCATTTACCAATGAATAGAAAGGTCAAAGGGGAGACAAAAAAATAGAGCTACCCGTTAACTAATAAAGTTGTTTACCTTCTTGTTTTATTGTCTAGCAACTTGACCTATATCCCACTAATTTTTTAGACTGTTGTGGAGTTAAAAATTGTGAAAAATCAAACATAAAAGGCTCCTGTAAATTACCCTAAGTAACTTTTCTTTCTTTGGTTTGCTAAAGTAGTGGCCAGTTGACTATCAAATTAGTTCCTAGCAGTAACAGCTAGCTAATACAGTCAACAATTAAAGGGAAGGTATAAAAAACAGAACCGGGTTAAGGGGTACGCCTATATTATTATATGAGGATTTTATATAACAAGTTTTCATTAATTTTATTTATAAAATTGTTTCAAACATATTAAATAAGAACTCCACATAACCGTAATTATTGGTGCTCTTATAGAAAAGGCAAATTAAATAAACTTGCTCCATGCAGTGCCATATCATTAATTCCTGTCGAGTGGGTTTATGTTAGAAAGAAAAACGGCTGTCACTAAAATTACACTAAAAACTAATATGTTAAGTTTCTTTATTTGAATTAAAAATAAAATAAAATAAAAAGCTCCAAGTATATATATACATGCATATAATTATATAGAATTGAAGAAGATGACACCATTTGGTATCACACTCGAAAATGTTATGCATAAATTAAACAGTCAGTGCCAATTTTTTAATTTATTTATAGCTTAACCACCCAACTTTCTCTTCCCAATTTTTGAGGATCATTAACTGTGCTTGCCAACTTTTTAAGAATCATAAAACTATACATTCTTTAGGATGATAAATTGTTATGTTTTTTTTTTTTTTTGGGTACTTCCAAAAAATTATATTAAAGTCAAATATAATTATTTCGTCATGATAAATTATATAGAATTATTTGCTTTTTTTCTTTTTACTTTGAAAACTTATATTGAAGTCACATATAATTATGATAAATTATATAAAATTATTTACTTTACACATGCATAGAAAGTGTATTTCTTGCTAGTGTATATATTTATATATGTATATATATACATATTTATGTATGTGTATGCATGTATATATTCAGTTTTAGAAAATGCTTATTAGGGAGATAGTAAACCAATTAAAAGAAAAGGGCGAATTCTAAATTATAGTTCAAAAGGCTAATAAGAATCACTATATGCTAAATAGATAGCTGCTACACGCAGTATTGGTTGATATATATGAAGGGAAATATATGAATGTGTACACGTCTTCCATAATAAGCTCTCGAAGTCAGCAGATAAGATGCTGAGACCACAAGATTTATTCAAGGATGACGAAGTATGCAAATTACATTATAATATCCAAAATAAAACGTGGCATCTCTCTCAATCAACGAGAACTACTAGTGAAAACGGTGGGATAACAAGCAAAAGGCATCTGAAAATTTGAACCTATCAATATAGGGGAGAGAATAAGTGAAATAATCAGTCTCTAACCAGTGGGGCCATATAATTAATTATATTCAAAGTAGGAGAAGAGAGAGAGAGAGGAGGAACCACTCAAAAACCAATTTAAAAAAGAAGGAGAAAAAAAAAACCCTAATTTGGACTTTGCTTTATTGTACAACCACCACTACCACCTACCTTAATCAAAATGAGAAAGATTTAACTCTTAAGAGCTAAATTACAAACCAAAACCATGTGAACCCTATCTCCAATCAACTATTTAAATAACTGAAAATAAAAGAAAAAAAAGAACAAAAAATAAAGTAGTGGTCCTTTCCCTTCCATTAGGGCTTTGTCTATATGTCATTGTTTGTCAACCAGACAGACAGAGAAGAAAACCACCCAGGGCAAAAGACAAAAGGATGGCCTCTCAACTGATTCCACCAACCAGGCCTATACATATACATTTCGCATGGACTATCAGATAACTATTTATTGAATTAGTATAGTCATTTCGCTATTGGGACCAAAATCTGCATTTCCTGCACATGGAGCGAGAAAAGAAAAAAAAAAGAAGGAAAAACAGCCTTCTCATCTCATGTCATCACCACTCAATAGAACTTTATATATGATGACATATAGCAGGCTTATGTGTTACTAAGGTAAGTTTTGTGTTATGGAGGCCGTTATAACCTAATTTTTAGTTGTTTACAATATTTGAATATTACAGTAGCTATGTTAAGAGGTCCTAATAAGTATTTGTGGAAAGCTTTATAGATAATACTAACTCATTGTTTGTAAATTAGTTACTACAAGAAAAAACCAGAAACAAAGGTAGAAAATTAGTGATAGTTTATGAATGATTGTTATAGCTGTCAAGTTTTAGTAGCAATTCTATTTTTACTATCTATTAAATGATTTTTATTTCTTGCTATTATTGGAGAAGCCTTTTATAATTTTTCATATAAAAAACTGTCCTTAAATGCATTTTAAATAGTTGATAATTAGAAGTGGCAGTTAAGAAGTATCGGGGACATCTAATGACAATTTGGCAGCAATTTGCTGCTGAAGCTGTCTCTAATATATAAACTATCGTTGTAAATACTTACGAAATATATGATTACTATAATCTAAAAGAATAAATTATTTCCTTACTTTACAATTAGAAACCATATTCTTTTCATTTTTTAAAAATATTTCCCACCATATAACTACCATATTCTATGATTGACTGTCACTGTCTTTTTGTTGAAGTTATAACGCATGAAGGCGGGGCTCTTTTTCCTCCGGCCTTTTAGTTTTATTTAACTAGGTTTGGAACATAGGGTTGATTCTAATTATATTATTCTCAACAAAATCAAAATCACTATAATTTTTTGAATTTTATAATTAAAATTTTAAAGAGTACTATACCTAGTCAAACATTAATTTATCAAATTTATTATCTATAATTAAACTCATCACCTGTGGTTGTTTATCACAAGTAGAAATATTTAAGAAATAAAAATTTAGTCAAGTATAATATTTACAAACATTAAATTTCCACTACTACCTAATTATTACCACTCCTACAAATGTAATGACAATACGAGGCAACGGTAAATATACTTGTATTGAGATTACTGACAGTATCCCCAACTGTTTTTCAATGATAAACTGAACCCATATGAAGTATTTAATGATTTTGAAATGTGAATGAATGCCTCTAAGAAACTAATCCGTGGAACAATGGATACAAAATTTTACTTTGCAGTTAGAAATTTAGGACAAGAAAACTTGATGCTCCGTTAAATTACTTATTATAGTCCTCCCCAAAACGTTTGCATTTGCATGAACACAACCTGCCTCGAACCGTGCAGGAGTTCTAGTCATTTTCGGCTTAGAAATAGCGATTCTAGGCCCTGAGGAAGAGTACGATAAAACTAGCCTTCAATCCGGGATCTCGTCCACAGTTAGCTGATTCCCCATGGTACCATCCCTAAAATGTAGGAATCACGTTTCAATTCTACTCCCAAAATCTAAACGAGAAACTGACTATGAATTAAACTAACGTTCTTATTAGGGAAGAATGTTGATTTGTGAATTGCGGAAAATTTGAGAAAAGGTAAATTAGGAAAATTCAAATTCGGGAATTCAAGCACTTACAAAGAACTAGATTGCATAAATTATGTTTTGAGTTTGGAAATTCAACTAAAGTATAATTTTATCTATATTGTTAATCATATCTAATCTTATCACGGTCTATTACTACACACAATACAATTCATGTACAAGTCAGCAGTACATCTAACATTAGAGATACAGCTAATGTCACAAATGGATTCAAACTTTACCGGTACGTACAATTTAATACGTATATTTTAAAAAACTCAATTTACTACCTAATTAAAATTTCATGGCTATTTTTATTACCAAGACTAACTTTATTAAGTTTGTTTATCGATATTTATATAAGGATGAATTGTGAATTAAATATTTCAACTACTCTAAAGGCAAAAAGGTTATCGACTACTACATGTAAGAAGTTGCACTACCCCTAATAGATAGCCGCAAGCCATTCCAACCATCACTAATCATGGAAAGGTCAAAATGGTGGCTTGACATAAAATGAGTTGTGATCCACTTTAAAAAGTGGATTGTCTGACTTATTAGTAGTCATGGATCAATTTTTGATTTATCTTTATATACACATCAACAAACGGATTTAACAGAATTATCTAGTAAAAATGACCTAGTACATTGACTTTTTCAAAGTAAAGGTAATAAATCACCTATTATATAAAAGTTTAGGTACATTTTGTAACATTAACTCTTAGATAACGTTTGGTTATAAATATTGAATTAGATAAAAAGAATTAGATAAAAAGAATTAGATAAAAAGAATTAGACAATACAAACTTATTATATTATATTTGGTTTGCACAATATTAGACACAATATATATTAGAGAATTAATTATTTATATTATAAAATAAATAATTTTTTGTAATATTTAATAAAAATAATATTAATTAACTCAATATTATAACATAGAAGGGTATTTTTAAGATTGCAAAATATTTTTTATTTTTATCTAGTGAATTTCATTTTTCTACCATGGTATAGATGTGATAAAATCTAGACCTTTTATTTAGTTTATTAACCCAATTTTTGTTCATTTACTAAACAAATTTACAAATCAAATATCTGACAAAATTTTTTGTTAAGTTTAGTATTATAAAAATTACACAACTAAATGTTGTCTAAGAGATAAATATGTAAAGGAAAATTGAATTGGAAACGGAAAGCCCAATGTAGAAATGACAATATTATGATTAAGAACCACGAACAAGAATAAAGAGATTCATTAGTGTAGCATAGATGCAAAGTTCACCATCATAATCTCATAGATCACCAATTTTATCATTTAGCTCCTATGATTTTTCAATGCTCCCATAATGTCAATGATTTATGTAATAGCATTTTATAATGCTTTTCAAGATTGGAACTCTGATTCACAATATACAAAATTACTTCAACACCACAAAAAGACAAAATAAGATATCAACAAAACAAACATAGATCAAATTAATTGGTTAATGCCATACCTATCAAGCAAAAGTGGACTGTAATTGTTTAAGAGGGTTTGACCCATTGAATAATCTCCTCTACCACATATTAATTTTCGCTTTGTCCACATATTTGTTTATGCACTCCTAACCTAAATCTTGTGGAAATTCCTTACTAGCTATGGATACCATCTTGGTCTACTTGATCATTGATG
Source organism: Lumnitzera littorea (assembly GCA_024138015.1). Taxonomy (NCBI): domain Eukaryota; kingdom Viridiplantae; phylum Streptophyta; class Magnoliopsida; order Myrtales; family Combretaceae; genus Lumnitzera; species Lumnitzera littorea. The sequence continues at coordinate 76,494,701 of JAMXBB010000008.1, forward strand.
AATATATTGCTCTTGATCTCTTTTATTGATAAATTGCCCTTACCAAAACTTAGCCTCCTAGAGCCAATGGAATTAATAGAATAGGGAGCACAAGAGGACCACTATCTAGTCTAAATCACAATCTTCACACATCAATTCTCCAAATCATTAAGGAATTGAATATCAAATCATGTTGTACTACCATTCATAATAGACTTTAGTTATGTACCACAATTCCATTTTCTTATATAAATTCATTGTTGTCTACCCTATCATAAACTCTTGCAAATCACTATTAGCCAAAAAATCTCCATGGAGGTCCTTTCAATGAGTTTGATCAACTTATCTCACCTTTCATAAATATTCTTTGCTACTTATCCAATGCCTTCCTCAAGGCCGATTACACTAAGATCCCTTTCATTCTCACTTACCACAAATTTAAATTTGTTTATTTTTCAAGCTACTCAATTTTATTGGTGCTTGGTCGCCACTTTTTTAGTGTGTAGAATTGTAGATTCCAAAGTATAAATCCTTAATGTCTTCATTAACCTTGTCCCGATACCAATTTATTCATCACATTGTATTTGGAGGTTTTATTTGAAACTAATTAGACATACAAAACCATATATATAAAGAAGTCAAAAAAAAGAAAAAAGAAAAGAAAATTGAGAGTGAATGGATCCATCAAAATAATAACACAAGTACAAGGTTCACTTGTACAATCTACTATTGCCACAAATAAGTCTTTAAGGTTTTCCGTATAGCTTTCATACTTCTTTCGATGTGAGCATGTCAATAGAGCTTTTAAGACTTGAACCTTATTCAATAATACAAAAACTTGCTCAAGGACTAAAAAATGCAAGAGCAAAGAACTAAAAAAATGAAATTGGACCAAATTGGTCAAGCAATGACTACATTGGTTGACCTTCTGTTTCTTTGCTTTTGTCGTATCTTTGCCTATGTATTCTAAACCTAACTCAAATGAAAATTAGAAAAAATTTTCTAATATCATTATTATTTTCTATATTCTCGTCTTTGTTATAATTTTTCACTTGAATTCCTATAAGAGATCACCTAATGTAGACTTGTATGCATTTTTCTAGAGCCAATAATAAATCATCCATCATTATATAATGAAAAATCTCACAAAAAGCTTTTTATTTGTATACATCACAATTATTTTATTCTATTGTGGATAGATTTAGCACTTCTTCTTTTTTAATTAGAAAGATGATGTGAAGTCCTAGTTTTTTTTTTTTTTTTTTGGAATTAATGAGATATGACATGTGTCATATGCTCATGGGCTCTATGACAACATGCCTAATGCTAACCAATGAAGTTAGCTTAAATACTAAATTTTAACCATGGAAGTTTCAATTGGATACTTCAATAGACACCAGACACATTTGCATCTTAGTTATGGAAAGATTGAAAGTCTAAGTACCGAATTTTACACTGCACTCAATAATTGAGTACCGATTAGCTTGGCACTATAATTAATTAAACTTAAGTGCAAATAAGAACAAATCATGTATACATCACAATTAATCGGTTTATGAAGATCCTGAATGGTTCCATATTAAGTTAATTGGTTTTATTTATTTTATTTTTGGACAACAAGTTAATTGGTTTTATGAATCAAACAATAAAAATCATATGCTCTCACGCTATTTATGCAAATATATTTTATATTGGATGCGCAAACCCAAATTCATTTCTCTATCATGTGGCTTTATTACTTTGCTTCAATAGCATATAGATTGCAATAATTATGCTGGTGGAAAGATATTACTCCGTTTTTTAATCCAACTTCAAAATGATTATGTTTTATCTAGTAGTATATGGGTTCTTCCTTTATTCAAAATTAATAGATTTCGAGTTTCTTAATTTTACCACGTAAATTGTGAATTAGGGATATCTGCACGACTCTTGGGAGGGGAAAAAAAAAAATCCTTATAATCGTAATTTCTGTTTCTTTCTCTTTTCTTGGTTTGAGAAAAGTCGCAAAAGTATATAAAGTCGTACTTATTATTATTATTATTATTATTATTATTATTGTTATTAAAGTTGAAAACGGTTTTGAAGAAGAATTTGATAATAATAGAATATCGAGGGATATGAAATTCTTAAGTAATTATATACATGTTCCTAACCCTTTCTCGCACGGTATATTAAAAACACAAGTGGTCCCCGTAAACTCACTTAGATCTACAATTATTTTCTACTCATGTTACTGCAAATCAGAGAGAGAGAGAGGAGACAGTGAGGCAAAGGCAATTAAGGGGTCAGCATCAATAGCTGTAAGGACCAAAACCCTCCATTAATTACTCTCTCTACGTATAGAGAGAGAGAGAGAGAGAGAGAGAGAGAGAGAGAAAAGTACATTTATATAGAAAGGAAGAAGAGGAGAGTCACGAGAGTTGAGTACCTAAAACATGCAAACTTCGTGTATGATTCTGACCCACTGGCAGTAAGATCAAAATTTGCTATTGCCGCTAGTTTTTTTTTTTATACCCCAAACTTCTCGCTTGTTCCTTTGTAAGGTGGTCTCATTTCTAATCACAATCAAATTTGCTACCCCCATCTCTAATCCAATTCCGGTTTTTCATAGCCAGTCCACAGTGATGCCACTAGGACCATTCTAAGGAGCTCCGTCAAGCATATGCATGTGTTGGTTTGAGAGGCTGAAGCTGCCAGCATGATCTGGTAAAACTTTTATCATCCCCCATAATTTCTTCTTTTGAATTTTCTCCTTATTTCATGGATCAATCATTACAGATTTATTCTTAGGGAAAAAGAAAAGTTTTTACGGGGGTCTTGTGTTCAATCTTTCATTTCTGGTCAATATATTACTTTGGGTAAACTAAGAATACATGGTTGGATACACATACATACATATATATATATATATATACACACATATATGTATAAATATATGTGTACAAATGCATACATATAGGAAGGTTTCTATCAGGTCAGCTTGCAGCTTCAATCACTCATTCACCAACAAATTTTGAAGAAAATCCTAGTCCATATAGCCGATCTCTACCCAGCAAAACATCAAAAAGGTCATCTCATTCGACAACTAATAAATCCAGGTATTTCCTCGTGTTCTTTCCAGTACACACTGAAACTTTACTAAATTTAGCAATTTTCATCATGTATATGTACTGTATAATAGGTTTCCATAAAAAGCATATCGATATTTATACATATATTTATTTAGAAAGAAAAATAATTATTGCCAGTTTTTGCTAATGTGATAATAATTAGTTAAAATAAATTAAAAAAAGATCCAAGGTCATTATATCTCAAACATTGATCTTTTAGTGGGATAGATAAGTTCAATTATCTCTGTTTCGAAAGTTGTAACATATATAGTAGATAAAAAAATTTTAAAAAATAACAATCACGAAGCACAACCACAATTCAATTTATATTGTCCAGACTGGTTTTTTTGTTCTTAATCCTATTAGCTAATCAAATATAATATAGGCAATTAGATGGAAGAGAATCTCTATCTCCCATCCTTATATTTTTGTCTGGACTTGTATATGAATAAGCCGAGGATGAGCAATATATAAAACAAAATGCAGCGACACATGAACAGCACAGGCAGGTTGGAGTTGGAGAGATGGATATTGACAATACGATGGTATTAGTTTAACTTTTTTAAGCATGTGTCCCATTGCAATAAGAAGGGGCCAGTCAGGCCACATTCACAAATGCTAGCTAGCTAGTTGGCTCATTCCTCTCACATGTTCAAGTGTTTTCTTTTTTCCCTCCTTTTTTGATGTCATGCTAGTTGTTTCCTTTTGTTTTGAAAATGATTTTGCCCTTTTCTCCTTTAATCACCTATTCTAACTTTCAATTATTTAAATATCCTTGATATTTACCAAGAGTTTATTCAAACATATAACATGCTAGTAGTATGTTGCAACCCAATTCCAAGAAAAGAATCCAACCCTAAATACTAATTTAATAAATAGAGAGTTCCTTAAATTTAAGTACTACTCTTAGTCAATATTACTTCTTGGTGTTGGACTATAAAATTACCACCCTGTTTGACAATGAACCTTTTTGTTAGTTAATCGACGCTAAACTATCCATTTTAAGTAATTTTTAATATGGGCGATTCTCACTTTATTTTTCTCGTATCGCTCGTTTTATAGACCCTTCTTTTATAAGGTCGGCTTCTCCAATGAAAGCACTAAAGGTCACAATTCAAGTCCAAAAGAAGAGCTAAACCTAAAAAATTAATCTAATAAGTGGGAGAGTCCTTTGAACATGTTACTTTCCATTTGGGACACCAACATAGTGCTACATTTTTCTTCTCCATCCAGCCGGTATATGCACGCTTGAAAAATCACGTTGGCACTCATGCTACATTTATCTTGTGGAAATTTTTCTGTATGCAACAGAACACCATAATGTGGAGTGAGATTTCACTGAATAGCCACGTATGTAGTCGTTGCATTACATGAATATATAGTAAAATAAGCATGCATTGATGTATATTTGGCAGCAACCAAGATATCCACATGGGTATGCTGTCCGGAAATATAGACAATGTCGATTTTAATGGACTTGGAGAACAATTGTCCATAAGATTAAGGGACCACATGTTCGTATACCCATATAATTCACATTTAAACATCTTAACATAATAGATGTGCCTTCTTTTCTTTAAATATCATAATACTAACAAGATTTTAACACCATTTTAGCTTGATACCACATATTATACGACACTAAGTATTTGCCCTAATTATAACGTTAACCTATTAGGCCTCGTTCAGGATAAAATAGCACCATGAACTGCAAGAATTCTGATTTTGATAATTTCCATCTCTATTCATTCAACTTCCATCAGTTTTATTCGTATGGATGCTACCACTTATAATTCGTAGTTGAATTATAAGAGCAAAGATAGCATTTACAATGATATCATAAAATCCTTTAAACATCTAAATGATGTCAGCCATAAATAAAAATTGATGAAGATTTAGAGGTTGAAAAGAAAAACGATCTGTTTTTGTTAAATTTTTGGCTTCTATCAAGGTTTTCACGTCGTTATGTAGTATGCTGTTTAGATATTCTGCCATTGGCCAGTAATGTTGATTTGTATAAAACTAGAGAAAAATATCATCCATTAAAGGAATTTCATATAGTATTTTAACCATTCTTATAAAATTTTGATAATCTTAGCATAACTTTAAAATGAAATGAAAAGCAGATTATAACATGAACTATAATACCAATTTTTTCCCAATTTTTATTGAAATTTTACCAAACTAGCTTCGAAGATTTATTATTAGGTGTCAGTGTGGGTATGTGGTGGTGTAAAGTATGGGACCTCTACTCACCCTACTTTATAGGTAATAACTTTTAAATTTTAAAATCAAAACCTATCTTATGATATTATAGAATTAGTTAGAAACTTGTACCTTGCAAAGCCTACTGAATATGAGTATATTGTGGAATTTATAAGATGTAAAATAATCTAGATTGAAAAAAAAAAAACAAAGTATATAGAGTTTAAAGTTTCAATATTTAGAAGAAGTGAGTTAAGATAGGCAAATAAGGAATAAAGCTCTGAATTTTATGAGGGGCAAGTTTGCATTATTTAATGGTAAAAAGTTAATAATGGGAACAGATAAGATGAGTGGTGGAAAATAAAAATAAAGGAAAGGTTAGTAATGGAAAAAAAAAAAAAAGAAGACAAGAGAGTTAGAAAATAGAAATATACAATTGATACAATAAAGAGGTAAAAATGAAATGTTGTAGGTTTAAAGTTTCTTATGGATGATGGGTTTAGATTATAATTTATGTATTTTGTTTTCTTTTTTACTTTTCTTTATATATTTTTTTTTCTTTTTCGCCATTAACTTTTCATTTTTTAAAAATTAGAACTTATAAATAGAAATATAATAATGTTTAATTATTACTCCATAATTTATATAAGGTGATATAAAGTATTTTAGAGCTTATACACTACATACTTTAGAATACAAGTTTAAGGAAGATGCAAGGTATTGAGACATCATGCCTATAATCTTACCTTGTGAGCTCAACAAGTTTTAATAAATTGTATAGGGAATCTATATCATGATCTTCAATGTCTATCCAAAACCTATTTAGTTGAGGTAGAGATTATAGGATAGAGGATATATTAGAGTTATCCACCCACTCTTATTTATTATAATAAGGGAAGTGTGCCATACATATGCTTAGGCTAGTACAATAAAGAATTAGAGACAGAGTAGAAACAAACATTTGTTTGTCAAAAAGATAAAACACTTATTATATTTATAGATTTAGATTATTTTCATTTATCTCTCTCTTAATTTTCCTTAATTTACAAATCAATTATTGAGATTATTATATCTACTCTAACTTTATCAAATGGATTGTTGTTGCAATAGATAGTGAATACTAAAGTTTAGATTGATCAAATTCTCGTATAAAGCGAAAGGATCATTTATGCTACTTGAATGGTTTATGTCGCCCATTCTTAGTTGTATAAGGGTATAACAGTTGCTATATATTTAGTTGGTGATATAATAGGGCTCGGATGGAATAACTGTTCGATAAGTATAGAAAAGAATTAAAGAAGAGCTCATCCTAAGATTAATTTGATAAGGAAAAAAACCCTTTAAACTTAAGTATTATACTTAATTTATTTCATTATCATTCTAACACATCGATAATCATTAATAAGCTAATAAGCTGAATAACTTGATAAAGTGCTACAATTGTACTTGCTTTGTAACGTAACCAAAACTTAAAATAAGATATGTCCCATTGCAAAATTTGTATAAAAATTTATTTTTGGAATATATAACAAAAAGAGAAGAGAAAATTATACAAAAAAATAAAGTCGCTTAAGACTTGCAAGTCAAAACCTGAATCGAGATTCATACTACCATCTAGAAGAATCAAAGAAACACCGATTTCAAGATGAAGCTTATTTTGTGTGCCACTTTACATGCACAATGTTACTCGTTCAGGATGAGATTTACACCTATAATTGGCTATTTGTGATGCATTTTCGTAGTTTCTTGCAACTAACTGTTTCATTTTATAAGTTGAACAGTACAAGGGCTAATCCACTTCTTTACCAAAATACATAATTATACTACCTATGGTTTAAAACTGCCAAGTATCAACCCTTACATATCATTGACAACATTCTTAATTACCTTGGTTTTACATTTTCTATTAGACTTAGTTGAGGTAGTAGGATCATTAAACAAGTATAACTAGTTTTGATCTTGCATCTTCTTCGTTGTCTTTCTATGTACGAGAAATAATTTAGTAGGTAATATATATTACGTGTTATATATATATAATATATAAATATTAATAAGAAGTTGATATATATGTTTTGTATAAATCATGCGTGGTAATTTATTTAAAAATTATTCCTTTTATTAATATTTGTATTAATATTTTATTGGTAATTTTACACCATATGTATATAATACATGATATGTAATATTTATTGAATTTTTTTTCTATACATGCACGTATATTTATATATACATAAATATATATATTTATATATAGCGGGATCTAAAAGCTCTCCCACGTGTGCCGAACTGTTAACTGTGAGTCAAAGGGGTCTTTTGGCTTCCTGGAAGCCGTTTGAAGCTTTGACCTATATACATATAATATATATATATATATATATATATTATATGTGTGTGTATAGAGAAGATATCTTTCACATCGAATGTATAAGAATTAATTATCTTTTGTCAGGCAAATTTATATGGTCAGCCGCAACAATAGACGAAGGTAAATTTTTGGTCATTCAAATATAATAATATAATAAAGTAGATATTTTTTTTAAAAACTGACGTGTAAAGCTTGATACTGTAATTTTATTAAGCATACTTTAGAGAAAGGAGTTTCATTTATCGTCAATTTCATATTGACATTTGTACATCAATTAAATATGAATAGTTTATAATTAATTTATCATACATTTGAAAGGTTCTTAATAACATGTTTGGTATTGCAAACTAGTGTAAGATAGCAAGAAGATTGTAATTTCCTAAAAAATAGAATAGAGAAATAATAGTAATTATGTTGTTTGGTCAAACTTAATATAATACTAATAATAGATTAGGATTACATATCAAAATATCAATATACCCTTATTCTAGTCCTTTGCTTAATTGTTGTATTAAGGTCTTACAATACAAATATAAAAATATGTTGAAAATGACTAAGAAATAGCTATTTTTTTGGTTCTATAAAGGAATTACAATTCGATGTTTAGCAACAATAAGAATTTTATCAAATTGTAAACCAAATACAATAGCTATGTCATTCCTTAATAAAATCAACTAAATATGTTGTAATAAACTTGTTAATGATGTAAGGAAGCGAAAATACTAATTTTTTATTAGTTATCACTGAAATTAATGGGATAAAAATTCTTAGAAAGAGTAAGTTAATAGATTTGGATACTATCTATTTTCATTATCTCAATTTTTCTTGATTTACCCTTTTAAAATGCGAACATATTGAAGTAGATGATATTATAATAATATCATAAGATTATTGAAATTTTTAAACAATTTCAACTATTAATTCCTGAATTGAGGAAAATTAAGAGGATTTGTTTCCAAAATACAACCTATAATGAGGATCATAGTTAGAGAAGCCTTTTATCTCTTTCTAAAATTTTTGCGCTCTCCTCTCTATGGGAAAACAGAACCCAAAAACCCCTTTAAACTTTAGGTATTGTTGGTTGCATAAAAATTATGAGATTAGATTAAAAAAATAATTTGGTTTATAATTGGACAAAATGCTTAAAATTTATTATATTTAGAATATGGTACAAAAATTGACTTCATTGAATAAAAATTTAAGCATGAAAGTTCTATTTTTTTCTAGAGTAAGTTTAGGGATTGACAATGTTGGAAGTCATTTATAATTATATAATATTTAAGCAACTTTCATACTTAATAATATTTATATTATTTATCTAATTATATAAATATTAGATATTATTGAAGGTATAAATATTAGATAATATTTAAATTTATACTTTATAAATAATATAAAAATATTACTAAATAAATATTAGACAATATTAAAAGTATAAATATCTAATAATATTGAGTCTAGTACTTTTATATATATATATATATAAAAGAACATCATAAACATCTTTATTTAATACCATGCAAATTAAATATAATATAATAATATTGTATTATTATATACTCTTTATATTGTACCGTCTAGTTTTTTTTCATCTTATCCAATCTTAGTAACTAAATGTTACTTGAGGGAGATCACTTAATTACTGAACACCTCTCATGCTGTTAAACCTACACCTCCTTCTCTTCTTTCATCCCTTTCCCCATCTTCACTCTTTTCCCTTGCTCATCGCATTCTCAAATCTTTTTCCTTCTCCTGTTTTCCTCTATCATTTGGCTATTGCCTCTCCCAGTCTTCTAGCCGTCACTTTGGGCTAAACATAGAGGAGGTGACGGCAATTGAAGGAATTAAGTGGAAGGGTTTAAGCAAAAATTTTAGTTTCAAGGCTTAGTTGTACTTTCATATTTTGTTTTTGTGTTCTAGCTTTTCTATGATTTTTTTTTAATTGTAAAATTTGCATAGTTAAAGGGATGTTTAAACCCTTAGTTGTTAAAAAGATGTAACTGTTTTGGATTGGATCTTTCGAAAATAATGTAACGCAATAATGAATTATAATTGGTTATCACGGCTTTCTTAAACAGGAAAGATCCAATTATTATTTGGGAAAAAATATTGAACGCAAAAATGGGCAAAGATAATGATAAACTAAGTATGGCCTAGGATCTAAGATAATATGACTTTTTTTTTTTTTCTTGAGGAAATTGATCTGTTTCAAGAACATAATTTTTCTTTTCAAACATATAGTTGTATTGATGTTATGAGATTGCAATCTGGTATGATCTTCATAATTAGTTTTTTTATGTATGTTGTTCAAATGGCACATATGTGTATAAAAGAATATATATAATATTGAAATTTAATGAAACTAACTTGAAGTGTAATTAAGAATACCTACTTTTGACTGTATGGACAAAATGAAGAAGATGTTTAAGCATAATAAGTACTAGGATGAGATGAAGGTTCGCTTAGCAGCCCTCTAGTTCTCCCGACAATGCAGCATTATATGGTGAACTAACCTGAAGAGATGCCGAGAAGAGGTGAGAACATGAAAGCTCATGAAAGGTTTGTCTCCAAGCACCACTACAGATGAGAGTTATTTATCGTCTTGCATTTTTTAAGCAGTAAAATCAGATAATAGATGAGTATACGAAATTATTTGTGAAAAAAAAAAAAAAAAAGCCCCTCATGATTTATTGCAAGGACTCCAAACCAAAAAAGAGCTAAGCATTTCTTGATTTTTTTTGCTGGTCTTAGTTATGAAGTTATATGTATATATGTATGTATGTATATAAATATAATACATGTATATAATTTCCATACTCTTAACGAGATAGTTTATGATGTTGCTTTCGACTTCACGTCAGTGTTAGCCACATACTCTTGGGGTGAATTGAAAGCTTGAGATATTGTGAGTAAATATTAATTATATTTGAATATATGGATAGTTTTTAAGAAATATCTATATAATATCATGTAGGGTTTGTAAAGTCGGATGTCCAGGAATATGATTACTCCTTGCCTGCTCCAAAAGGAGAGAACGTAGATGATCTTGTAGCAATTTGAAGCGAGATAGAAATGGAGTTGAAGTATAAGAACTCCATTTTTGGCATCTATTCTCGCGAGTATGTACAAGCGTACGGAGTTGAAGTAGCGTAATTTTGAAATTCCCGGTCAGTAAGGGCCAATTCACCGGAAGGAGGAGATTATATACCATTCATATCCATACGTGTTTTAATGTTCTGAGATTTCAGAACAAACTAGAAACACTAACAAATTAAATAAGACTAACAAACTAATACGAACTAAGTCTTTCATCTTACAAATACCAATGTTTCCTAATACCATCTAGTTTAATGGATTTCAATTTTATGCAAGGATGAGTGCGTTGAATAATCCATTGGATCACAAGATTGTATCCTTGCGTTTATTTTAATAAAATAGGCTTAATAATAATTGTATAGTATAGCTATTATACGATATAAAATCTAAATTAAAGTGAATTAATAAAATTATGAACTTTAATATATTTAAAGTAAATATAGGTTAATATGTGTAAAGATTGACATCTTATTTCTAATTTTATAATGGTCAAAATAGAAATAATAACAAAAAATTAATAGAAAGTCAATTTAAGTATAGTTGTGGCCCACAAGTCACACGTACATTTTGTTTTTTCTAACATCCCATCATTAGAAAACAGAGCCGATAACTCAGTAATTAATGTAATATACTTGGATGACCAATGGTTAAATGAATTTTAAAAGTCTTCCAATATAGATTTAGGAATGTTTTCACGCTCTATTTTTATATATATGATTGCACCCTAATTTTGTACATATATCATTCTTGGTGAATTCAATTTATAGGATTACATCTTTAATATTAACAAGTGGTGTGGGGAATTATGTGTGAGATTAGAGTTTTAAAATTGTAAGGATCATCAATATTGAGGTAATTTGTATAAGGATCCGTTTCCCCTAATTTTATGGGTTTAGGGGTTTAAGAATTAAAGAAATAATACGTGACATACTGTGATTAAAGGTTAACTTTCATCGTTATGGATTTTGAACGATATTCAATTTTCTGTTGAAAAACAATACCTATGTTTCATTTCATGTTAAAATTGATGTTGTTGTCGATTATGAATTTTGCATTTATCTATGAATGCAATTATCGTTTTCGCAGTGGAAAATTTCTAGATTTTGGCGGTTGCGTTCCTTGTTTCTCTTGGTTTAAGAATCGGAAATGTAAATTTGTTTAGATGTTGCTTTAAGATGCTTTTTTCCTTGTGAATTGCTGATATCCACTTTATGATTGAGAAGTTTCTTTGGATTCAATACCTGGGGGTCTGATGATGGACAAATTTTGCTTTAAGATTCAAGTCTTATGATTGATCCATGTGGTTGTATCTATGATGGACAAAGAAATTCTTATAAATCATTCACTGCGATAAATATCATTGAGCGAAGTGATAAAAGTATTTCCAGTGCATGACTTAAAAGATTTGGATGTATTCCTATCGTAGTACTGTAATAGGTAGAGTATTTATGTGGTTTGGATGCGCTCAAACGTAAACCCATCTCAAATTTGGGATAAAAGTGAGATGTAAAGATTAAATATATATATGTATACGTGTGTATTATGAATTTGGGCAATTGAAATTCAAAATTTAGCAATATTTTGTATTTATTATTTGAGATGAATAGTTGAAATAGTATATTGTTAAAGTAGCCTGTTATAGGGAAGTTATTTATTTTGAGTAGGTAGAAAATATTTTGCATATCTGAATCATGCGAATATTGACTAGCCCAAAGAAAGTTTAAAACATAGCCAATTTATTTATGCACCTATAGTGATAAATATATAATAATTATTTGGTTTTTCCTTATAAATAGTTAGTCGGCCTAAAAAAAGAATTGACTATTTAATGAGAATTTATTATCAATATTTCATTACTGCACAAATAGTACCACTTAGAAGTTGATATCTCTATTCAAAAACTAGATATTGATATTGTGCTAAGTATCTTGTCATAGGCCTTACCAGTATTAGAATTATTATTAGCATGTTTCGGTATATATATGTGAGTTTAATTTAGTCTTACTTATTTTGTTCTCTAAATAATTGTTGGTTTTGTTGCAAATATCTCTAGCAATATTAATTTGATTCCTATTCTAAATGACACTAATTTTAAAACATAGCAACAAAACATAATAATTGTTCTCGGAGTCATGTACCTAAACTTAGCATTAAGGGAAGATCACACTCTTACTATTACTAGTAAAAGTATCTCTAATGAAAAGAGGGAGATGGAAAAGTCGAAGCAATCAAATCGCATAAGCTTAATGGTCATGAAAAGTGCAATCATAGAAGTATTTAGGAGCACTATATCTAATAAGATTGTGATAGCTAAAGAGTTCCTTTAGAACCTTGAGAAGAGGTTTGCCAACAATGAAAAAGGTTAAAACAAATACACTCTTAACAAAACTTATCTTAATGAGATATAAAGGAAAAACAAATATTAGGGAATATATTATGGAGATGTCTTATATTGCTTCAAAACTCCAGGCACTAAAACTAGATTTATCTAAGGACTTAGTCATGCACTTAGCTTTTATTTTCTTTCTATATAGTTTAGCCAGTTTAAGGAGAGCTACAATTGCCAAAAGAGCTCCTAGTCTCTTAAAGAGCTCATCTCTCACTATGTATAGGAAGAAGAGAGAGACTAAGCCACGAAAGGGTCGAAAGTGCTCACTTAGCCAACACATTTAAGGACAAAAGGATTAAGAGAAGAAAGAATGGCAAAAAACTATAGTATAAGCACCTTAAAAGAAACAATAGAAGGAGCAAACTAGGTAGCTTTTTTTTTTTTTTTTTGCCATGTTAAAGGGTATAAGAAGAAGTAATATATTAAATATCATGCTTAGCATGGAAAGAAGGTATACTTCTTAATTTTGTCTGTTTTGAGGTTAATTTAGCTTTAGTGTCTAGACATATATGAGGGATAGATTCAAGTGCAACAACTTACATCAATGTGTCCATGCAGGGTTACTTAAGTTATCGAAAGCCTAGTAATGGTGAAAGACATATCTATGTTGGTGATGGCAAGATAGTTAAAGTTGAGGCAATATGGAACTTTATATTATTGCTAAGGACTTGTTATTATTTGGATTTGAATGAGACATTTATTGTATCATCTTTTAGACTGATTTAATTTCTATTGTCATTTTAGACAAATAAGACTATACTTGTTCATTTGGTAATAGCTAGTTTAGTCTCTTTCTTGATTCAAAATTAGTCAATACTGGTTCCTTATCATATAGTGATAATATTTACTTACTTGATACAATTGCCTCTTTTAACGAATCTTTGCAAATTAACATATGAAAGCATAAAATATAGATGAAGATCTAGCTACATTATGGCAACAGAGATTAGGTCACATCTCCAAAAGGAGAATCAAAAGAGTTATGTCTGATGGTATTCTCAATCCCCTTGATTTCACATATTTTGACATATTTGTTAATTGTATGAAGGGGAAACAAAAAATGTCAAGAGATTAGGTGTCAATAAGGCTATAGAAGTCTTAGAACCCATTTATATAGATATCTATGGACAGTTCCTTAAAGCTTCTTGAAATGGTGAACAATATTTCATAATGTTCATAGATGACTTATCATGATATGGCTACCTAAATTCAATTCGTGAAAAATCATAGTTATTGGATGTGTTCAAAAGTTATAAAGTTGAAGTTGAAAATCAACTTGGCAAAAGAATTAAAAGCATCAAATTTGACCATGATGGTGAATACTACAGTAGACATGATGGATCGGGTGAACAACATCCAAGACCATTTGCTGAATTCCAAGAGAAAAGCAGTATTGTCGTATAGTACACCATATTAGGTTCCCCTGCCATGAATAACATTGCTAAAAGACGTAATAGAAGCTTAAGGACATGGTACGGAGTGTGATTAGTCATTCTACCTTATCAGAATCACTTGAGGGAGAAGTATTGAAAACTGTAGCATATTTAATCAACGGAGTGCTTGCTATTGTAGTTAATAAAACCCCTTGTGAGCTTTAGATAGGTAAGAAGCCTAGTTTAAATCACTTGCATGTTTGGAGATGTATAGCTAAAGCCAAACCTTATAGGCTTCATGAAAACAAATTGGATTCTATGATTATTAGTTGCTACTTTGTTAGTTACTTTGAAAGGTCCAGGGATACAAGTTTTATGATCCTATAACTAAAGCTCTATTTCAAACAATTAATGCTAGGTTCTTTAAGGATGTTCATTTTACAAGGGAAGATAAGGATAAGGATTTTATGTTTGAAGAGGAGCATATTCATATTCCTCAAAGTGCCATTGATTATGTTTAGGATCAAACTTTTATTCCTGATGTTGTTTAAGAGGCAACTCCAGATTAAGATACTGTCCTTATACTTCATGTTCAGCTTCAAGAAGTTATGCCATTAAGGAGATCTACTAAAGAGAGGAAAGTGTAATTCCATATGATTATGTTGTATTTCTCCATGAACTTGAGGATGATGTTAGATGACGGAAGATGATCTAATCAACTTTCATCAAGTCATAGAAGGTTTTGATTCTCAAAAGTGGATAGATACCATGAATGAGGAAATGGAGTCCATGAAAGATAATGATGTATGGGACCTTATTCTAATGCTTTAAGCAAAACCCATTGGTTGTAAATGAATATTTAAAATCTAGAAGGATTCAAAAGGTAATGTAAGAAGGTACAAGACACGTCTAGTTGCTAAGAGCTTCACATAAAAGGAAGACATTGATTATAAAAAGACTTTTTCTCTTATTTCATCGAAAGACTCTTTTAGGATTATAATAGCACTTATAGCTCATTTGAATCTTAAGTTAAATTAGATGGATGTAAAGATTATGTTTATTAATGGTGGCATTGATGAGACGATCTATATGGTGTAGCTAGAGAACTTTGTTTCAGGAGATGCAAAGAAACTAATGTACAAACTAGAAAAATCCATCTATAGACTTAAGCAAGCATCTTGCCAATGGTATAACAATTTTCATCAAATTATTATCTCATTTGGTTTTAAGGTGAATGTCGTTGATGATTGTGTATACCATAAGTTTAGTGGGAGTAAGTTTATTTTCCTAATTTTGAATTTAGATGACATACTGCTTGCTAAAAATGATATGGCAGGTTGCATGAGACCAAGAGATTTCTATCGCAAAACTTTGAAACAAAAGATCTTAGAGAAGCCTCTTTTGTATTATGATTCCAAATAAATTGAGATCATTCTCGAGGTATTCTTGGATAGTCACTAAAGAGTTATATTGAGAAAATGCTCAAAAGATTTGGTATCCAAAATTGTAAACTAGGCAATACCCTTCTTCCTAAAGGAGATAAGTTTAGTCTAAGTCAATGCCTTGAGAATGACCTTGAAAGTAAAGAAATGGAAAATGTCTCTTATGCTTTAGTTACAGGAAGTTTAATGTATGCTACCGTATACATACATTTAGATATTGTTGGAATGTTAAGGAGATATTTGAGTAATATAGGGGTAGATCATTGGAAGGTAGCTAAGCATGTCATGAGGTACTTACAAAGAACAAAGGATTAAATGCTCACATATAGGAAATTAGATCAATTGGAGATTATTGGTTAATCTAATTCTAATTTTGCCAAATGCCAATACAACATGAGATTTACATCAGGTTATATCTATTTACTTACTAGAGAAGTAGTTTCTTGAAATAGTGCTAAGTAGATGTTCATAGTTTCTTCCACTACGACAGCATAGTTTAATGCATGTTATGAGGTATTTAATCGTGGAATATAGCTATAGAACTTTATCACTAAGCTACGCATTATGGATAGTATAGAAAGACTATTCAAGATATATTGTGATAATAAATCGTTATTTTGTATTCTAACAACAATAAGAGCTTAACAAAGTCAAAACACATAAACATTAAGTTTTTTATTATAAAGAAAAGAGTTCAGAATCAACAAGTGTTTGTAGAGTGTATTGGGACAAATCCATAGTTATGGATTTGCTTACTAAGGGACTTTCACCTAAGGTCTTTCATGAGCATATCACACGTATGAGTGTTAAGTATTTTCAAGACATATAGTTTTAGTAGGAGTTTGTACTCTATGTTAGCACTTATTATTTAGACATGTTGTATTGTCATTTTAATACAAATTATGTTACAGTTATAAATAAAGCCAATTTTAGTTTTAAGGTTTTTTTTAGTAATGAGATATCTCAATTAAATTTACCTATGAGCTTATCTCACTAAGGTATAAGGTTGGACCAATTGGGAATAGACATGCTAGACCACATTACATGTAATTTTCATGCTATACATTCATGCTTGATCCATGTTATTCGATTATGTCAATGTACGTAATCATTAAAGGGTTAGTTAGGATATATGTAGCAAAACTCACTTTGGTCCCATGTTGATATGATTGATAGACTAGATTTTTTGGAAATGAATTCTGAAATGATAGTAAAATTTTGAGTACTCATAAGATTTATATACAATTATAAGTTTACACATATAACCCAAGTAGGAGATTGTTGGATTTATTTTAATAATATGGGTTTATATGTAGTATATCTATCATACAATATAAAGTCCAAATTAAAGTGGTCTAATAAAATTATAGACTTTAATGCATTTAAAGTAAGTATAAATTAATATGTATAGGGATTGGAATATTATTTCCAATTATATGATGAGCTAAACTAGAAATAATGATAAAAGGCTAATAGGCAGTTAACTTAGAGTTTTCTATATATACATGGTTGTAGACCCTAAGTCACACACACATTCTATTCTCTCTAACCTCCCATCATTAGAAAGACAAGATAACTAAGGAATTCATGTAATAGACTTGGAAGACCAACGCCAAATTAATTTCAAAAGTCTTTCAATATGGATTCAAGTATGCTTCTGCACTCTATTTATATATATATGATTGTACCCTAATTTTGCACATGTGTTGTTTCTATTGATTTTAGTTTATAAGATTAAATCTCTAATCCTAACGTGTATAGACCTAGTAAGTATTATTATTGTTAGCAAGAAAAAAAAAGTATTATTGATGTGATAGAATTTATATTATAAAAATTAGTGCCAAATCGATAAATTCAACTTCACATGTTATGATATTATTTTAACTTAGTTAGTCGTTCTTGAGAAAGCACTAAATTCAATGTTCATCACCTATTTAAAATATCTATACCTATTTTTATTATCCATGTAATCCACAAACCAAGCATGGTAAACTGCATTATGAATCTTCAACTACCTTATCTACCCTTATTCAACAATGTAAAAGGCAAGGTAATATAAAATGAAGAAACTTCCTATAACTTGATATTCAAATATTATGTAAAGTGAGAATAATAAGGATACTGAACTCTAGAGAGATAAACAACCATTAATAAACATATCAATAGTTATAATCAATACTTTTAGCAAATAACAGTGTTTTGTGAGAAGAAAAGTAAATGAGGGTGTAAATAGTTAGCTTTAGAATATAGTAAAAATTATAGTTAAAAGAAAGTTATTAAGGTTAACAATTAAGGTATATTTACACTAACGAATTATGACCAAGCATTTTTGGACTTTGCATGGATAGTCTAAGACTTTGTCTAGAGAGAATATTTCAAAAGCTAAACTTTGTCATAAACCACTTATAGTAGGGCGAATCAATTATGATAAATTGATTTGTACATGCCTTGGTTTTTGAGGTATACCGGAGTCCTCTAAGTATACAAATGGAATGTAATCATACTACCCTTCGATCATATACTCCATTTGTTTTATGCTTTAACTCATCTAAGAATGGAACAATGAAGAAGAAAAAGATTGATCACCTCTAATCTCACTAAGCGCTTGCTAGAAAAATATAGAGAAGAAGAGTCCAAAGAAAGCAAAAAGAGAAGAAGAAGAATAGACAAAGTAAAGAGAAAGAGAGAGAAGAGAAGACAAATCGAAAAAGATGGAAGATAGAAGAAAAATGATGAAAAAAAGTAATAAAGACAACCAAGTAGCAAATAAATAAAGTTGAAGTGAAACACATCAAGAAAGTGGATCCAAAGCCTAAGGACCTTAGATGCATCAAGATTTATAGGACAAAGCTTGAAGTCCATGCTATTCTTGAGTTATAGGCCTACCCACATGACCATCCTCTAAAGGCTCTTCATATCTAGAGAGTCAAACTATCTTATGCAAAATGTGCTCTCAAAACTGCTGTCATGTCCCGAAGCGGCAGAGCCGTAATAGCCCCGCCGTGTAAACCATTTTAAGATAGAAGTTGGCCTTATAACCACTATCCTAGACCTGATCTACATAAGGTGTCCACAACTAACCTGTTTTGAAATAAACAGTTTATAATTTAAATAAATCATTTACCTAAGAAAGTGAGGAAATACATATATATACTGTAATTTAGTTATTACAATTATCGTTTACAATATTTCTCCGTAATATATTTTCTAGTTATTAAATTATTCAGAAATGAAAAATTTTAAAGTAAAAGCTTAAACCTTAAAAATATGTTTTTATTCTTCAAATGTTTTTCCTTACTCCCTAGAATCCAGCAGTTATTAGCTTCAGAGTAGTTGTTTGTCGCTTTTTAGCTAGCAACTACATAACGTCTATAGGGATGTGAGCAACCACAGCTTAGAAAGTTAGGATAGAGGACTTAAAATTATACCATAAACATAACAAGGTTATCAATCAACTTATTAAGTGTAATGCATGTTCAAGCAAATGCTAACACACGACGTTGTTCGGCCTGTCGTGAGATTAGAGAAATTGTGCCCACTCTAATCCGGGTTAAGGAGTTGCCGTTAATGCAACAACTCATGACTAAACCCAAGCTTGTGTAATGAAGACCTTACTCTTCCCGCGACTACTTTCGAACCATTGAGTTCATCCTCGCCACGATCTCCTCACTTGTCACTTAGTTCGACTGAGGATAAAAAAGAGACCCTTTGCAATCCTGCGCTATCCCTTTCGAAGGGGTCGGTATTTGGCCTAAGAATCCTAGGTTTCCTCTAATAGGTTGCCATGTAAGATTGATTATGATTACAAGTCGTATATTTGATTAAGTTCAGTTTAGGGTGATCATTCATTTCATACAAATCATACAATACATGCCAGAACAATAAACAAAATCATAGCATCACTCATAATCAAGTATATGCACACAACTAACTATCTAACAAGCATAACCAAGTATAATCTCAAGCCTCCAAAATACAGCATTGTATTAATCTCAACTTACCTCGACATCTCGCTTACTCACTCGAGGTCTGACTTGCTTAGGCCATTGCCGATCATCCCTATAACACAAACGTGGTTTCAGTTTTTCATATAATTATTATAAGTTCATTTTATCCTATAACGCTTATTGTTATGTTTTGTTTAGGGTTTAATATGCCTAATTATCTGGGTCTTAAGTCTTTTATAATTTTCTAGGTTCGGGTTCGGTTTTCACATCAATTTCTAAATTAGGTTTTAGTTCGATTTCTAAGTATTGTTTAATACTCGAACCTTAGAAATTCGTTTCAACTCATAATGTGAAATTAAACACATTACTTCTCGATCTCCTAAAAACCATCATTACCTCTAATTAGTATTTTATTCCACTCGGCACACTTCAATCCTTATTAGTGTATCGAATTTACTCCTAATGTGAGAAATTTTTACATTTTTCATATAATTACATAAATTCAAGTTTTCTATCAAATTTATTGTATATTTTTATTATTATCCTAATATCAATTTTTATCCTAATATTTTCTATTTATTATATTTCTAATAATTGTGTATTATGTACTATTACTTATAACGTATATAATACACATCTAATATTTTTATCACTCTAATTACTATCTCCCAACATCAATTATCATTTCAAAATGTCTAAATTCATCCTAAATCAGATTTTACTACTAATTACCCTAATTTACAAAATTAACTTAAAATTTACTATTTTTCCCTATTACTCATTTACTATATAATTAACCTAATAATTACATCTAACACCTTAAATGCTACAAGTATCATACTTCATTAGATTTCAACATCCTAAAACATATAATTATTCACTAAATCAGTAATTAACCATTTAATTACTTAA
Organism: Lumnitzera littorea; assembly: GCA_024138015.1. NCBI lineage: Eukaryota > Viridiplantae > Streptophyta > Magnoliopsida > Myrtales > Combretaceae > Lumnitzera > Lumnitzera littorea. The sequence continues at coordinate 76,515,519 of JAMXBB010000008.1, forward strand.
TTAACCATAAATTACCCATTTTATGCCTCATTTTAAGGCCTAAAAATTATCTAAAATTTTTGAAAATTAATTTTTGAAAACAGAATTCATAGCACTATTTTATATTATCTAAGTAGTTTACACAAAAATTTTGGGTTCAAAACTACACTCTTAAAATTATTTATTTATAAATCGAAACATACTCAATTTTGTATGATTTCTTAAGGACCATATATTATGGGACATATTTTTATCAAAATAATATTTTTCCTAAAAAATACATACAAAAATATTGTAGAATAATAAAATTCATAATTTTCTAAGAATATTTACTATTTTTTACAAAATTACACAAAATCGGGTTGGGAATCGGACTCATCGGTCTGAGTGGCTCCAGCCACCGCCAGCCGTCATGGCCTTATAGGCCGATCTAGGCGCTACCACCACCGTATGGTGGTGGTGGCTGTTTACTCCCAGCTGCTCGTCTAATGTGGGTTCCCTTTTATGGCCCTAATTACACAATTTTTCTTATTATTTTTCCTAACCCTAATTTTTCTCTCAATTGTGACTCTTTCTATTTTTCTCACTCTCTAAACTGCCCAAATGAGCTTTGTGATTTTTCTTGCTATTCATAGAGCTTTAGGGAAATTATTGTGCATTAATGAGATAAGACAATTGCCTTATCTCTTCTTTTTTCCACTTTCTATTTGTTGCATTTTAATTGTTTGATTTTTTTTCTTCAATATCTGATTGCTACGCCCCACTTCTGGACTTTTCCTCATTTTTCTATATTTTTCCTGATTTTTCCTTAATTAATTATGAATTTTCTTTAATTATTTCTTATTATTTTAGTACATTTCGCGTATTTTAAGTAATTACGCGTATTTCTACATACATGTAAATTCATATATAGTACAAATAAATATTCCTAAATATTATTTAGATCATTTTATGATTTTTAGTATACATATAATTTATCGCTAGCGATTTGTTAATTATTGAAATGCATTTTACGCATTTTTGATAAATGATGAGTTATATACTTAAAATTTAGAATTTTTATATTATTTTATTTTATTTCTTATTTTCTTAAATTGAAACTTACGGGATCATTTTTACTAGTATTTCTAGCTTTACTTATAATTTAGGTTTGATTGAATCTTTCAACTGATCGAAACCTTGAGTAATGATTATGAGGCTTACAACTAAATAAACCCATTTTAGTTTTTTTTTTCTTTTCTTTTATAGTTCTTGGCATGTAATTTTGAGACAAAATAAAAGTATATTCTTTAGAAATTGGTCTTAAAAATTTAATAATTCTTTTTCCTAAGCAATTGGCTAAAAACCTATGTTATGGTATAAAGAAAGGCTTAACAGATTAATCATCAAAGTGAATCAATTATAAAATTAACCATAAATATTTGAATAGATTTCAAGAGCATAAATAAATGACAAGAGAATGGGAGGAATCCTCAAAAACTAAACAATAGAAAAAATGTTGCTTTTCCTAAGTAAATGAAATATTGAAGTTTAAAAGCAACCAAAAAATTCATTCCTAGAGGCATGATGTTCATCCACCCCTTTTTGAAACCATTGCCTCCTGAAAATTTTGAGAGTTAGAAAGAGGAATATTTCCCTTCAGCTATAATGAACTAAGAGGTGATTGTACAAGATAAGATACCGACCTACTCTAGGAAACATGACCCTCAAGAACAATATTAAAACTTCGAGTAAGATTGGAAAATGAGTGAGCGACTATTGAGTAGTGGAGCAACTCTTACTACTTGGTTGCTATCTTTAGATCCCACTAACTTTCCTCTTAGATTGCTTAAAGTTAGTGTTAAGAGATCTGCAACCTCTTCTCTTTCTGTTCTATACTTCCTATGATCTCAACAAAATCTTGAGAATCTTTCTCATAAGATTTGAGATTTGAATCACAATAATTAATGCTAAGAGAAACAAACTCATTTACAATTAACTAAAAACAACAAAAAAACTTTTGTTATCTTTTCTCCAGGTTAGAATATAAAAAGCTCATATTTCTTTAGTGATTTTACATAATGAAACATTATTAAATTTAAAAGGTGAGACAGTAATTAAGTGAGCATGTGCTTTTGAGTTTGTAGAGGCATCCTTTTTGTATTTTGCTATTGCGATCTCCTTAGCAATTGTCTTGTCTCCATTTGCAACAAACAACCAAGAATCACCTAAATATTTGTAGTCATCTTGCATTTCCATTAAACATAATAAAATCCATCAAAATATGGTGCTTTATTGGTTTAAACAAATGTCATATATTTTACCATCTTAGTTTAAGAATAGTTTTGATAAGATGATCTTTTTATTCAAAATTTTGCATTTTTTTAATGGAAATAAATACCTACTCTGATATCTATTGTTATTTCCAAACAAATACTCAAGAGGGGAGAGGGATGAATTAATTGTTACTAAAAAATTTACAACACTTAACCCCTTTTCAAATGGTCAGAGTTTCCGATTAATCTTTTAAATTTATAGTAAATGGTTATAATTTGTTACTCAAGACTTAATTCAATTTGATACTTCTTAATACTTCAAATGTGCACACAATAAGTTCTAATCAATTAAAGTCATGAGTGAAAGATTATTCAAGTAAGTAAAATTGAAATAGAAATTAAATCAATTAAGCACAAATCGAAACATGATAATGCAATATGAAAGTGTTGTCATGTCTTGAGAGCAATATGGTTAATCCTATTATGTACACCAACTTATTATAGAAACTAACTATTCAGCTATTATTATAGACTTAACATATAAAAGGCACATACAACTAAGCTACTTTGAAGTGTCTCTGATTCAACAACAATGGATATACAAAAGACAATTTATATAGTAAAACGTAAATTTTATGTGGAATTTTTGTTAAAACCTTATGAAAGGAAACTCCAAGTTTTTATTTCAACCAATACCATGAATAAAATTTTGTAACCTTAGAGGCCCAACCAACTCTAAAAGAAAAAGCGTAAAAGAAAGTTTCATCTTTAATTATTCATCATTTTAGAACTCATTGTCCATCCTTTTTACTCTTAAGGGTTGGTAGAACACTATATATTTACTTTAGATCTACATAAAAAATCTATGAGGATATAAGTAACCACCATACAATAAGAGACAAAGATAGAAGTATACATAGCACAACAAGAGCAAACACGATGGTTAATCAATTAGTTAAATGCAATACAACCAAACAAGTTCCATCTACGTAACATTGTTTGATTCATCATGAAATTAGACAAATTATGCTAACTCTAATTTGGGGTGAGGAGCTTTCAACATGATACAGTGACTCATAACCCAGGCTTACATAATAGAGACAACACTCCCCTAGAGACCATCTTTGAACAAGCTTCAAGCACTATCATGACCTTTGACCCTATTACTCATTGTCCATCCTTTTTACACAATCTCTTTAAACAGTTGGTATTGGTTTAAAGAGTCCAAGTTGTCACTAATGGGTTGTAATGCATGTCTAGTTAGGATATAAATTCATGTTTAGTTGTATCCATCTTTTTAAAGGTGAACAATTGATTACAAATGTTCCAATAAGAAAGCAAATCACATCAAGTTATTCACCCATCCATGAATCCGAACCACTTGAAGCTCACTGACCTGGAGCCCTACCTTACAAAACTTAATGCTCAATGCCAAAAAAGCAACTACTTATCTATAGACAAGTGTTTTGATCCTATTTGACATTTGCAGTACAACAAGTGCATATTCTTTTATTGCTTGCCCAATTTTGACCCTTTGGTATAATTTAAAGTTACTATTTTAGGTAAGATATTTTCATATTTTCCTATTTTAGGTGTTTCCCTAATTGTTACATATATAAGGGCCTTGTTTATATAACGCAAGATTAATTAGGTGAGAATATACTCTTTGTCATTTTCTTTCTTGCTCTTATCTAGCTTAGATGAGAATATACTCTTTGATGCAAGCTATTAGTTTATGTATCATATCAAACTAGCTATTAGGTTTGTGTGAGGGACATGTTATGTCATATCCATGCACTTATGCATGAGTTTTGCTTGAAACTTTGACTTTTATTTACCTTTCTAACCCTCTTGGGTTTGTGTGAGGTGCATGTTATGTCATATCCATGCACTTGTGCATGAGTTTTGCTTGAAACTTTGACTCTAATTTACCTTTCTAACCCTCTTAAGGTTCAAACCATCCCTGTGTGATTATTAGATCATATGTCCATCCTCGAGTCTACATTAGGTGGTTGGGTTATGGCTTACTTATGTTCTATCTATGAAGCTTCTCATTATATTAAATGCATTTTGAATTAATGGATATCACCAGATATGGGGTATTAAGAAGCATCTCATTATATTAAATATATTCTGAATTAATGGACCTCACTAGATATAGGGTATTCTGTTAGGGGTAGGAGGCTTAGGAATCAAATACCTACTCCTCCTATGTAACGTAGCTTCAAGGACCCCATTGTATATGGGGCATTCAAAGTCTTCAGGGGTTAAACACTTTCTTTGGACATCCAAGGTTCTTCTCTTAGCGCGTTGGGCTTGAGTTGTTTCCTTAGGTCTTTAGGCTTATTTTAGGTATAAAGGCGATGGTCAATTTCGAACCATCAACATTTGCCCCTTACTCTCTTTAGTAGCTAGTTAGCATGGGGAGTAAGTTTTGTTGCTAAGCTGAGGAACTTAGCCATGTCATGATCTTCCATTGGTGGCTTAGTGTAGCATGAACATTTGTTAGTTGGAAGCCGAGATGCTTCTACCACTTAACATTCTTTGGAGGTGCTTATGGGTCGAGCTAAGTGGTTAACCCATGATGAGACTATTAAAGCCTAACTATTAAGTTGGCTCTTCCCATCTCTAATCTCCCTTAGGCTACGCACCCAGGGTAAACTTTTAAGCTTTATGAGAATTCCCTAACATACAAGTTAGTTGAGTTTCCCATACATTAGGTGTCATTGGTAACCCCTCTTCATTGGGTCAAGCGACTAATCTCCTCATGTTCAGTTAGGGACATTTAAGGGCTTGAGTATCCTTATTGTAAACAATGTTTCTCATTAAAAGCCAATAAATGTAATGCCTTTTCCCATACATTTCTTCCCTTATGAATAGGAGTTCTCGATGAACTTAGGATCTATAGATGACATTTTGCATTTTCCCTATTTCTTTTGAATTCCTCTAAGTCTTTAAGGCTTTTTTTTTTTCCTTTCCTTTTTTCTTTCTTCTCCCTTTGATGGATCATAGGGAGCTTCTTTTTCTTCATTGGAGTACTAATTTTCCATTTTGAACCAAAGGGTCTTCTTGTGCCTTATGGGCATATTATAGGCTTAAGACAATTTAGGCCCTGGTTCTTCTTTGCACATTCTAGTGTGTTTTGTGCCTCTATGGGCATCTTCTTAAGCCTCTTCACTACTCATCTACATGTTGTCTACTTATCAGGCTTTCACCTGACAAGCTGACATTAGGGATAATTTCCTAAGGAAGCTCATTAATGGTGATGTTTGAACAACAGAGCAATCCCCAATGTGTACAAGGGTATCGCATTGACCTCGTGCTTAGAGAAGGAAGAATGTGGCGCCCATCTTAAAGTAGAGATCAGGAGTTAGAGAGGGAAAATGGATTTCTAAGGATGTCTTCTCCATAGGCACTTTGTAGCATAGTCTCACCACCTTGGTTCATCTAAGTCCAGAGAACTTTGTGGGTGGTTTAGCTGTAGGTAGGTGTCAGGATGGTCGAGAGTTAAGACTTTTGGACATCTCATAGTTCCTATGTAATCCAAGACCTTTCTATAGAGGCTCCACCCATTCTTGGTAGAGATTCATTAGGTTAAAAGTGGAGATCACGTAGTGACATGGTTGTTAAAATTACGATTTTATTATTCATTTGAACTTATAAAATCGGTAGAATTGTGTAAAACCAATGAAATCGAAAATTTATAAAATTATATATCAAAATTCATAATTTTACTAAAAGTTTATACTTTAACAATATTACATCCATTTTAACTAAAAAAAATAATATAAAATCATAAACTCGTAAAATCGTATATTTGATTCGTGATTTTGATAATCATACTTGGTGAGATTATCTCTTTAAATTATAATAGGAGAAAGGAGGTTGTGAGTGCCCATTGCTCCAATCTTGTCATTCGAGCGACACGACACCTTCTTCAAAGAGCTACCTTGACCAAAGTTCGTTGAAGCTGCTGAGCGAGCTTCAGTTGGGTAGTTTTTTGTGAGAGAGAATCATACATGCCTTCAAATACCTTATAATACTACTATAGGCGTTTCGTAACATTCGATGCAATACACTTTTACTTGTAACAGTTGGTAGGAGTGGTCGTGATGTACTCAGGTCAGTTTGCCGACCTTACTTTTATAAGCGATCTGAGCTTGTTCAAATGAAATAAAATGTTCCTTTTATTTTTCTTTCATTACCGGTCCCTTTTCTTTTCCTTCTCTCTCTCTTTAGCTTGACTGAACATTCGTGATAAGTCGAGGCCTTGTTGGGTCGACGCCTATTGTCTTGACATCCTTTAGGTGTGCTAGGATAAGTTTGTCGTTCCATTCCAAGGAGACTTGTTGGTTCGTTGAATCATGGGCCCTGTTCGGACGAGTTCATCATCTTATTTCGAGGAGACCTGTTTGGTTGAGGGATCGTTTGGGATTAAACATCTCAAGGCCTACTTAGATGAGTTTCCCAAAGAGCTTACCTAGGACAAGTCTCGCTCGTCTGGGTTGAGCGCTCGTACTTGTTCTCATCAGGTAGGTGAAGTTCGGACGCTTGGTTTTCCTGAGGAGTCGATTGGCTTCCTCGTGCAACTTTTAATTCAAATTACTTTGTGCGTGCGGGGATTTTGTGCTATTTTGAGGTCATGGCCATGTGTTAAGGGAGGAGCTATTGTTCTTGTGTTGTGGTCAGTTTTCATGAAGTTACGTGCAGTTGTTCCTCTTCCCCATGCACAAGCGTCACGTCGCTTGGCTTCCATTATATGCAACTAGTACTTATTAATATCTGATCAAGGGAGGGGCTCTTTAAAATTCGCTAATTATGATTTTTTTTTTTTTCTTGAAAAGTTCTCCCTCACACTGTCAATACTTAATATTTGAAAGGTAAGCCATGGTTAATCCTCTATCTTCCTTTTCTAAAAGATGCCTTAGTGTGGAGCCTAGAGGGCCTACACCCCCCAAATGGCAACGAGTGATTTGGTGGCAATTGGAGAAGGAAATGGGAAGAGAGTGCATGGGTTGGATTAACCTTAGTGGTTGGAGGAGTATCCTAATGCTCGTGAGCATGAGTCGAACATTGTGGAAGATGAACACAAGCCTTTGGTTAGGGAGGTGTAGAGTACCTTGTCGCCGAGGGGCAAGCAAGATGCGAAGGTCGTATAGGTCGTTGTCCTAGAGGCTGGTCGTTGACTATTCCAAGCAAGGATGTGTGCGTTTATGACGCCACAAGAAATGAATTCTAATTATACCACACCTACCATGAGGCAAGGTTGAGCTGCCATTTGCGAATTCCAACAAGTTTTTTGACTGTCATCGAATGCATCTAGAATTGTTAGTCCCAAATTCGTATATGATCTTAGTTGCCTTCGAGGTGTATTGTGAAGATTGGAACATTGAGCCGGCCACTCCATTGTTTCGGCATTACTATGCTTTGAAACCCAACTTGACCAATGGCTGTTCTATTTGTCTGCTTGAAAGGAGAGCAGAGAAATATTCGTCGGTTTGCTGAATTCTTAGAAGAATTGGAAGAAGTTTTTCCTTGTACGATCCTAGGAGGCTTTTGGCTTTTGGCTAGAGTGGTTTTTCCTTGTGGGATGGCATAAAGTTGGTCAGAGATGACAAGGCTACATCAGAAAAGATTAAGTCAAATATTAGTCAAGAACTAGTGGATGCCTTGAGTACAATATAATTATACCTATTAGGTTTTGTACTGGGCAAGAGGTATGTCCATACTGAAGGTACAAACACTATTGCTGAACCGTTTCAAGGGGGGAGCTGATTGTGCCTTGCTTTATAATTGAGACAGGAAGTCCAGCCAAGGCTTTTGTTCTGTATTTTGTTTTGCTCCTTCATTATTCTTTTATTTTGGGTTATCTTTCTTTACTTTTTAGATATGGCGTTTGGTGGAGATGATGCAAAGGTGTTGCTATTCGCAAGGTGGGGGAAAAAAATAAAAACAAAGTAAGAAGAAGGGCATTGTCAAAAAGAGAAAGGTAGAGGGGTTCTAGGTGTTGTGGGATGAGCTTATAGAGAATCCGATTGAAGTCAAGCTATCAGGACAAGTTGAGAAGAGGGTTCAAGCTCATTTTGCTAAAAGAGAGGCGCAGAGTTTGTCTAGGATGGAACAGTAAGGAGTAAAGCCAATTACTGTTCGGCCTTAGGGAGTAATGGAGACTAGGGCTGGCAATGTAGCAAACTTAGGTTCGCACTTGCGATGCTGCATAAGGTAAGAGTCAAGGAGTTGTGTCATAAGAAATTGATTCGAAGGTAGCAATATTTGTCCTAGATTGCCCAATCAAAGTGAGGATTGTGTTGTAATGGACTTTAACAATTGCATACTCCTAAAAGGCCTTGCTCCATCGAATCATAAGATAATGTCTAATGTAGTGAGGGAGAGTTGCTAGCTGATGTGCCTAGGAGCTTAGTAATCATTAAGTCTTAGTGCAGACAATAGTAACCAAGGGGGTTATTTGAGATATTGAAGAAAATTAGGATGGAAAGGGTCAGTAAACATATTAGCTTTAGTGGAGCTGCTCGAAGGATATAATGCACTAACGAATATAACATGGCTTAACATTTCACTTGATGTGACTCACAAGTTAATGTTAAGGTCCACTAGCCACTAATCCTGAGTCACTCAGCAAGATTAGATAAAAGTATAAAGAAATTATACTCAGAGAGAGATATCTTACAAGAACAAGTATATTTAATTTTTAAAAGGCGTAAGATGCCTTATGGCTAGAGTAAAATGACTATTTATAGTAAGTTATTTAAGGCAACAATACAAATAAAGAAAATTACATAAAAGACAATGAAGAAAGAGATTCCTAGAATGTGCAAAAATGATAAATATGACAAATGATGAAAAGGGAATATAGTACAAATGTCAGAAAAGTAAGGACAAGTGGTGGCTTATCAATGGGTTCATATTGGTTATTCTTGGGATGTAGTACCTGAGTTGTAATGAAGTTATGGTTACTATAGAAGGTTGGTATTTGGAGTTGCTAAGATAAAAGAGGGATTTTGTTATTCTATAGGCTGAATAAGTAGAGCTTGGCATGTTTAGGCCTCGACCTTAGTACTCGGTAACTCGACCTTAGTACTTGTCATGTCTGTAGATTAGAGTTAGACTCAACGCACAGTTACATCTGCCTCAGCGTTCAATAGGTTAACCTCAGCACTAGGCAAGTTAGTAATTGGGCAGGGGTCTATATAAAGAAGAATGCGTTCGAGCTGAGACCTTAGGGAATTCGCTCACTATTCTTCCGTATATTAGCACTCGTCTTAGGTAGGCTGACATGAAAATATCCTCCTTGTAAGAGACTGTAGGCCTCAGAGGTGTACACAAGTGATAGGGCTAGAGGTAAGTAATCCATCGATTCCTTAACGATGTTGAAGATTTGTCTTCAAATCTTGGTCTTTTTCTTCTTCAAGTACATATGGCATCAAGTCAGTGATGTTGAAAGTAGAAGATACTTCATATCCCTCTAGTAGCTCAAGCTTATAGGTGTTGTTATTGATATGCCCAAGGATCTTAAAAGGTCTATCTAACTTAGGGGATAACTTGTTCATCCTCTTCCTTAGGAAACGCTCTTTATTAAGGTAGATCCAAATAAGATCGCCTAGGTTGTAAATGGCTCACCTCCTTCCCTAGCTTCCCTATTCCTTCTGTCGAGCTAAATTCTTAGCTAGTTGCTCAATAACCTTTTGATGTAATTTTTGGAACTCCTCGGCACGTTGGAAGTCGAATTGACTTTTTCCTTAGAAGGTTAGGCTAATAACTATGTCCAAGCATAAGTTTGAGGTAAGTCCATATATGACCTCAAAAGGTGATTTTCCTGTTAAGCTATGAGTGGAGTGGTTGTAAATGAACTCATTGATGGGGAGGCATAGATACCAATCATGTAGATTCTTCCCAATAATAGCTCGAAGGAGGTGACCAACTATTATGTTCACAACTTCTATCTAACCATCTGTTTATGGGTGGTAAGAAGTATTGAACATAAGCTCAGTGCTAAGTTTACTCTATAGGGTTCTCTAAAAGAAGCTCATGAACTCTAAATCACAATCAAACACAATACTCCTTGGTACTCCATGCAGCTACTTGATCTCTTGCAAAAAGAGTTTAGTAAAAAATAAAGCATCATTGGTTTTACGGTAAGAAATAAAGTTGCTTATCTTGTTGAACCGATCAACCACCACCATAATAGAATCATGTCTTCTCGATACTCTAGGTAGGCTGAATATGAAATCTATACTCAAATTGGTCCATGGTCATTCAAGTATAGGTAGAAGTGTGTACTCTCCATACGACTCCTTCCTTCCCTTGGCAAGTTTGCATACTTATCATTGTTCAAGTACTCAGCACACATCCTTCATCATCCCATGCCAATAGAAATGTTCTTTCAACAACTCAACCATTCTCTTCTCACCAAAGTAGCTGGGTAAGCCTCCAGCATGGGCTTCTTAGATAAGTAATTCCCTAGTAGAACCACTCAACTCATAAATTTGTTTACTCTTCATAAAAAACCATTAGCTCAAACAGAACCCTTCCACTACTCCTCCTATGTTGTATTTGACCACTAAGGTCCCAAAACATGGATCATGCTCATACTGATTAGGCAGGGTGCTAAACTTAAGTACCTTAGCCTGTAAAGTGGTGATAAGTACATGTCAGCAAGAGTGTGTCAACTATAATATTGGTACTTTCCTTCTTGTATCAAATGACATAGCAAAAAATTTTCAAGAACTCAACTCACTTAGCATGACGTCAAAAAAATTTGTGCTACCTTCTAAGATGCTTGAGAGATTCATAGTCGTATAGATGATGAATTCTCTCGCCAGTAAGTAGTGTTGCCAGTTCTAAAGTACTTAGATAAGGGCATAGAACACATTATCATATGCTGAGTAATTCAATGTAACTCCTTTGAGCTTCTTGATAAAATAAGCAATTGGCTGGTGCTCTTGCATTAGAATAGCTCTAATGCCAACTTTAAATGCATCATACTCTACTTCAAAAACTTTCTAAAAATTGGGCAAGACGAGTATTGGGGTTGAAGTTAACCTGTTCTTAATCTCATCAAACTCTTTTAAGCCTTCTCAGACCAATTGAATTCAAAGTTCTTCCTAGTCAGCTTAGTTAGTGAGGCAACTGTAGAACTAAAGTTCTGAATAAATCTTTAATAGAATAAAGCTAAACCATGGAAACTCCTTACTTCAGTAGCATTGGTTGGCATTGGCCGTTCGAGAATAGCTCAAACTTTCTCATCATCAACTTTGATACCTCTTCTAGAAACAATATAATTGACAAATACTATCTCACTCCAGCAAAATACACAGTTCTTCATATTGCCGAATAACGTATCGGCATGGAGGATATCAAACACAAATATCAGGTGTGCGAATGGGATACAAGGTCAGCAATATATACCAAAATATCATCAAAGCATACAATAATGCATTTGCTAATCAATGGTCTCAAGACATGATTCATGAGTCGCATAAAAGTGCTTAGTGTATTGGTTAGACAAAACGACATCACCATCCATTCGAATGGACTATCCTCTGTTTTAAAAGCAGTTTTCCATCCATCCGTAGGGCCCATTTGTATTTGATGGTAGCCACTCTTAAGATCAATCTTCAAAAAGACTCAAGTATCATGCAACTCATTAAGCATATCATCCAACTGTAGAATTAGATATTGGTACTTGACAGTGATTTTTTTGATTGCTTGGCTATCGATACATATTCTCCATGAACGATCTTTTTTCAACACTAGGATAGTTGGTACGATACAGGGACTCATGCTTTCTTGGACATATCAGCAGTCAATCAACTCATCAACTTGTTTTTTCAGCTCGGCAGCTTGCTCGAGGTTGAGCCTATAAGCAGGTTAGTTAGGTAGAGCAGCTCTAAGTTAAAGGTTAATACAATGATCTATACCTCTAATTGGTAATAAACCTCTTGGCATCTCTATAGGAAACAAATCGGCATACTCTTATAGTAAAGTTTGTATCTCAGTAGGTAAAGCTCTGGCTTTTCTCAACTTTAGAAGTTTCTTGACTAACAAGAGCACACATTCTTTTGTCTTGGCATCTCTAGAAAATTAGGCTCGAGAAATCACTAAAGACTTTCATTGTATTGATTGAGTAATCTTCTCTTGTGACTCCTGCACTTCCTTAAGGCTCATTAGGGTAAGTATAACCTTCTTCATATCCTTTTAGAACATATAAGTGTTCTTATATACATCATGCCACACTCTCAAATCAAGTAGCTAAGGTTGGCTAATTAAGATATGTGAGGCACAAAAGGGTAAGACATTGCATAGTATGTCGTCCTCATATCTGTCACCAACATTAATCGGCACTTTAACTTGCTTAACAATAGGTAGACCTCCCTTCTCATTTAGCCAATGAATCTTATATAGCTTAAGGTGTGGGTAGGTCGACAATTTCAAGGCTTTAACTACTCCCTATGCTATCATAATGGTACAACTACCTCTGTTAATGATAAATGTGTAAAACTTGCCATTCACTCAGCAATTTGTACAAAAGTGGTTCTCCCTCTACTCATTCTTATCAGATATAAAGGTACTGAGAGATCATCATATGACAAAACAATATTCAAGTCTTATTTCAAATGGGGTCATGGCATCAGAATCTTCTTGGAATTCTTCTAGCAATTGATTAACTCTTACTTCATCTTCTCCTTCACTAGCACTTTCCACTTCGAACTAGGGCTTATCTCCCTTGATGGTCATGACATGTCTGTTCGGGCACTAACTAGCCACGTATCCAAAACCAAGACACTTAAAGCACTTAATCTCTCAAATCTTCCTTCCTAAGCTCTGAACTTGGTCCTTCCTAACCTTAGGCTCCTCAGTCTGGCATTTGCTGCAACCATCATTAGGTTTACTTAACATTTGACATCAACAATCCATCTGTCTTATTGGCATATCTCCAACTTCTTGGTCTTATTTAACATCAACTCTCTCTTACAGCCTAGACTTTGTGGCTCGTTGTACAGAAATAGCTAGATTGGCCATAATAGTAGTAAGGTCTTGTATCTACTCGTTAGTAGTTTGTGGGGTTTGTTGGGTAATACGACCATGTCCACAAGCATCACTCTCAACATCATTAATCTCTCGTTGAACACTAGGATTTGACATTATCAATACAAAACTTCATGAAATCCTTTACTTACATAGAAAATTCTCACAAACTTAGAAAATATGATTCAAACAGTAAACCAAGAACTTGCTCTATTTTTTAAGTATAGAATAGAGTACAACAGAACAAACACACTAGCAGGAATTACTTCAACATAGCTTTCGATCGCAACCTCTAGCTTTGATACTAGGATTATATTATGTGCCTAGGAGCTCAGTGATCATTAGGTCTTATCGTAGAAAATAGTAACTAAGTAGATCCTTCAAGATATCAAAGAAAACTAAGATGGAAGGATTGGCAAAAATAATAGCTTCCATGGAGTTGCTTAGAGGATATGACTCGCCAATGAATACAACACGACTTAACACTTTGCTAAATCTGACTCATAAGCTAATGTTAAGGTCCAGTCACCACTCTCAAGCTACTCGGCAAGATTAGATAAGAGTGTAAAGAAATTATACTTGAAGAGAGATATCTCGTAAGAACAAGTATATTCAATATTTGAAAGGATGTAAGATGGTTTGTAGCTATAGTAAAAGAATTATTTATAGAAAGTCCTTTAGGGTAGCAATACAAATAAAGAAAATTAAATAAAAGATAATGAAGAAGGAGATTCATAAAATGTACGAAAAGGGTAAATAGGACAAATGACGAAGAGAGAATATAGTATAAATGTCAAAAAAGTAAGGATAGGTGGTAGCCTATTAATGGGTTCATTTTGGTGGTTCTTATGACGTAGTAGCTGAGCTGCAATGAAGTTGTGGTTGCTATAGATGGTTAATATTTGGCACTTCTAAGGCGAAAGAGGGATGCTGTTGTTTTGTTGGTTGAATAAGTAGTGTTTGGTATGTTGAGGCATCAACCTTGGCACCTAGTAACTTAGGCTTGGTACTTGTCATGTCTGTAGATTAGAGTTATGCTCGACGTATAGTCATGTCAACCTCGGCATTTAGTAGGTTAGCCTCAACACTAGGTAAGTTAGTAATTAGGCAGGGATCTAAGTAGAGAAGTATGCATTCGAGTTGGGACTATGGGGAATTCACCCACTTTTCTTCTATGTATTGGCGTTCATCCTCTGTAGGCTAATGTAAGAGTATCCTCCTCTCGAGATATTGGAGGTGTGTGCGAGTGAGGGGGCCAGAGGTCAACAATCCATCACCAGTAGTGTTGCAAAGGAAGATGTATCAATCAACCCTCGATGTAAGTAAGGTTACATTATATTGTTTTGTTTGTCATTTGCATTTGATTTTAATTATATAGTGTAAGTTTTACGATGTGTAGATGGTCATGCTAGCTAGGTCTTATGACTTAGCAATCAAGATGTTTATGGCTTGTAAGTAGGAGGCATGGAAGAAAAAATTGGTTAAGGCTACAGGGTTAGTTGAGGTGGCATGGGTCAAAGTAGAGAAGGCTTTATATAAGGCCTTAGCTAGATAGGAGGAAGCAAGCCAAGCGAATGTTAAATAATAGGAGATAAAATGTTTAATGCAAGCTTTGGAAAAGGAGGTAACTCAGTTGAAAGTTGAGAAGCAATGCTTATAGGAAGAGTTGTTTGTAGCCAATGCTTAATTGGATGACGTCCAATCTAGTAAGAATGAATGCTTCATGGTACAGGCGATCTGAATGGAGGCTATGGCTAACTTTAAGGTAGGTAAGGATTAAGAGGAGAAAAAGACTATCACGAACTGAGAATGGCTTAGTCGTGGCAGATGGCGTATATTGTACAAAGAACCCCTAATTGGTTACCCCTCCAATCATGAACCTTTATACAATATACAAGGCTTTATAACCACTAGTTTCCCAAGAACATACAGATTGTATCATTACATAAACATTTTATATAAAATTTGAACTACAAAGCTTACAATACACAGTAATTGAGTATATCAAAGTCTATAATACTAGTAAAACATAAGTACATGAGTAAGAGTCTATATAAATTGATCTCTCTTAATATACAGGACAGCTTGCTCTTGCCCAAGTCCCTAAGCTAACTTGTGGCATCCCCTGGCTAGCCTCTATGAATAAATTATCCTACAGCAAAAGTTAAAGGGGGTGTAAGCCTAAGCTTAGTAAGTAAAACTCTCAGCTACACCACGGGCAAATTATAAATTCATTATATTCACGCATATGAATGAATGATCAAATATAATGCCAAACAATACGTATAGTTAACTAGTTTATAGACGTAACTCAGATTTAATGCCCTCCGAAGTCAAGATTAGAGTATACACAGCACCAATCAGATCTGGGTATTATACTAAAACTTACTTTACTATGGAACTCCACGTTCCGTACTTAAATCAAATAAGTCTTTTATTTTCATAAAAACCAAGTTCTAGTAGAATCGTGAGTAGGCCCTTACAGTCCACACTTACCCTTAAACGGAGGCCTCTAAACTCAACCCTTTGCCAGGCAGTTGGCACCTCTAACGCCTAGTGTTCACGCAGGCTAGGGTAAGGTCATTTTGTACGAGTACACCGTACAGAACCAATAGATTAATAATAATGGCCCTCGAATGGCTTCTCTTTACCTCCATGTGATGTGATGGCCGGAATTGTGTCTATGTAATGCATGTTAATGCATGTACTGGTTTCTTTTTATAAGCCAAGTATAATTAAGTTCAAATTATACCGTGACCATCCGATAATACATACAATCATTTTCTATACTACCATGCAACAAACAAAGCATTATCTGTACTTAAGGTAAGTTCACAATTTAGCACATAACAACATACACAAGCATTTCCCCAACCCTACACAATAGTTAATTAACAATAATATTTAAGTCCATTATCTACAATCACAAATAAGTATGGAATCATAAGGTAAATACTCACTCGGGCATGACGACTCGCTCTAGTCGTAGTAATCAATCGGGAGATCCTTACCCTCCTCGGGATCACCTGATCATTACGATATAATAACGCTAGTAAGTAATTGAATTAACTAGTAATTCTAAATATCTATTTACCTAATTCTACTTAGATTACTATCAATTTTTATCCGATCAGACTTTATTATTAATTGTATTAACTTTTTTATTTTATTTCTGATATTTATGAATTTATAATCGTTTTTCATCGTTTTCAGTCGTATGTTTACACGGTGATCTCCGTTTTGGACGTTAAGACCCGTGTTTTACGATATGAATTAAATTTATAGAAATTTTAACTATGGAAACTTAATTACTCTTATTGCTTATATTTATATCCTTTATTTATACTTAATGATTTAGTTAACCCTTAAATTCTTATACTTAGAGAATTTTACTTTGCTATTACTAATTCATGTACTTAATTAAGTATAATCCAATTTAAGAAGTGTATTAGGGTTTACTAATTTATGTACCTAATTATTATGCACTCTTCTTATTTCTTATTTTATAAACCTATGCTTATGTCATTACTTACATCATTAATCGCTTGTGTCATGGCTTATGTCATCTTTTAATTACATCATTACTTACCTCATTACTTAATTACATATATCTTACCTTATGCTTATGTCATATCTAAAGTCTTATGTACACTTCACATAAACTACTATATACTTATACCCTTACTATACTTATATGTATACTAGTATACTCATACATATACTTATACTTATACCGTATTTATACTTATATATATACTCATATACCTATACAGTCATCTGCGTATTTTTGTATAAATTTCGTATGCCAAATTTTCCTCTTAAGAAAACCTTCCTAATTTCATTCTTTTATGTTTTTAAGTGTGTATTTAGTATGGTATAGGTACGTGTTATGTACATAGTAAATACTTATGTACAAAGATTCCCATATTTGTATTCTTCTAGTATATCCTTATGTACATATACTTAAGGGTATATACACATGTATTCCTTTCCTCTACATCATGATTTCTATCCTTCTACACTTAAAGGTGGAAACTTTATGTTTTCTTCTACATGATCATATATAACATATATCTACTTATCTAATCTACCTCATCACCTAACTAATAAGTAATACAAAATAATACATAATAACATAATCACATACCTTAATTTATGTTTGAAATATGGAGACAAAGTGGAAAGTTTTGAAAGTGAAAGGGGAGAGGAAGTGTCACGGCAATAGAGGTAGGGTTTGCTTTGTTTCTTTTTGTTTTATTTTGCTTTTGGAATGAAGAAGATGGTGGGGTCTAGAAGAAAAGAAGTGGACAGCAACTAAGGAGGAGAAGGGAAAAGAAAAGCTAAAAGAAAAGAAAGGGCAAGAAATTATGAGATGGATGGATATTTTTCTTATGCATTAGTGTCTTTTGTTGACTTTTCTAATTGTTGACTTTAGTTAACATGTGTCAAATTAGTCAACCTTTTGACCTTGGTTAACATGTATTGACTTGGTCAACTTTCCATAAGCATGTGCCATTTTGTATACATAATGTAGTAATTAGGGAAAAATAAGGCAAAAATTAAGGAAATGAGGCATTTGGTGAATTGATTAGTAAAAATAGATGATAAGGTCTTACTTTAGCTATTTATATCCTATATACATCATTTGGTAAGCTATTTATTTTAACTAATATGAAGTGTCAATTAGGGTGTTAATGTTCACTACATTTAACCTAAGCTTCAACTATACCCCTAACTCTATGTAATACTATCTTAATCATATACTTAGGAGATAAATGTAATATATGATTCATTATCTTAGTTTTTAAAGGATTACTTAAGAATTCTAAATATATATGTATGATTGAAAGTCATCTCTAATCTTTCACTAATGATTTGGCAAAGTATGAAGGTTATTTTATCAAATAGGGTTTTAGGATATATCATGATAAATTAATGCTCGTATGTCTTTAAGGTTATCATTTTAGGGTTTTTATCACTTTCGAATGAAATCTTTAGTGTTTACATACATTTAGGGTAGAAAAGTTTCATACGCAATTGATTAGTTCTTTTAAGGTTTTCACTTTCATTAGCCTTGCCAACTCCTAGATTATCTAACATACTCGAGTTTACTTCAAAGGTAAGGTCAAGAAATTTAGGGCTTTACAAAGACCAAATTTCTCATTGTAGGGGTGAGGAAGATGATATGTTTGTCATTAATTATTATATTGAGGAGATGCCCAAAGAGGATGAGGAGGTTAAGATCCGTAGGTGATAAGTGTGTGAAATTACATACTTATCGAAAGGTTTTTTCTAACAATTATATATGATTCGATAAATTTTTGAGCAAAAGTGTATGAATTTTCATTAAAATCACATATAATTATTCAACACAAGTATAATTCATATTTTTGTGTATTGATTTTCAAAATTAGCATATATTTAATAAATTTAAGCTATTCATATTTGATCTCATAGGTCTTGAGGCTACCATTACATGGTAGCCCCAATTCAAGAAGTTGGAAACAAAGAAAAAATTAAAAGAAGGAAACTTGGAGTTAGAACTATCGGTATGATGGTAAGCCCATTTACCATCAAGACGGTACTCTGAATAGAATTGAATCAAGTTGCAAAACTAAAAGGATATACCGTCATGACAGTACCTAGCTATCGTCGGTATACTTGACTCCTTAATCAAAAACGCGTCATTTCATTAAAAGAAGAGAAGAAAAGTACGCAATACGTATCTACCTTCCTAATGGTACCTTTGCTTACTGTCATGTTGATAATGACCTGATATAAATCCTCTTCTTCTTCATTTTCTGCAAATTTAGCTTAGCATTTTCTAGGGTTTAAGGTTGTAGTTTTTCACCACCCTCTCTTCTTTAGGCTATCTTAGGTTACTTTTAATATAGTTTTATGATTTCTATGGAGTTTTCTTATATTTTCATGATCGTAGTGTAAACTATTAGTGGATTTTAGCTCTTTATAAGGTTTCGGTTTGTGGATTTCCATTACATCCATGGAGATTGTTGGGAAAATCTTGAAGAACTCCATTGTTGAGGTTAAGGAGCTCAGTTTTGTAATATTTCTCATACTTTTTCCATGTTTAATGCAATGTTTATTTTCATGTTCATGTGTATTATGTGTTAAATGTTTGTTCTTCATGAATGTGATAAATAGAGCTTATTATGCTTATAGGTAGTGTGTGAACATGATAAAGTAATTGTGGCTATTGATATTTTTGTATTGTAAT
The DNA here is from genome assembly GCA_024138015.1 of Lumnitzera littorea. Classification (NCBI taxonomy): domain Eukaryota; kingdom Viridiplantae; phylum Streptophyta; class Magnoliopsida; order Myrtales; family Combretaceae; genus Lumnitzera; species Lumnitzera littorea. The sequence goes on from JAMXBB010000008.1 coordinate 76,535,034, forward strand.
AGTATAAATTTAGAATTTTACTTAGTTTTATGGTGTAATTAGGTATAACTTGAGTGTCGGGTTAATGTCAAGCTACATAGCGTTTCCTCTACATTGGGCCTCCCCCTTATTATTCTAATAAGGTCTAGATACCATAATAGGATTTAAAAACCCTAAATAGAAACTAGGATTCCTAATTTGAATGGTTAATTCTTGAGAATTAGAACTTAAATTCTTGTACTCACCTAAAGTTAAAAATTGGTTGGAATGAGAAATCAATTCTAACGTGGTTATTTAAGTATTGACGGGACTTAAACAGCTAGTTGATAGTATAGATGAGATATTAATAATAAAATACTCCTACTACATGATAAAATTTATGAAAGGAGAGTTGGATAAATTCTATGAGTGTGAGTAAAATCCATATTTAAACTATCATAAATACTCTAATAGCATGGCTACAATGATCTTGGACGATCGTTTACTCGTTGCTCATACATCTTTTATAAAGAAATCTACATCCTAATACTAAGAAATTGCTAAAATCCATGTTTAATTCAATTGTAGTTTTTACCTTTATTTAGATAACTAGCATGTTCTTTCCTTCAAAGTTACTCAATCGGTTGCTTAGATTTGAGTAGAAATAGTAGAATATAATACTTAGTTATCTTTCTAAACTCTATTCTTTCCTTCACTGCAAAATATGACTTTGGTGCTCACCATATACTATAAATTGATCGATATGCTTGCTATTAGCTCGCAGTTTCTACAAATATTTTTCAAAAGATTGCAAGTGAGTTCAATTTATTGTATATCATTTCCTCCATTTTTAAAGAGGGGCAAATTTTATATTTATGCATGACCTTGTGGAAGGTGATCGTGATACTAGCAGGATGTCTAGAGGACATAGCTTGTTATGGGGGTGCCAATATGGAAGTAGCAAACCAATCCCAAGGGCCAAAAGCTCCAAAGGTAGGTGATGGTGTAGATTCATCTATTGAGGGCCACTAGATGTTTCTACTATTGGATTTCTTGCATTTTGTTTCTACTTGTTGTTCTATTAAGCCAATATGCAACCTTCTTCTATGTAAAGAAGCATCTTATGGAATGAATGGACTTAATTTACAATTTTATTTCCTCATTGCTTGTTCTCTTTGTTATTGTTACTCAATATTTTTTCATATGTAACTTTACCTTTTTCTAAGTGAGCTCAATGTTGTCCCAAAGAGGATGAGTCATTTGTTAAGGCCTACGTAGGCATGAAATAACTTGCTAACCTAAGGAGGTCATGTCTTAGATAAGGACCTAAATAGGTAGATACTCATTTGCCTACATTATTTATTTATTTATTTTTTTTTTTGTGGGGTGAGTCATTGAGCAAAGACTTGGTGGTTGAACTTTTCAAGCCTACAAAGGCAAATGGTGTTCCTTCATCATAAATGGTTTAAAGAGGCAAATGGTGCTAGTTAGCCTTGAAGGGTAGAGTAAAGGGCTTAAAAAAGGCAAATATAAGAAGTGCTTGGAAAGGAGAATAAGAGTCCATAGAACCTGAAGTGTTTGGATGCCTAAAAAGACAAATAGGTGTCCATAGACTTAAAGGGTTGTAGTAAGTGCTTAGAAAGGCGAACAAGCTCGGAAGGTCGGGCTAAGTACCTGGAAAGGTGAATAGGTGCCCATAAACCTCAAAGGGTCAATAGGGGTATTGATATCTTTTCTTGTGTTTGAATACTTGTATAGCAAAAGTCATGTGTTGAAAACATGAAATGCGTTATTACTTTTTAACTACAAGGAATTGGATGTTTACATAAAGTATTGGTGAAGCATGTTGGCATTCAATGTCCAAGGAATTAATCGTCTACATAGAGTTTCAAGTTCATAAGCATCATGGCTGGCAATTCTCTTAACCTTTACAAGATATTCCTAATTTGAGGAGATCTTTCCTTAGCCTTTAAATGACCTAGTGGCTTCAAGTTTTTTGCATACAAGATCTCCAGGGTGGAATGCTTTCCACTTGATATTGGAGTTGCAATAGCGAGTAGCCCTTTGTTGATAGACTAGTATGCAGGCTTTAGTGAGGCCTTAAATTTCTTCCATGACGTATAGATTACCTCTAAGTCTAACCTCATTGTTTTTCATTTCAGGGGCTTAAGTTTGCATCATTAGGACAATAATCTCAATGGGTAGGAGAGCTTTGATTTAAAGGCTAACTTATAAAGGGCTTCATCAGTTAGGACATGAAACATTGTCCCATAACCCCAAAGAATGTAAGGAAGTGCATCAACTCATGTGCCATTAACATTAGCCACTCTCATTGTTTGGTGAAGATTGTCTTATTTATAGCCTAGGTTTAAGTAGGTCAAGGTGTAATATAATTGGATACCTCGTTTGGTGCAAAAACTTTAGAATCTATCATTGTTGAATTTAGTATCATTGTTAGTGATGATGGTATAGGGTATGCTAAACCAATACTTAATTGACTTCTAAATTCCCTAATATTCTTTTCCGTAATCTTTGTCATTACTTCGGCCTCTACCCATTTAGTGAAGTAGTCTACGACAATGATAATTTACTGCTAATATCCTATGGTTTTAGGGAATGGTCTGAAGATATTGACTCTCCACTAAGCAAAAGGCCAAGGGCTTACTCTAAGCAACTTGGTGCTTGGAAACCTATTAATTTTGTATGCTTTTGGCACTAGTAGCACTTTTGAATGGCAGCTCAAGCCTTTACCTTTAATGTTGGCCAATAATAGCTAAGGCGGAGTGCTTTGATGACTAGGGCTTAACCTTCTATATGTTTGCTACAAATGCCAACATGTAGCTCCTTAAGGACATTTTATGCCTCACTTATTCGGAGACACCTGAGGTAAGGAAGAGTAAAGAATCATCTATATAGCTACCTATCAATAAGTGTATGCTTGACTTATTACTAAATGAAGTGATGAGCCTCCTTAAGGTCATTCGGTTTGTTGCTATTGTGAATGTATGCTGTTATGGGGTTGAGCCAACAAGGTTAGGAAGGTACAAGTTGTACTTCCATTACATGGCCTATAGATGCATTGATTATCTTGTTTAGCAGGTATATGAGTAAGAGCTCATGGTTAAGGCCAAGCAAGTAAGTCGAGGCTAATTTTATGAAGTAGTCAGCCTATGCATTAATGCTTCTAAAGTGCAACTTGTACTTCCATAACCTAGCTGATAAGTGTATCAATCATCTTATCTAGCATGTATTCAAGGAAGATATCATGGTCAAGGCCAAGTAGGCAAGTCAAGGCCAATTTTGAAAAGTGGTCACTTTGTGCATTGAAGCTTCGTGGGATTTTATGGATGGACCACTTGGTGAAGCCATTCTCGAGCACCTTAATGATTGCAAGTTATTTGACCATTGCATCATCCAACTCGTTGCTCACTTAGGTAACGATAGGTTGTAAGTCTAAGAAGACTTGGAGATGGTAGACTCCAATTGCTTTGGCTAATTTCATTCAACTGATGAGTGCTTCACTCGACTTTGTTGTTGGTGTTAAGGAAGTGGAACTTGATGGCATAGTTGATGGTTGCACCTTTGGGTCCCTTAAGGATGAAGATAGTACTATTACCCTCTCTGATAGAAGAGTCGTCAATGTAGAGGGTCCATGTTGGTATTAGAGAAGCTTTAGGGGTAGTTATGCATTCTATAAGAAAATTTGCCATGGCCTAGCTTTGATGGCTTCCTGTGAACAAAACTAGACACCTTAAGTGTTGAGCTCTATGGCGTATTTGACCATCCTACTTGAGGTATCGATCTTTTAAAGTATTTAGTATAGAGGTTAATTGGTGAGGTTGAACATTAGGTAGCCTTAAAGTGTAGCCAAAGTCGTTGACTGAAGATAACGATAGCCAATGAGAAGTTCTCAATAAGGAAGTATCTAAGTTCTAGTCCTTAAAGGACATGGTTGATGTAGTAAATGCGTCGATGTTCACAACCATCGACTCATGCTAAATCTAAAGGGAGGGTTCAGTCATTGGTATAAAGATAAAGATATAACTTCGCACCATGAACTAGCTTAGACAAGATAAACGGTGAGGGTAAGAAATCTTTAGTTGGTAAAAGGTAGCCTAGCATTCAATGGTTAAGTAAAATTTAGATAGATTTTTAATAGCTTGAAAAATTTTACACATTTGTTGGAAAACTTAAAGATAAACCAGATCAAGATAGCAATACATCCTTTAAGATGTTACACTTATTTGATTGTCTAAGGAACTTACATGTCTCGAATGGCTTGAATCTTTTCGAGGCTAGCTTCAATCCCTTATTGAGTGACCATGTATCTAAGGAATTTTCTAGAAAAGGCCCTAAAAATACACCTTTGTGATGTGCTACGCTAAGGCTAAACAAGGGCGACACTATTAAAGGTGGGTCAAAGCTTACAAAAAGCTTGAAAATATAGGAGATAAACACATGAAATAAAAGAAAACAAGTAAAGCCATGGATGACTCCAAGGATATGACTCACTAAGGTACCTCCATGAACTTATGAACTAGCTTAATATGATGCATGAGTAGCTTAACCTTACTTAAGAGATAGGATAAGAGTAAAAGAATGAGCTTAAAGCGTTACATAAAAGAGAATGCCATGAATTTAATAATAATGACGAAGATGACTATGGCTACATATAAGAGGATATTTATATCCAAAAGTTTAGGGCAACTTACTAAAAATGGAAAATGCTAAAAGGGTATTATCTAAAACAAGTAATATACAAGGAATAAATAAAGGTGTAATAAAAATTGCAGAAATAGAAGCTTCATTAGCAGATTGTTTCATTGGGGGTAGGGATTGGGACATGTGTCAGATAGTCATTGGAGAGGTTCTTGAAGAAGTTAACAAAAGAGTACGATCCAATCCAATGAGTGCTGAGCTAATATGCGAGTATTTTGGGGTTGCATTAGCTTGGACTTAGTCTTAGGAGCTTGGGACAAGTGTTAAGTAAGCTAATCGAGCTATCAGTAGGACTGTCCTTAGGTTGACATTCAATCACTAATAAACAGGATGGGGTTCGGCTTGGTAATTGTAGTAAGTTGGTAATTAGGAGCAATGTGGATTCTTCAAGCATAGGTCAGAATGAGATAATGCGCTTAGCTATTCTCTCAAGCCTTTAAGCTCGAGCTCAGATCAAGGATCCAATGGCTCAATTCCTGTCATTTTACCTAAGTTGATTGGGATTTGGGATCAAATCTAGCTGGTCTTCATTCTATTCTCCTTCACATCGATGGGGGCTAACGTCGACGATATTGAACATGTTAGAAACTTTGAAGTCTTTAGGTAGTTCTAATTGACAGGCATTATTGTTGATCTTCTAGAGTATCTCGAATGATCCTTCAACTCAAGTAGACAACTTGCTCTTCTTCTTTCTTAGGAATCTTTCTTTGCTCAATTGCAACCACAATAAGATGCCAAGCAGAAATTGCTTTGTCTTTCTTCCTTTCGCTTATGCTTCCATCTTCTTAATAGCTCAATTGATCTGTTGAGCAACTTTTTTGTAGATTTGCTAAAAGGATTGATCTCTAGCTCTAGCTTAAGGGTCTTCTTGTTTGGATATGGGTGCTGAGGTACGATCAAGAGGTAGCTCAAGATTAAAGCCTTAGACGACTTCAAAGGGTGTATGCCCAATGGTGTCATGTATTAACCAATTGTAAGCAAACTTTATAATAGGTAAACATTCATCCTAGTTGGTCAAGTTCTTTCCCACTATAGCTTAGAGTGGTAAACTGAAGGTACGATTGACAACTTCTATCTAGCCATTGATTTAGGGGTAGCAAGAAGTGCTAAAAATTAACTTAGTTCCCATTTAATGTTAGAGAGTTTTCCAAAAATGACTTATAAACTTTTGGTCCTAATCTGATGCTATGTTCCTAAGTACTCCATGCAAGTTGACGATCTCTCGCAAAAATAGAAAAGGAATAGTCGAAGTGTTGTTAGTTCTAACACAAGGCACAAAATGTGCCATCCTACTAGATCTATCTATGATGACCATCACTGAATCCTTGCCTCAAGCAATTTAGGGCAATCCAACGACAAAATCCTTACTCAGATCAACCCATGGCCTAGTCGGGACAAGTAAAGGCATCACTTTCCCTTGTTCAGTTGGGCTTTTCTCTTTCTTATAAATTGAATAGCTCTCAACCACTTAATATACATCTCACCTTATCTTAGGCCAAAAGAATCAAGCTTTAAATAACTAATAAGTCCTCTTTTCTCCAAAATGTCCAGAGAGTCCTCTACTTCGAGTTTCTCTCACCAACAACTCTCTAATGGAGTAAGTTGGCACTACATAGAGCTTACTAGTTCGAAACAGGTAACCATCTTCCATACGATACTCATCTACTATCCTCCCTTCTTAGCACCATCCATATATCAGGCCAAAATGAGGCTTTGATGTTTATAAACCTTAACAATTTGGTTCGTAGTTTAGTAAGAAGAGTTTGCCTTCTTAACATAGTTTTAGTAACAACATTGGTCTTACCCTGCATATATTTGATCACAAAATTAAACCCTTCTAAAAATTCTACCCATCGAGCCTATCACTAGCTTTACAGGTATCTTAAGGACTCATGATCAATGTATATGACGAACTCTCTTGGTAGGAGGTAATGTTGCCACATATGAAGATCTTAGATTAAGGCTAGAAGTTCGTTATCTTGTACGAAATAGTTCAATTGTGGTCCTCCTAGCTTCTCATTAAGATAGGAAATAGGTTAGCCTTCTTACATCAACAAAGCTCTTACACCAACATCTAATATGTCACACTCAAGTTCAAATATCTTCTCAAAGTCAAGTAGAACTAATATAGGTGTAGAGGTCAACTCTTCTTTACCTTAGTAAAACTTCTCTCTTCTTTCCCTCCTCATTTGAAGTTTATGTTCTTCTCCGTCAGCTTAGTGAAAGGTGCAACAATGGTGCTGAAACCTTGAATAAAGTAGTAATAAAATGAAGCTAAACCATGGAAGCTCCTTACCTCGGCACAAGTGGTTGGGGTCAGCTAATCAACAATAGCTTAGATCTTTTCATATTCAGCTCATAGACCTCCTCTTCCAACTACGTATCTAAGAAAGACCGCTTCCTCTTGACAGAAACAACACTTCTTCAAATTTCTAAACAATTTCTCAGCTTGGAGATGGTCGGTATGGCTTAGTAGGTCAATGCTATATATAAGGATGTCATTGAAGTAGACTACAACCAATTTCTTGATCAAATTCCATAATACATGATTCATTAATCTTGTGAAGGTACTTAGGGTGTTAAATAAGCTAAAAGGCATTACCAACCACTCATAAAGACCATCTTAGGTTTTAAATGTAGTTTTCCATTTGTCTCCTAGTCTCATCCAAATTTGATGGTAGCTAAACTTCAAGTCAATCTTGCTAAAAATTCTAACACCGTTCAGTTCATCAAGCATATCATCCAACTTCGGGATTAGATACCTATATTTGATCGTTATCTTATTGATAGCTTTACTATCTACACAAATATGCTAAGTAACATCCTTCTTTAGCACAAGTAAAGCTGGTACAACATAAGGACTAAGGCTCTCCCTCACATAACCCTTCTCCAGCAACTCATTAACTTACCTCTATAGTTTAGCTACTTGCTTAAGATTCATTCGGTAAGAAAGCTTGTTAAGAAGGCCGGCACCATGTCTTAAGTCAATATAGTGTTCAATCCCTCAAAAAGATGGTATTCCTTCAAGCAACTGTTAAGGAAACAGGTTAGCATATTCATCAAGCAACTCTCGAACCTTGTTCAATAGCACGACTTACTCTTTCATTTCCAACAATCTTCTTATTAACAAAAGGTCGACTCATTAGATCTGATGGCCTTTCTAAGCTCGAAATGGCTAAGAACCAAGTTCTTCTTGGATCCTTGAGCTAGTTTGGCCTACAATTTGCTTACTTGATTAGGTGTCATAAGGTTCAAAGTGATCTTTCTTCCATCATTCTCAAATGTTCTTGAACCCATCATGTATAACTTTCCGATCAAAGAGCCAAGGTTAGCCTAGCAATACGTGAGATATATACACTGGTAACACATCGTAGAGATTCTCATTAGAATAGTTCTCAATCGAGATAGGTAACAATACTTGCTAGGAGATATGTAGTGCTTCCTTTCCATTTAACTAATGGAGTTTGTACTATCTTAGGTGTGATAAGGTTAGCAAGTTGAGGTTTCAAGCTAAGTTGGCAAATATAACATTGGTGTGACTCCCACCATCTATAATGAGTGTACATACTTGTTCATTCACATTGGATTTGATATGGACTAAGTTTTCTCATTGCTCCTGTTTGATGGATGGTTTAAGGCTCATTGTTGGTCTAACAACTAAAGTCAGCTTGTCTAGATTTTCATCAAATACATTCTCCTTGATAAGTTCTTCATTACTCTTAGTGTTTCTCTCCAATTCTTCTCTTTCTTTAAGTTCCTCATTTGTACTATCCACATAAACTTTTAGAACATCACCCTTAATGACCATGGTTCATCTATTTGAACACTAGATGGCTATGTGCCTGCATCCTTAACATTTAAAGCATTTAATCTAGCTAGTCTTTCGCCATAATCCTTGTCCTTTCTTAAATGTTTTCTTTGGTGCATCATTGTTAGTAGATTAGCTCTTCCACTCAATTATGACATCCATCTATCTATTCGGCTCGATGTTATATTAAGCTCAGTAACTTCCTCGAGTAGGTCAATTAGAATAGACATGTCCACTCATTGGAGGTCAAATTAGCCTATTCTTCCTTTACCTCTCCATGCATTAAGCAATTCTTATGGCCTCATCTAGAGTGACAAGCTATTGTAGCTCTACTACACCTTGGATCTCTGCTCTCAATCCAATTAGGAATCTGGATACTATCCAAATTGAAGGTTCATTCACCTCACATCATATCATATAAGCAATTGAAATTCTCACATGTACTCATTAACAGTGCGATTCCTTTACTTTAGCTCTTGGAGTCGAGCAAAAGTATCCTACAAATAGGTATTTGGCACAAATTTAGCTCTTAGAACTCTTTTCATCTCGGGCCAAGTACTATCCTCTCTATATCCATCTTATCTTCGCATGGCTTGAAAATTCCTCTACCACATCACAGCATACACTGAAAACTTGATTGCAATAGTTTTGACCTTATCATGGTCTTTATATTGATAATAATCGAAGACTCGCTTTACCGTATCTTCCCAATCTAAGTATTTGTTAGCATTCCTAGAACAATTGAAGCTTGAAATCTAAAGCTTCACATGATTAGCAACTTAGGGCTCACGAGCTCTCCTTTTACTTCATAATGGTCCTCTTTATTCTCCTCATCAACTTCACCTAAGTCTATTTTTTTCTGCACATGTCCTCTTACTCCTCTACCTCAATCTTGTCAAGCTAGAAATTATCTTCAAGTAGCAGAGCAATATAGGTAGTGTCACCAACTTCAAGAGTAGCTTAGGGAGTATTGTAGATGACTTCAACAGGTCAAGGGGTATGCATGAATAACTCGAGTCAACTTAGTAATCAACTTAGTCACTTCACCAAATCGTTCATTGGAGCTTCTAAAGGTGTTTTGGGGTTATCAACCATAATGGATAACACTACTATTATCATCTCCACTTCTCCCATTTACTCTTGAATCATTCATCTTTTCCTCAACTTAATCTTATTCCTACAGCAAAGCATACAGTACTTAGATTCTCACTATTATCGAGAAACAATATACACTATCTTTAATCAATCAATCACACACATAGACATAACCTCTTCATATGAATACTAAGGTCCTAATATATTCTACTATAGAACATTACTATGACAGCTACTTTGATGAATAATAGAAATTCCTAATTAGTGCTTGCTCTATTTCTCAAGGCTTGAAAGAGAGTACTTCACAATAGCCGCTACAAAGAACAAGATACTACTTCTACTACTTACCAAGATACTACAGCTATCTCTTATGAAATCACATAAAGCAACAACACTTACTCTACATACACTACCATAGTAGTACTCTAATGCCATACAACAATAACATAACATAATAGTAACTTTCTTGATATGAACCTTTACTTTGATACCAAGATGATACATTGTGCCAAGGGTAGACAAGGGTGATGCTATCGGGAGTAGGTCCAAGCTTATAAAAAGCTTTAAAATGTGGGTGGTAAACATATGAAATAAAAGAGAACAAGCAAAACCACAAATTACTCTAAGGATATGATGCACTAAGGAACCTTCATAAACTCATGAACTAGCTTAATATAATGCAAAAATAGCTCAATGAGGTTACTCATCACCCAACCTTGCTTAAGAGATAGGATAAGAGTGAAAGAGTGAGCTTAAAGCGCTACAAAAAAGAGAATGTTGAATATTCAATGATGATGAAGAAGATGATTGTGGGTACATAGAAAAGGGTATTTATATCCAAAAGTCTAAGGTAACTTACTAAATATGGAAAAGACTAAAAGGGTATTGTAAGAAATAAATAACAGTATAATAGAAATTACAAAAATAGAAGCTTCATTGGCAAATTTTTTATGCGGGGGACTAGGACACGTAGTAGATAGTTGTTAGAGAGGTTCTTAAAGAAGTTGGCAAAAGAATATAGTTGAATCTAATGAGTGCCAAGCTAATCTATGAGTATTCTAGGGTTGCGTCAACTTAGACTTAGTCTTGGAAGCTTGGAAAAAGAATGGTCAAACTAATGAGTAAGTTAGCTACACTGTCAATAAGACAGTCCTCAAGTCGACATTCGATCACTAATGAATAGGATAAGGTTTCGCTAATTTATTATAGTAGGTCAGTAGTTAGGAATAGCTTGGATTTTTAAGTGTAGGTTGGAATAAGAGAATACACCTGGCCATGTTCTCAAGCCCTTGAGCTTGAGCTTGGATCAAGGGTCAATGGCTTGATTCCTTTTACCTTTGTGAGTTAAGCTTCATGTTGTACCTTTGTAGGGTCTTGAATGTTTCACTAAGGTCTCTAAGGTTGTCTTTAGATTCAATGCTTTTGAGAATTATATCATTGATATAGACTTCAAAGCTTCTACTAGGCTGGTGTTAAACATTGTAGTCACTAGCCTATGGTAAGTTGAAACCAACATTTTTTAAGTTGAATGGCATAACTTTATAACAATAGGTGCCAAAATCAGTAACAAAGGACGTATGAACCTGGTCGAGCTCAGTCCAAGTTTGATTATGATTAGGGAATACATCTATGAAGCTTAGCAAGGTGTGACGTGAGGTGGAGTCAATAAGCTAATCAATATGTAGGATAGAAAAGCAATCCTTTAGGTAAGTGTTGTTAAGATTAGTGAAATCAATACACATGTGCCTTTGCCATTGGCCTTTTTGACCATGACACAATTGGCCAATTAGGTAGGGTCCTTACTCACATAAGGTTGGCAATAATGAGTGTTTAGACTTCCATCTTTATTACTATTTGTCATTCAAGGGCAAAGTGTTACTTTTTCTATTTTAGTGCTTTTCCTTTTGGGATTAATGTTGAACTTGACATTAGGGGAAATTCGAGGAATTTTCAATGGAGACCACAAAAGGACATTACTATTGCTACGAGGGAATTGGATGTGTTGTTGCTTTAGGTTGGGTGATAGTAATGTACCAATTTTAGTGAAGTGGTCCTAGAAATTGTCAAGTTAGACAATCTTTATGACTTCTTTAAGTTCTCTCTATATTTTGGGTTTCTTAAGAGTAGAGGGCCTAATTGTAACTACATTCACTATTTTGCCCCATTATAGGCTTATAGATAACAACTATGGTTGAGTTGCTAATTTTCTTTGCGCATGCCGATACTTGTTGGTGTCAGAAACTTGATAACTTAATATGTGGTGTTGATAGATACATTTAGAGCATTTAGGGTTAGTTGTCTAAGGATAGCACTATGTAGGGACCAATAGTTGATGATGAGGAAGTTAATCATGTGGCAAGCAATGTGCTTGCCTTCCCTAAGTTACATAGGTAAAGTGATGATGCCCAACATCTACATTAAGTGATTGTTGAATCTGAATAAGGATTGCTTTTATGGCTTAAGCTTGGCAAGGACCTTATTCTTCATTTGCTCATAGGTACGCCTACAGAGGATGATTGTCAAGCTATCTGTATTACTATGTTTCGAGTAACACTGAAGCTTGTTGTCCTTGCTTTGAAAACCAGAGGGTCGTCATGGGGTTATTAGATGCCTTGAAGGTCATCTTCCAAAAATGTGATAGAGCTATCAATTCATGGCTTTTTATTTTGGACATCAATGGTGTTTAGATACTTCTTATGTTGAGCATAGGCTTTCATTTTAGAGTGCGAGCATACTCTAATTCCTGGCCTAACCATAATGATGTTGACTTAGCCATTTGGTGTAAGGTATTGGTGGTAACCTGGTTGTCATCTCATTGAGGCTTATCTCAAGCTCATCGGGTATCATTTATCAATCTCCATTTCGGAGGTCACGCTTATGCCTTAGGAGGCGTAGGCTATCTTCTTATTATATATTCCTTTATGTAGCCCTTATTGAGGGCTTCTTCTAAGGCATTTTTTAAGCTATTGCATTTATTGGTCATATGGCCATCATAATCATAGAAGTTAGGGTACTTGTTAAAGTCACACTTACCGTGGTTGCCTTGCATTGGCATTAACTACATCAGGATATCCTCATGTTAGATCTTAAGGAATATTTGACTTAGCAACTTTGTAAGCAATGTGTATGACATAAACTGTAGGATAGGGGAGCCTTAGCCATGATTACAACCATCCTAAGCCTTAAATGAGCCAAGTTTGGAATTTTGAAGGAAGTCAAGGTAATCTTTGATTGATGGTTAGTCTGTTTCCTTCTTTTACTCAAGAAGGTTAAAGAATGAGGTCGTCCAAGAATTGAGGCTATCTTCTTGGATGATATAAGAAGCAACCTCCCCTTAGAACTCCTTTATGGAGTTTGTCATTTCATGGAAAATATGAGGAGTAAGGCATGGTCATGTCAAATGCCCTGCATTGTTGCATTTAGCATGATGCTTAGGTCAATAGTTGATATTTCTAAATGAGCCATTGTGAAGCAATGAATTAGGTTTACAAGGACTTTTAGCCCTTATTTAATATTGTTGAGACTTATGTTATCCTTGATGGGCATTTGACTTGCTAAGCAATGCTAATGGAATTGGTCCCCCAATTGTTTAGCAACGAGATTAAGGCTAGCTTTAGGTGGTTGTACCACATCAAGGAAAATTTCTTGAGGGTACTCGAGAAAGCTTTACATGTTATTACTTCACTACAAATATCGAGGTTCATGTGAGAGTGAAAATATACAAAGTATAGGGCTAAGTCAATGGTCCCATCATAGGATTCTAGGGTTGGTATTTAAATGTATGGGGGTAACATCTCCCTAAGGAACTCCTTGATTAAGGGTGATCAACTTAAGGATGAAGATTCCTAAGGCTTATACTTGTGGCACTCCTAATGCTTGGTGAATTGTTTGATGAATTATCTAGGTTGACAATCATGATATTTTGTGAGTAGACCACAAAGGGTTCAGCTCGATTGTTGGCAGAGAGACCTATCCTATTTCTCAAGGCTATTAGGTTAGCATTTCCCCATACAATGTCACCTTATGGTTGAGCATCATCTTTTGGTGAGTGGATGGAATCTTAGATGACATCCTACTCGACCTGGGACTAAAGATTAGTAGTCGACCCCTTTCGAGATTATCTAGGTGTATAGTCAAGCCTTAGAGCATTTGCTTGACCTTAGTAAGGCTATTTAACTGGTCATGTAGCCTCGATGGGAGTAAAGTTAGGTTATTAGATGTCTTCATTGAAGGGATACTAATTTGAGTGGTTAATGATAGGGGAAGGCACCCCATCTCTTGCTAACCATTGAAATGATGGCCTATAGGTGGTGTTTAAAGTGTCTAGGATATTTTTAGGTTCTTTTGAGTTGGTACTTATACAATGGGTACTAAATATTGATGATGATTTTTCATTTAGGTCGTATTGGGCTTCACTGGGCCTACAAAATAGTAGAGGCATCAAAATGAACACTAAAGTTTCCTTCGATATGGTTGCTTCGATGCTTAAGTAAGTCTTTAACTAGTAAGAAAAACTCAATGAGTATGGTAGAGTATTTATGTAAATCACCTTCAAGTTCCTATGAAAAGTCTCATTCAAGTACGTTGATGGGCCATATTCATAGTTGTAGGTTAGGGGAGCTAGATGTAGCTTAGGCGGCTTAGCTATAACTTAACAATTCTCATCAAGTAAGGTATGGCTCTTAACATGACAGCCTAATAATGAGCTTAATTGCATCCTACCCATAGAGCATCTCATTATATTAAATGTATTGTGGCTTAGTGGAATCCACTAGATATGGTACGTTTTGTCAAGGACATTAAGCTAGGGGGATCGAGCACCTACTTATCCTATGTTACGTAGCTATAAGGGCCTCACATTATATGGGGTGTTCAAAGTGCTGGGGCATCAAGCACTTCATTTAGTCATCTAGGGCACTTCTCTTAGTTCATTGGGCTTAGCTCTCTTCCTAGGCCTTAAGGCTTATTTTAAGTGTTGAGGCCTATTCCTATTTTCAACCTTTAATAAGAATATTATTTAACTTATTAGTTTTTAGTAAAATCTAAAATATATATTGTAGATACCCCATTTTTACCCCTTATAATTTTAGGAAAAGGGTCTTAATACAAAAATAAGAAAAAGAAAAAATACAGAAAAAAATACAAAAAATTTCAACAATTAGAAAAAGAATAAAAAAGAGAAAAATAAAAAAAAATGTTTAGCCATAGGACATTTTTTAAGGTACTTAAATTAGGGTTATGGAATATTTTGAACCTCATTCGAGCTTAAATTAATTTATTAATAAGCCTTAACCCATTTAGGATAAGTTTTGGCTTAAGGGTTTTTCTTTTTTTGTCCATTTATTTATTTAATAAAAGAAAAAGAGAGTCCTTCACAATAGGGCTAAAAGCCCCATCATATTTTAGGCTGGGCTAAATAGGCCCTTACATGCCTAAAGTCCAAGCATATGAGTGCTTAGCATTTTAAAACACGCGCCTGCTTGGGTGCGTAAGTCACATGCTCTATACGTAACCTTAGTTCATCTCCTTCCTTGAGTGTTTCCAAAGGAATGAACTAAAGGTGAAGAAAAATTTAGGTTTTTAGAACCTTAATCCAAAACAAATCAGATTGAATCATTATTGTTTCTAAATGGATTTTGTAGAATTGTGACTAAATAATTGTTGAAAATTACAAATCCAAAATGATAATGTTAAATCCAATAAACTAACAATTTTTAAAGATTCAAATCTAAATTAGCTTTTATTAAGATGGATTTGAAATGATAAAAAAGATTTGATCTTGAGTTCTACATATATAGATCATGCTATAAAGAAAAGACAGTTCTAATCATCTTCACCACATAAGATTAGGCCTCACTCGAACATGAAGTTCACATCTACGATGAACCACCATCGAACCCCTCTCTCTCTTACAACTACACAACACCATGCCCCAACAATCCTCATCCACTATGCAATAAGCACGATATAAGCCAAATGCTACACCTTCCCTTTCGTAAACTAATCCCCATGCTTCATTGAACCCAACACCAAGCATCCTCACTACAGTGGCAATATAACCACATCTTCTCTTCATGCCAATAGTATTACACCATAAGACAACACATACAAACTAACCATCATTATTACAACCCCACCGTCCAATAAACTAAATGCCTTCCCTCTTGGCAACCCCCTATCGATTGTAACCACCGCACAACCTAACACACAGTCCTACTCACACCCCATCTCTCTCGATACGACAACCCCACTCTCTTCTACATGATAACCATTACCTATCCACAACCAGCAACACATAGTCCAACTACTCCATACCTACTATACAACACCTCACTTCCCAAAATACAACCTAACATCAAGCCCTCTCTCTCTTTTTCGACAACTAATTACGTATAGCGACCAACAAGTAGCATGCATGACCCATTCTCTAGTGATCCCAAACAAACTGACCTCACCACTCCACTATCGCAACTCCATAGTAAACACACCCAACCATACACACCATTCTTGGGATCCCCTCTTAACCATGTCATACTATTATAGCCACCCAAACGCAAACAGAACCACCATCGCCACCAAACCTAGTTCATTGTCTCAAATACCCAATTGATTAACTTAGAAAAACCACCAAATCACTCTAACAAACCTTAACATTAGTACTACAACCCCATTCTTCAATCTTATTCGCATAAATAATAAATTTCTCACTCATTTTGGTGCGCAAATTGACTAGAATTCAACCACCCCGAAGCTCCTCTTGGGACTCAATTTTGGCCAACTTAGATCCAAGGATTCAAATCGAATCAACCCACCTAACTCGTGGTCCAACCCAACAACTCATGTGCCTCCTTTCCTAACTCAAGTTCGGCCCATTCTTTATTTTCTTTTGTTCTTTTTATTTATTTATTTTGTTAGTTATTTATAAATAAAAAGTAAAAAAAAAAAAAGAGGGCCTTTTCAATAAAAGTGTTTTCTTAAAAAAAAAATCTTTTTTTTGAAATTTTTTTAAATAAAAGGTTAGTTGAAAAATGTGTTTAATACTTGGAAAATGCTTTTTAAAAAATTAAATTAATAAACCCTTTCTAAAAATTAAGACCTTTTTTTTTCTAGAATTTTTAAAAATAGAAAGAATCTAACTTAGAGTTATTTTAGAAATTTTTCTTTAGTAAAAATAAGTGGATTAAAAACGTAAACTAGATGGATTTTAAAAAATTCAAACAAAATAACTCATTGATGTTTTCGAAATGAACTATGAACATTTGATCTCAACTAACGAGTACTTAGGCATCTTTGAGGCTATGTAAAATTTATATAAACTTTATTTTTCCCATCTTTTTTTTTTGTAAATTATAACTCTAATTCCCTATATTTTGTAAACTGAATACAATTTCATTTTTTGTTGGTGAGTGAGCTTTGTTTTTTTTTTTTAAAAAAAAAGGTAATTTTGAAAACTAAACCTAATTTCGAAAAATTAATAGTGATACTTGTTATGGTTTAATAAGTGGCCCTCAATTTTAGAAATCTTTGGTTTCCATTAAAATCAACTTTATCAAAGATCGGTAGCTATGTAGTAATCAATCTATCCAATTGAGTACAACTTAATTCTTTTCCCGACTCTGATTGGGTAGTGACTCCAAAGGATTTTCAATTTAAAAAGAAAACCGAAATTTTCCTTTTTCCCTAATCAAGAGTTCATATTAAATGGGTTAGGGTTTAGTATTAATTAGAATGAGGAAAATAAAATTAAAATATAGAAACAAAAAAATCAAGCTTAATAGCTTAGTGACTCTATTAGAGACGTCAAGAGAGCTAGCCACTTGAGTTTTCCAAAATAAGGATTATTTTCAAAAATAACTAAGTTGACTTGTAAATTGTTCATGTAAATTTTCTTTTCCTTTTTCTTTGTAAAATATAAATGCTCATACTAACCTATTTATTGCAACTCACCTATGGGGTTTTCTTGTATAAGTTTCATTTTATGAGTCATATGTATGGTAGATACAGTTAGAACCATATTGTCTTAGGACCTTAGGTGGGAGCCATTGTGTAAGCTTCGAATATTGTAGGGTAACCACCTTCCGAGGCCAATCGAGCTACCCTACTCAAGTTTTGATGTGTCTAGAGAAACATTTCTTTAGAAACTTTTAAGGTCACCAAACTTAAGGACTTTTATAACCTACCCTTTTGCTTACATGAAAACCTTTTTTAATGAATTGGTAAGAACTTGTAATAAGGTAAACCCAAATAGAGAAGTGCAATTGTGAAGTTGTATTTTTTGTTATATTTTTTTCCCTTGTATTCTTCCTGCATGGTCATTTTGTAATTTTCCTTATAAATATTTTTTAATGATTACATGTAAAGTTTAGAATAGGCTTTGATTGCAATTTTATTTTTTGTAGATATAACTAGATTAACTTAAGCTACTTTCGAAGAAATCCATGTTCATCCACCTCATAGGCCTCAAAAACACTCCAAACTTGGTTCCAGCTTTTTAGCCTAAATAGATAGGAATTCATTAAAAGAAAAATTAAGCCTATACTATCTCTGCAAAAGATTACTGTGAATATTACTCTAATGTAGGCAGTAGTATATTTATGGGAGCTTGAAGCTATCGCATTTTGCCTTGGCCCACACCAAATGAGTCCAACCATTGAAGATTACTCTTGATTGCTATGGGCCCTTACTATTACTGGTGTGCCTAGGAGCTCAATTATTACTAGGACTTACTAGGGAAAAATTGAACTAAAATGAGTCTTTCAAGATATCAAAGAAAATTAGAGGGAAATGGTTCACAATCGAATGAGAGTAGCTAACATAAAGTTGCTCGGAGAATGTGACTCATCAATTAACACAACATGACTTGACATCTCACTTGATATGACACACAAGTTGAGGTTAAGATCCACCCAAAACTAATCCTGAGCTACTTGGCATGATTAGATAAGAGTATAAGGGGTATGGACTTGGAGAGGGTTATCTCACAAGAACAGAGTATTCAGTATTAAGATGTCAGTTATGTTCGGCTTACAAGAGAAAAGGACTATTTATAGTAAGTCCTTAGGGTAGCATTACAAATAAAGAAATTAAAAGAAGCTCATGAATTTCGAATCACAGTCAGATACAATATCTCTCGATACTCCATGGAGTCGCACAATTTCCTATAAAAAGAGGTTAGCAATGAATAAAGCATCATTAGTCCTGTCGCAGGCAATGAAGTGGTCCATCTTACTGAACTAATCGACCACTACCATGATCGAATCATGTCTTCTCGGTGTGTGGGGAAGGCCGCGCATGAAATCCAGCTTATATTGATCTATATCTGCTCAGGAATTGGCAAGGGCATGTATTCTCCATAGGGCTCTCTCCTCTCTTTAGCATACTTACACACCTTATACCCCTCAAGTATTCAATACACATCCCTCATCATCCTAGGCTAGTAAAAATGCTCCCTCAATATTTCAATCATTCTCTTTTCCCCCAAATGGCTAGCCAGACCCTTGGCATGAGCTTCTTGAACCAATAGCTCCCTTATAGAACCACTTGGCATGCACATCTTCTTGCCCTTCATCAAGAACCCCTCACTCAAGTAGAATCTATCCACAACTCCTCTATTACTACACTTGGTTACTAAAGGCCCAAAATGTGGGTCATGCTCAAATCGATTAGGTAAAGTGTCAAATCCAAGCACTTTAGCTAGCAATGTCATAATGAGGGTATGACGATGAGAAAGTGCATCAGCCACTGTATTAATGCTTCCCTTCTTATACTTAGTGACATAGCAAAAGGTCTTTAGGAACTCGACCCACTTGGTGTAATGCCAAGAAAGCTGCTACTACCTACGAAGATGCTCGAGAGATTCATGATTAGAATAGATGATGAATTCTCTCAACAACAAGTAATGTTGCCAGTTCTAGAGTGTACGGATAAGGGCATAGAACTCCTTTTCGTAAGCTAAGTAATTCAGGGCAGTACCTCGAAGCTTTTTGCTGAAGTAGGCAATGGATCGGCACTCCTGCATAAGTACAACACTAATGCCAACACTAGATGCATCACATCCAACCTCAAAAACCTTCTCGAAATCTAGTAGGGCAAATACTGGAGTGGACATCAGCTTACACTTTAAATCTTCAAAACTCCTCTAAGCCTTTTCTGTCTATTTAAACTCAATGTTCTTCTTGGTTAATTCAGTCAACAGCATAGTTATGGAGTTGAAGTTTCGGATAAATCTTCAATAGAAAGAGGTTAAGCCATGGAAGCTCCTGACTTCAACTGCACTTGTCGGTGTAGGCCAATCATTAATAGCCTTGACCTTTTCCCCATCAACGCAAACTCTACTCCCTAAAACGACATATTTGAGGAATATGATCTTGGTCTGACAGAATGCGCATTTCTTCAAGTTGCCGAATAATTTCTCGACATGGAGTATATTAAATACCAATCTCAAATGTCCAATTTGAGCAAGAAGGTCGGTACCGTAGACCAGAATATCATCAAAATAAACCACAACGTATTTGCTTATCAATGCTCGAAGTATATGATTCATGAGTTGCATGAATGTACTTGGGGCATTAGTTAAACCAAATAGCATAACCATCCTCTCAAATAGACCATCCTAAGTCTTAAAGGCTATTTTCCATTCATCTCCCGGTCTCATTTGTATTTGATGATAGCTACTCTTTAGATCTATTTTCAAAAAGATGTACGCACCATGTAACTCATCAAGCATGTCATCCAACCGCGGGATTGGGTATCAATACTTAACAGTAATCTTATTGATGGCACGGTTGTCAATGCACATCCTCCATGATCCATCTTTCGTTAGTACTGGTACAGCTGGGATGGCACATGGGCTTATGCTCTCATGGACATATCTGCAATACACCAACTAATTAACTTGCTTTTTCAACTCGGCTGCTTGTTTAGGATTAGTCTATAGGTGGGTCAATTTGGTAGGGCTACTCTAGGTTAAAGATCAATGCAATGCTCAATTCTTCTCAAGGGAGGTAAGCCTCTTGGCATCTCGGATGGAAATAGGTTGGCAAATTCCTGAAGTAGTTGCAGCACTTTGGCAGGTAAGTTCTCGACCTTTCAACCTCTAGCAGTCTCTTGACCAAAAGGAGTACATAGTCTTCGGGTTTGACCTCTTGTGCAAATTGAGCTCGGGAAATCACTAAGGATTTCCATTGCATAGATCTCACAACCTTTTCTTGGGCTTCTTGCACTTCCTTAGGACTCATCTACATCAATATAACTTTCTTCCCATCCTTTTGAAACATGTAGGTGTTTCTATACCCATCGTACAACACCCTTAAGTCAAATAGCCGTGGTCAGTGGAGTAATATGTGGGATGCACACATGGGCAGGACGTCACATAGCACCTTGTCCCTGTATCTATCACTAATAGTAATCAGCACTTTGACTTGCTCGGAAACGTGTAATCCTCCTCTCTCGTTCAGCCAGTGAATCTTGTATGGCTTGGGGTGTGAAAGAGTTGGTAATTTTATGGCCTTAACTACTCCTTGCAAGATGACGTTGGTACAGCTCCCTCCATTAATGATCACAACACATAGCTTGCCATTCACCCAACAATTTGTACGAAAGAGGTTCTCTCTCTACTCATTCTCATCAGCCACAAAAATACTGAAAGATCGCTGAACAACAAAGCAATACTCGACACTACCCTCAAGGGATATCTCGGCTCTTGAATCTTCCTCAAATTCTTCCAGCATATGATCGATTGCCACTTCTTCCTCTCCTTCACTCGTACTTTCTACTTCAAACTAGGGCTTATCTCCTTTGATGGTCATGACTTGGTGATTCGGACATTGACTAGCTACGTGTCCATAGCCGAGACGCTTAAAACATTTGATTTCTTGGGTTTTTTGTCCTGAGCTCTAACCTTGGTCTCTTTGGATCTCAAGTTCCTCAGTCCTACTCTTACCTTGGCCCTCATCTAGTCGGCTCGACATGTGACTTTGGCATTTAACCTCAGATTTGTTTGATGCCCTGTCACTCCTTGCTCAGTTCGGCTGGCTATGCCTACACGACATCATTATTCTACTACTCAACATCCGGTTAGCTTGGTTCCACTGTTGCCTTTCAACTCTCTAGGCTACATAGATGGTTTCACCCAGCCTCTAAGATCCTATTTACTAAGACAGCTAAGTTGGTCACAATAGTAGCAAGATCTTGTATCTTCTCATCAGTAATATGTAGTGTTTATTGGCTAACTCGACCACGATCATGAGCATCACTCTCGACATCGTGAATCTCTCCCTATATACTAGGGTTTAACATTCTCAATATAAGCTTTAGTAAGGATACTTCACGTAAATGCTTTCTATACATAAATATCTCAAACAATAGACATAGCAGACTAACACTACATAGCTCTCGATCTCAACCTCAAGCTCTAATACTAGAAATATATGGTGTGCCTAAGAGCTCAGTTATCACTAGGACTTACTAAGGTAAAATTGAACAGAAATGGGTCCTTCGAGATATTGAAGAAAATTAGAAGGAAACAATTCACAATCGAATGAGAGTAGTTGACTTGAAGCTGCTCGGAGGATATGACTCACCAATGAACACAGCATGACTTAACACCTCACTTGATATGACGCACAAGTTGATGTCAAGGTCTACCCACCACTAATCTTAAGCTACTCGGGAAGATTAGATAAGAGTGTAAGGGGTATGGGCTTAGAGAGGGTTATCTCATAAGAACAGAGTATTCAGTATTAAGATGTAAGTTATGTTCGGCTTACAAGAGAAAAGGACTATTTATAGTAAGTCCTTAGGGTAGCGTTACAAATAAAGAAATTAAAAGAAAGTATTTACAAAAAAGGGATTCCTAATATATACGAAAAGGGTAAAAAGGACAACAAACCAAAAATGGAAAAGTAGTTAAATGTCAAACGAGGTGGACAGCGGTAGTATAACATTGGTCCCATATGAATATTCTCTAAGCACAGCAGGCGGGAAGGGTCAAAATGTTGCGGCACTAAAGGAATCGAGACAAGAGAAATGGTGGTATGCTAAGAGAAATTACTCGGCCGTTTAAGTGAGTCTCTCATCACTCGACAATAGATTCTCGGCAGTAGTTTGTCAGAGTACTCAATATAGGGTCCTCGACAAGGGAATGATCGGTATCATCACTATCAATTATACAAATCACTATATGACAATGTAGGGAGCTTAGGGAGTTCAACCACATTTCTTCGATGTATAGTTTCTTATCATCACAGGTTACTGAGAGAGAATTCTTCGAGAGAGGGATCGGAGGTCTAGGAGGCGTGTATGAGTAATGGGACCGCTGATTTTGGCAATGCATCAATTACTGATGATATCTATGTCTCGAACTTAGAAGCTATTATACCGAAAATCTTTAGCAAGCTACTAGGAGTTAGAAAAGTCAAAATAACAGGATTTTGGTTCAAGGGAAGATTATTTAGATAGAGGACATCATTAACTAGTTTTCTACAGAATTGGAACATAAAGAAAAGCAAAACATTTTTTATATAAACCTAGAAACTTGGCAACAGCATCGAGTTAACACCTATATCTTAGTAGTCTTAAATGCCATTCCATTCCCCAATGAAAAATGTTGGGTCCACTTTAGAGTTGCAGAAATGATAACCTAATTTCTTAAAGGGAAATCGTACATACTCGTTCTCTTAATTGAACATATCCGCTCACTGAATCATCTCAAAAAGAAGAAACATATAGATCTAAAGACCAACATAGCTTTGATTTTAGTCTAGTTCATTAGCGGCATGAGAAGTCACCAACTCGATTTCAACTGAGCCGAGTTCACACGATAATATGACCTCATCAAGTCTTTTGAAGAATGAATTAAGCTGCCTAATAGTATAGCCACTCGTTATTGGGTTCAATAAGTTTAAGGTATGAAAGCTGGAGAACTACTTTGGACATTTAGATGGTTTTCGATTAAGGAAATGGTTAAAGAGTGTGAAGGTTTCAAAGTAGTACCTCTGATTAGCTTCAACCTCTATACTGAACACATTCCAACCAACGAACTTACTTAGAACATGATTCCAAGGTCATCATTAGAGCCCATCTCACTTGACTTTCATGACCATGACATACTTGTAGTTGATAAGGTAACTAAGCTTCTAAGAATTTAAGCTCTTTAGTGTAAAAGGAAGACCACCCCTACTACCAAAGGGATACCTAGTAGAAGTCAGACAACCAAAGGATTTCTTTATCACCAACTGCAAAAGCTAAAGGATACGGAAGAGATAAAGGAGAAAGAAGAAGTCTAAGTTATAGCCGAACTTGAGAAAGCAGGTGAAGGAGAGCAAGAATTAAAATCTTGTTATGAAGAATACCATCAAAGGATAAAGGCATTAGAAGCATAGCTTAGGAAAGTCATAAGCAAGGAGATGGAGACTCCTAAGATTCAGAAGAGGAAGAAGACATAAGTCGAATCCAATAGCAATAAGAAGAATAAGGCATAGTTGTTCTTTTTTTCGTTTCTTTTAGGAATTCTTTTTTTGAATGTAATGAGTGATGTAAAGCTTTACAATTGCAAAGATTAATAAAAGTTAGCTATGTTTTTCTATATTATGGGTCTCTTGCTAATTTAAATTTCCTTACATTTGTATGTTGTACATTTTTGCATTTGTACATTTATACTCTTTTTCAGAAAAAATGTATATATGTGCTAACTTTTTGTGAAGTGCTCTCATCAAATTTCAAATAGCTCCCAAATGTCAAGCCTTTCAAAGGAGTTTGATCAAAACTCTTTCCCAAACTGGAATGGCCACTGAAGGAGACAATAATAACTATAACCTTGAGATCACTGATCTTATTAAGTTGGGATTCCATTCTTTGGAAAGGGCTACGGAAAGAATGGTAAACCATATGAGTTTCCTTGTAGATAGCATCGCCTTACTCTGAGCCACAACACTAGCTAACGAAGAGAGCTTAAAGGCCCATTACGGGAAGAATATTGAAGCTGCCAAAGCAAAGGATAATTATCTAAAAGACCCATTTGAGTTAGAAGGAGTTTATCTAAAGATTAACCCAACGTTCAAGCTTAATACATATATATCCCTAACTAACACAAGGTCGACTAACTCGAGGCCTAGTGCAAATTGTTTAAAAGAACTAGAAAGGAAGTTGACCCAGCAGATAGCCAAAAATATGAGGGTACTTAAGGGCTATGATGGTTTTGAACAAGCTGGAACCGCTAAATTTTCTACATATGACATTGGAGCATACTCCGAAAAGTTTAAGGTACTGGAGTTTGAAATATATAATGGGACAGGATGCCCCAAGCGTCATACTAAACTATACGTAAGGAAGATAGGTAAATATGTTCAATATGACTAACTCTTAGTATAGACATTCCAAGATAGTCTGATAGGTTCAACCCTGACTTGGTATGCCCAACTCAACTTAAACTAAATAAATACATGGAAGAAGCTCACTAAGGCATTTTATGAAAAATATAAGTTCAACATTGAAGTGACTTTGACCATGATAGATTTGGCTACCCTGCAGAAAAAGAATAATGAGTCACTTACAGAGTATGCTTAAAGATAGAGATCCTTAACTGCAAGTGTATCTACTCCTAAGATCAAGAAAGAGCTTACATCAACTTTCATTAATACTTTAGAAAGGCCCTATTTTTCTCATTTGATCAAGCAAGCCTCATCCAGTTTTGTTGGGGTAATGGTGGTAAGGGTATAGGATTGAAAGCACCATCTCCTTTAATAAGGTTTAAGAACCGTTAGATAGAAGACCATTTACTTCATCTTCCATTTCCAGACTAGCAATCACCAAGCCTAAAGAATCTAGAGTCAACATGGTAAATTTATATGTTAGATCGAATGCTCAAATCTCTTTCAAGACAAATCTACCTCCGGTTCAACATTAGTTTAGAAATTAACCTCAAGCCAATAGGGGCCCTAGATAGTTTACCAAGATACTAATCCCTTTAAGTCAGGTCTTCGAGAAGTTGCAAAAGGATAATTTGATTCAACATGAGCTCCCTAGTAACTGATATAGGTTGAGAATTTACGATCCTAATTAGAAATACAAGTATCATTATTGGCAGGTAGGGTACTCAACTTATGCATGTTAAAGATTGAAGCACAAGATTTATGACTTGATAGATGAAGGGTCAACACAGTCAGACTTTGTGGAAGCCCCAACTCCAAACATGAACAATAACCCCCTACTTAACTACAGCATAGTTATTGGTATGATTTATGATGACTTCACCATCAACATGATCAATCTAGACAAGAATCCTAAGGTTTTTGAGTTCTAAACATGCAAGTAGGCCCTAAAGCCAAGAGATAGACTTTCCAAGTATCGGTAGCACCAAAAAACTACAAAGTTGCCCCTTTTAACTATTAAGTAATAAATCAGGAGAAGTTATCTATCACCTAAGGGAGTAGCTTGAGAGGAAGAACGTGCCGAAAGAGGCAAATGACAAAATGGCTGAACATGTAGAAGGGCTATCCACCTTTACTAAAATGATCATATCAAGTGAGCACAAAATAATGGAAATAACTCATTAAGACTTCGGAACCCATATCGTTAATGGGTTTGTTGATGGCATCTAAACCACATAGAGAGGCTCTATTCTGCACCTTGAAGGAGGTTAAAGTTCCTCATGAAATGTTAATTGAGAAGATGGGACTAATCATCAATTCTATCCTTACTATGGATCAAATTTCTTTTTTAGCAGAAAAATTAGGAGAAAAAGGTAATCAACACACGAAACCACTTTTTATAATGGTAAAGAGAAATGATATAATCATTAATAGAGTATTCATTGATAGTAGATCATTGTTGAATGTCTGCTCACTTGCCAACCTAGATCTATTGGGCGTTGATACAACCGTGATCAAGCCTAGCTCTACAACAGTTAGGGCCTTTAATAGGTCCATAAGAGGGATTATAGGAGAGATAGACTTACTCATGAATATCGGCCCTTAGAACTTCAATATCCAATTCTAGGTTTTGGACATCCCAAGATCTTTCAACTTACTCTTAAGAAGAACCTAGATTCATGTATTATGGGCCTTACCTTCAAGCCTGCAAAGGCCATACCCTATGTAAGGAGTAAAGAGCAGGAAGAGTTTGGTCTATAGATGTTTGAAGAAGTGTGTATAATTATCAATCCCAATAGAGAAATGAATGAGAAAATAGAGTTTAAGGAATGCTAGATTGGTACCTATGGCCTTGGTTACAACTCGACTTGAGTAGAAGAATTTTAAAAGAAATAAGTGAGGGGTAAGAGAGGCAACAGATTGTACTATGCCCCAAAAACCTTCTCACGATTGATCGATACATTTATCTAGGTAGAGACTTGAGCCTTGAAATCTACCAAAGAAGGATCAGCAAGCTTAGGTTACAAACTCTAACACCATTTGGATAGTTAGGTCTCCATCCCTATAAAGGGCAATAGGTCTTCCCTAGGGTAAAGGGTGAACCGTAGTTTAAGTATTTCTTGAATTTTTATTTTCAATTGTTATTGTTCCAAATGTATTAGTAAACCTTTTCATTCGGTGAATAAAATATTAGTTCCTTTCCTTTGTTGTGTTTTAGTTCTCCTTTACTTACATACACTTTTCTTTATATACTTTACCCAAATCCAATAATTTGAACAACAACTAGGGATACCTCACATAGGTAGACAATGAGAATACCGATACTACTTTCAGCCCTACTAAGTTAGTCGTCAGGAGTGATGTTAGCAACTACAGTGATATGTAAGAGAAATGGAAAAAGCATGAACTAGGCAGAATTTCCATTAACAAACCAATTGAAACAATTAATGTAGGGACTAAGGATAATCCGAAGAATCTGAAGATTGGAGGGAATTTGAAAGAGGAGCAAAACGTAGAAATGACCACACTATTGACTAAATATCAAGACGTGTTTGCATGATCTTCTGATGATATGCTTAGGCTAGATCCATCAATTGTAATTCATTGCTTACTCATATGAGATGACATCAAGCCTAAAAAGCAGAAGTCAAGAAGATTTTGACTCAACATTCTTTTAAAAATCAAGGAAGAGGTTAAGAAGCTACTTAAAGTCAATTTCATTGAGGTATATGATTATTTAAGATGGGTAGCTAACATTATCCTAGTGATGAAAAAGAATGTGAAAGTTAGAGTGTGTGTAGATTTTCGAGACCTTAACTAGGCAACACCTAAAGACAACTTTCCTTTGCCCCATATCGATGTCTTGGTAGATAATACAGTCAGGAGTCATTTCTTCTCATTCATGGATGGTTTCTCGAGATATAATCAAATTTAAATGTTCAAAGAAGATAAGGCTAAGACGACCTTCATTACAACTTAGGGCATGTTTTGCTACAAAGTGATGCCCTTCAAACTCAAGAATGCTAGGGCAACATACTAAAGAGCAATGGTCATAATCTTTCATGACAAAATGCATAAAGAAAAATAAGTATATGTTGATGATATGATTGCAAAATATAGAGAAGGGGAGGATCATATAGATAATTTAAGGAAGTTATTCGATAGATTAAGAAAGTTTCAGTTGAAGTTGAACCTAGAGAAGTATACCTTTAGAGTAATATCAGGGCAATTGTTAGGCTTCATAATTAGTCAAAGAGGCATCGAAGTGGATCTCAATAAAGCCAAAGCCATAATTGACATGTCCCCTCTACATATACTTAAGGAAGTAAGAGGTCTCTTGGGCTGTTTAAATTACATAACACGGTTTATATCTTAGCTAACTAATAAATATCACCCTTTGTTTAAGCTATTAATGAATGCTAGTGTCAATTGGGATGAGGAATGTGAAGAAGCCTTCATGAAAACTAAGGAATACCTTATGAATCCTCCAATGTTGGTAGCCCCTAGACTTAAGAGGCTGTTATTCTTATACCTTATTATATTGCTTGAATCTATAGGATGTATGCTTAGCCAGAATGATAAGGAAGGGAAAGAGCAAGCTATTTATTATTTAAGCAAGAAATTTATAGAAGGGGAGCAAAAATACTTAGAAATTGAAAGAACATGTTGTGCATTAGTTTAGGTCATGCACCGGCTTAGATAATACAGCTCTACTATTGGATTGAGTTAATTACACAACATGACACCTGGAAGTATTTGGTAAAGAAACTAGCCCTCATTAGCAGAACTTAGAGTGGTAGATGTTATTATCAAAATTCGACATCATGTATGTGAACCAAAGTCCAGTCAAAGGGCAAGCCTTAGTGGATCAATTGGCTAATAATCCCCTTAAGGTTACTCCTCAAGAAGTGCAAGTTGGATTTCCCAATGAAAATATCTTGGTAGCTAAAAATGATTCTGATAGCGAGGTAGTTGAAAAGCCCTTAAATTGGAAGATATTCTTTAATGGAGTAGCCAATGTGTTTAGGTGTAGAATTGGGGCAACACTGATATACCCTGAAGATACACAATTCCTAATGGCCGAAAGATTCATTTTCTTGTATATTAACAATATTGTAGAATACGAGGCATGTATTATGAGACTTAAAATGGCGTTAGATAAGGAGATATGGGAATTAGATGTATATGGAGATTCTTCATTGATCATTGGCTAAGCTGAGGTGAATATAAAACAAAGGACCCCAAATTGGTAGATCGGTTTGAAGAGATTACATTCACATATGTATCAAGGGCTTTGAACTAGTTTACTGATGCTTTAGCTAAATTAGTCCATGATTCAGATATCTAGTGGAGTATAGATTTAGCTGCTTAAGATTAAAGTTGAAGAAAAGCCTACTTTCTGCTGGCAATTTAGAATACACATGATGAAAAGCCTCAATACTACGATATCAAAACATTCTTACAAAAAGTTACATACCCTGATGAGGCTGAGAAAAAGGATAGGAAGATAATCAAAAGATTGGCTACTGAATACTTGATAAGTGAACTTACCTTATATCGACGATCATTTGATGGTACACCCCTACGATATGTAGACAAAAGGGAAGCATAAGTGTTGATGGAGGAAGTGCATGAGGGAGTATGCGGCCCCTACATGAGTGATTACATGCTCACTAAGAAAATCATGAGAGTAGGATATTATTGGTTGATTATGGAGGGAGATTGCATCAAACATGTAAGGTACTACCACTTGTGCTAGGTTTAAGTGAACAAAGTAAATGCTTTGCTTCAAGAATTACATACATTGTCTTCATTATGGTCATTTTCAATGTGGGGTGTATACATCATCAGCTTGATCACTCTAAAGGCATCCAACGATCATCATTTCATACCGGTAGCAATTGATTATTTCAGTAAGCCAATTAAATCCTCTTCTAACTCGAGTTTTACTAAAGGGGTTGTGGTCAAGTTCATTAAGAGAGACATTCTAGCATGGTATGACACTCCAAATACAATTATTACTGATAATGGTACGAATCTTAACAACAAACTCATGATAGAGTTGTGTCAACAATTCAAAATCATACATAGAAATTCTTCTCCCTATCGACCTTAGATGAATGGGGTTGTAGAAGGGGCCAACAAGAATATCAAAAGAATCATTGAAAAAATGGTGGTCACACATTGAGATTAGCATGAAATGTTGCCATTCACACTTAAGACTTATTGAACTTCTATTAAAACGTAAATAGGGGCAATGCCCTACTCGTTGGTATATGGGATGGAAGTTGTATTACTAGTAAAAGTCGAGATCCCATCTCTTAGAGTGTTGTCAGAAACTCAATTAGATGAGGCTAATTAGATAAAGAAGCGCATCGAGCAGTTAAATCTAATTGATGAGAAAAGGTTAACAACCTTATGTCACAACATATCCTATCAGCAACGAATGGCCGGATATTTTAACAAGTGTGGCCCTAGAGTTAGTATTGAGGAAGACTCTTCCTAATGTATAAGACTCTAAAAGGAAATTTTCTCTAAATTATGGAGGTCCTTACATTGTAAGGAGAGTGTTGCTTGGAGGGGCCTTGATTTTATCTCAAATGGATGGTCTAGACTTGAAGGACCTTGTAAATGCTGATGCAGTAAAGTTATATTACCCTTGAAAAATCAATGGAATTTTTGCTCAAATCATGAAATGTGAGCAATATTTATACTACTATCATTTTATTTTCATTTTCGACAAGTAAAATTGGTATCCCTAGTGGTTGTTGGCATTAGGTAACACCCCCCACCCTTTTCTTACTCCACCAAGTCTTACTCCTTATTCTATCCAAATAAACCTCATATATTATAAACACGAGAGAAAATGAACATATGGTTTGGAACAATGACAATTGATAAAAACCCTTTAAATATTCTACTATGGTTCATCCCCTGGATAATGGAGATTTGTTGTTTATTTTTCAAGGTAAGGCCATATTCAAAAAAGCAAATATCTCATGATAGATGAGTACTACTCGATTAAGTATAAAAAGGCCACAAAGGAGATTGATTAAGACTTCAAGGATTTGTATAGGGTTAGAAATCTGAGATAGGACGTCTCTACTCAAATGACGACAACATTTCATATGTTGGGTCATTTTCATTGAATTCATCACTAAGTAGGACTTTGTATGCTTCATTTCTAGATCAGAATGACATTTCAAAAGGCTAAACCATTGGCTTTGATCAAACTTCTTAGGTTTAACTCTTTGAGAGTTATTAATAAAGCTAGGTAAGTGCTTCTGTACTTTAGCATGAAAACGAGTTGGTTTCGTTTAAGACACTACATTTGCATTAAGTATTCCCTTAGGGTAGTAGTCAATCTATAAGGTGTTTAACCTTTATCCTCTTAGGTTTTAGCTAGCTTATAAAGTGTTATCAAGCCTTCCTAAGTTTCTAATCAACCTGAAGGGTACTTAACCTTTGATAGAGCCTTAGCTAGCTTATTGAGCGCTATTCCAAATCATGCTTCTTGTTTAGGGTTGTTAGTCATGTAGAGACACTCTTACTAGTTAGCTTAAAGAAGCATGACTAGGTCTTATGTCAATTTTTCTAGTTAGGCTTGCTGGTCCCCTAGGGACGTTCTTACCTATGTCAATCAGGTCAAAAGAGCACAATTAGGTTTCATATTGACATTTTAGTTAAGGTAGCTAGTCCCTTAGAGATGCTCTCACTTATGTCAATTAGCTCAAGGGAGTACAGCTAGGTTTCAAGTCAATTTTTCAATTAAGGTTGCTAGTCCCTTAAAGAAGCTCCTACCTATGTTAGTCAATCAAAAAAGTATGATTAAGTTTCATATCAACTTTTCAGTTAAGCTCGCTAGTCCCCTAAAGACGCTCCTGCCTCTATTAGTCAGCTTAAAAAAGCACGACTAGGTTTCATATTGACTTTTTAGTTAAAGTTGCTAGTCCCTTAGAGATGCTCTTACCTATGTCAGTCAGCTCAAAAGATCATAACTAAGTTTTATGTCAATTTTTCAATTAGGGTTGTTAGTCCCTTAAAGACGATCATGCTTATGTTAATCAACTCAAAGAGCACGACCAGGTTTAATATCGATTTCTCAATTAGGGTTACTAGTCCCTTAAAGATGCTCTTACCTATATCAGTCAACTCAAAAGAGCATGACTAGGTTTCATAGCGGCTTTTCAGTTAAGGTTGCTAATCCCTTAGAGATGCTTCTGCCTATGTCAATTAGCTCAAAGAAGCATGACTAGGTTTTATGTTGATTTTTCAATTAAGGTTGCTAGTCCCTTAGAGACACTTCCCCCTATGTTAGTTAGCTCAAAGGAGCACGACTAGGTTTCATATCAACTTTTTAGTTAGGGTTTCTAGTCCTTTAGAGACACTTCCACCTATGTTAGTTAGCTTAAAAGAGCAGGACTAAATTTCATGTCTATTTTTCAATCGGGGTTGCTAGTCACTTAAAGATGCTCCCACCTATGGTAGTTAATTCAAAATAGTATGACTAAGTTTCATATTAACTTTTCAATTAGGGTTGCTAGTCCCTTAAAGATACTCCTGCCTATATTAGTTATCTCAAAGGAACATGACTAGGTTTCATGTCAATTTTTTTGTTAGGGTTGTTAGTCCTTTAAAGACATTCCTACCTATGTTAGTCAGCTCAAAAGAGTATGACTAGGTTTCATATCGACTCTTCAATTAAGGTTGCTAGTCCCTTAGAGATACTCCACTTATTTCAGTCAGCTTAAAGATGCATGAATAGGTTTCATGTTGATTTTTCAGTTAAGGTTGCTAGTCTCTTAGAGACGTTTCCGTCTATGTCAATTAGCTCAAAAGAGCACAACTAGGTTTCATATTAACTTTTTAGTTAGGGTTGCTACTCCATTAAAGACGCTTCCTCCTATGTCAGTTAGCTTAAAGGAGCATAACTAGATTTCATATCAAATTTTCAATTAGGGTTACTAGTTTCTTAGAGACACTTCCACCTATATCAGTTAGCTTAATAGAGCACAACTAGGTTTCATGTCGATTTTTCAATTGGTTGCTAGTCACTTAAAGATGATCTTACCTATGTTAGTTAGCTCAAAAGAGTATGACTAGGTTTCATGTCAATTTTTCAGTTGGGGTTGCTAACTCCTTAAAGATGTTCCCGCCTATGCTAGTTAGCTAAAAGGAGCACAATTAAGTTTCATATTAGCATTTCAATTAAGGTTGCTAGTCCCTTAGAGACACTCTTGCCTATGCCAATCAACTAAAAGGAGCATAATTAGGATTCATGTTAATTTTTCCGTTAAGGTTGCTAGTCCCCTAAAGATGCTCCTGCTTAGGTTAGTCAACTCAAAGAAGCATGACCAAGTTTCAATTTACCACTTAAGGTTTTCGCCAGCTCAATGAGTGCTTTACCCATTTGCCAAAGTTAGTCAGCTTAGAGGAGTACAATGAGGTTTCACTTTGCTTGTTTAGGGTTTTAGCCAACTTAAGGAAATCTTCGCCTACTCATTTAGGTTAGCTAGCCTATAGGGGTACTGCCTTCCTTTTAGTATCTTTTAGGGTTCTTACTAGTCCATAAGGGCATTACCTTCCTTTCAGCATCTTTTAGGATTCTTACCAACCCACATTGGCACTACTCTCCTTTTAATGATTTCTAGGGTTCTTGCTAGCCCATAGAGGCACTACCCTCTTTTAAGCATCTTGTAAGGCTCTTGCTTGCCCATAGAGGCACAACCCTCTTTTAAATATCTTATAGGGTTCTTGCCAACCTATAGAGGTGCTACCCTCTTTTAGTATCTTGTAGGGTTCTTGTTAGCTCATAGGGTTGTAACCCTCTTTTAAGTATCACTCAGGGTTCTAGCCAGCTCTAAAGGTATTGTACTTTTGGAAAAACTCACTCTAATGTTTAGAACATTTGTCACCAAATCCTTAGTGGATTAAGCCTAGGATAGTTAGTTAGTTGTAACACATCTTAGAGCATTCTTATTCCCATGGCAAAAATGGTGTCTTTTTTTATCTTTATCATTAAATTTTGCTCAAACTTCACTATAAAGAGAGGTAGCTATAAACACTATTTTTGCCTTATGTAATTTTAAGAAAAGAGTCTTAATACAAAAAAATACAAAAAAAATATGAAAAAAATTTCAAAAAATATAAAAAGAAAAAGAAAAAAGAAAAAATTTGTTTAGCTATAGGACAATTTTTAAGGTATTTAAGTTAGGGTTATGGAATATTTTGGACCTCATTTAAGCTCAAATTAATTTATTAATGAGTTCGACCCATTTAGGATAAGTTTTGGTTTATGGTTTTTTTTTGTCCATTTACTTGTTTATATATTTTTAATTTAATTTGTTTATTTATTTAATAGGCCATGCTGAATTTTGAGCCAAATAGGCCCTTACATGCCTAAAGTCTAGGTGTATGAGCACCTAGCATTTTAAAACACTAGTTTGTGTAGTGTACTTGCCTACTTAGGCACGTAGGTCATGTGCTCTACACGTAACCTTGGTTCATCTCCTTCCTCAAGTGTTTTTAAAGACATATACTAAAGCTAAAGAAAAATTTGGATTTCTAGAACCCTAATCCAAAACAAATCAAATTGAATTGTTATTTCCTTTAAATAGACTTTATAGAATCATGACTAAATAATTATTGAAAATCACAAGTCCAAAACAATAATGTTAAATCCAATAAATGAAGATTTCTAAAGATTAAACTTTCGATTGTCTTTTATCAAGATGGATTTGAAATGATTTGGAAGATTTGATCTTAAGTTATATATTTATGGATCGCACTATAAAGAAAAGATAGTTCAAATCATCTTCACCACACAATCCCACACTCGATCACCTTTCACTCAAATATATGGTCCACATCCACAATAAACCATCATTGAACCTCACTCTCTCATGTGACCACATAACACCATGCCCCAACAATCCTTACCCATTATACAGTAAGCAGGATACATGCTAAACACTACACCCTCCCTCTTGCAAACCAATCTCCTTGTTAGGTTGAACTTAATGTTGAGCATCCTCATCGCAATAGCAATATAACCATATCCTCTCTTCGCACCAATAGCAATACATCGCAGGACAATAAACACAAACCAACCACCACTGTCACAACCCCATCGTCTAATAAATAAAACACCATCTCTCTCTATTGCAACCACCACACAACCTAACATATAGTCCTACTCATGTCCCATCTTTCTTGATACCACAACCTTACTTTGTTCTATGTCATAGTTACTACCCATCTACAACCAATAGCACATAGTCCAACTACTCCATGCACATTATACAACCCCTCACTACCTAACATATAACCTAACATCAAGCCCTATCTCTCTTTTTGGACAACCAACCATGCATAGCGACCAACAAGTAGTAAGCATAACCCATTCTCAAGCAACCCCAACTAAACCAACCTCACTACTCTACGATTGCAACTCTACAACAAACACACCCAACCTCATACACCACTCTCAACATCCCCTTAACTACCCCAACCATCGAAACATGAACAAAACCACCACCACTGCCAAACCTAGTTCATTATCATAAATACCTAACTGGCTAACTTAGAAAAACCACCAAATAACTCTAACAAATTGTAGCATTAGTCTTACATCCCCATTCTCAAATTTGATTTGCACAAATAATCAATTTCCCACTTACTTTAGTACTC
Organism: Lumnitzera littorea; assembly: GCA_024138015.1. NCBI lineage: Eukaryota > Viridiplantae > Streptophyta > Magnoliopsida > Myrtales > Combretaceae > Lumnitzera > Lumnitzera littorea. Next base: position 76,570,671 of record JAMXBB010000008.1, read on the forward strand.
AAATTGACTGAAATTGAATCAACCCAAAGCTACTCTTAGTAACCTAATTTTAGCTAACCCGAATTTAAACCAAATCCAACCTGCCTGACCGGTACTCCAACTTAGCAACCTGTGTGCCTCCTTTCCTAACTTAGGTTTAGCCCTTTCTTTATTTTCTTTTGTTCTTATTTATTTATTTTTGTTAGTTATTTATAAATAAAAAGTAAAATAAAAAAAAAAGAAGGCCTTTTCAATAAACGTTTTTTTTTTAAAAAAAAACCTTTTTGGGAATTTTTTTTTTAAATAAAAGGTTAGTTGAAAAATGTGTTTTGATACCTAGAAAATGTTTTTAAAAAATAATTAATTAATTAATCAACCCTTTCTAAAAATTAGGATGCTTTTTTCTAGAATTTTCAAAAATAGAAAGAATCTTACTTAAAGCTATTTTAGAAAATTTTCTTTATAAAAATAAAGGGCTTAAAGATGTAAACAAGATAGATTTTAAAAAATTAAAACAAATCAACTCATTGATGTTTACAAAATGAACTACAAATGTCTAATCGTGACTAGTAGGTACGTAAGTACCTCTAGAGCAACGTAAAATTTGTAAAAACTTTATTTTTCCCATTTTTTAAAATTATATCTTGAATTCCCTATTTTTTGTAAAATAAATATAATTACATTTATTTACCGATGAGTGAGCTTTTTTTTTTAAAGATAATTTTGAAAACTAAACCTAATCTCAAAAAATTAATAGTGGTACCCATGTAAACCTTGCAAATTTATTAAATCAAAGGCTCTAAGTTAATAAGATTTTCCCAAAAAGTAACAATAGTGTTGGCCAAATAACTAACCTTGAGCCAAGTGACTATGCCCAAAAACCTTAACTCAAACTCCTTAAACCTTAGATGGCAACCTTAACTCTAGTTTGAATCTTACACTCAAAGCCCTAAAATTCTATAAACAAATACCAATAACTAATGTTAACTCTTAAGGTCAACATAATCTAACGAAACCAACCCCAAACCTTAATGGAAAAGAGATCGATAGTCGAAACCCATGAGAGCTCCTTAAAACCGATAAAAGATAAGCTAAGCCAAAAATGAATATTGATGTAGATAACCCTAACAATGATTTAAAACATTAAAATGAATACTATAACTCTTAAATGAACCTTCAAAAACTAAAATCCTAATTGGAACATCAATACATACGAACCTTTAAAATAATTGTAAAACCCTAATCTACCCTCTAAAATGAACCCGAACAACAATAATTGTCCCAATTCCTCAAACTAATTAGATAAGATGATCAAATAAGCTTAACTAACTTAATTTGACACATTAAGCCCTAAAATATACCTAATTTGTGCCCAGTGTACCAGTAATTAAGATTAAGAAACTTAATTACACCTCAAATCCACTAATAAGGTCTTACATTATAATTAACCATAAGTCAAGAGCAATTAATCATATGAAACTAAAGTAATTATATGAAAATATCTCATTAATAATACCAACATTATAATTAGGGAGACAATATGAACCTGCAAACTTTTGGATTTAAACTCAAAGTCGAATATAGGAGTCAATTGATAATCTTTAGAACCGCTCAAGATATAATAATAAAAACCTTAAATAAAACAATTGAAAAACCCTAAATAATAAGTTGAAAAACCCTAAAGAGAGTAAAACCCTAATCATATATGTAAAACCCTAAAACCCTTATTACATGGGAAACCCTAAAATAAGGGGAAAATACTAATCTACTAATTAAAACCTTAATTAAAAGTCTAAAACCCTAATTCAATTGATAAACCCTAAGTATATCCTTAAATTATTCGTCAATCACCAATAATTTTTCTAATTGCTCGAAGACCCTAAATCGTCAGCTTTGTATGTAGTCTAAAATCCCTAATTGGTCTCAAATAATAAAGGACTATAACAAACGAAGTAATATAGGTCAATGAACTTAATTAAAATGATAAAATATGGCAAGACCCTAGTTATATCCTAATTAGGCATAAATTGCTTAATTAAGTACAATCGCGATTACATCTTATTTAATAGCAAGTCAAACTCAATTAAGAATAAGGGACAAAGAATCAATTAGGCAACAAAGGACACTTGTTCTTTAGGAGACAAAATGTTCCATCATTTAGCAAAAAGCAAACGAGGTACAATAGTACCAAGAGAGGACTATGTACCTTATCCCAAAATAGCCACCTCTTGTCTCCTTTAATCTATCTTCAATATTTGCCATTTCATTCCAATAAAATACTCATTTGCCTCCACTTTTCACTTTTAGGATACCTTAGGAAACCTTCTTTACAAACCCAAATAAAAATCAAGAAAAGAAGGAAGGAAAACCAAGAAGAGCTCTCGGATTCCCTTACATACATTGGCGCTTTTTAGCATTACCACCATCACATGCCACCAAATCACAAACCACTACTACCAAAATGTCACACACACATTTTAGTTTCTTGCCAACAAACATTTACACCCTAAGAATCACATTTCAATTTTGTTTTTTAGTGGACAAGTCAAAGCTCATGCAGACCAATTTAAGGTAAATCTCACCTAACTTAAGTTTTTAATTTACACTAGTTTTACCTATGATATCTTGAGAGTTTGAGATTATAAATACTATATAAATATGTTATAATCATATACATATCATTTTAGAGCCTTATAATTACATATTTATTCATGTACTTAGCTAGTTTATTGCTTATAATCTAGAAGTGTAAGAGATGGCTTTATATAGATAACTTGAAATGATGTTGATAAAACTCCATGAAACCTTAAGTACCATCCATATTGCCCCCTCCATGATATGTATCTATCTTGTTTTCCCCATGCTATGTGATATTGTTAGCTTAAAACAAGTAGAAACGTGATTAACAGCAAGGAAAATACATTAGAATAAGGGTTAGATGGATGGTGTTGAAGAAATCTTAGAAAACCCCTACTCGGCTATCATTATTGATGGACTTAATGAGCTGCAAATTTTGATCAATTAGTGTAGTGACATGATTAATTAGTGTTAAGTATGATTTAAGGTGTAATTATCCAATTTAAGTAGGGTAATGATGAGTTAATGGCCTAAACTAGTTAAGTTGGTGATTAAGGCCATAGAAATAGTATTAAAAACCTGTTGCGAACCTGAACCAAGAATAGACAAGGCCAGTCGCTAGATGGGTCTAAGCTTGTAGAAAGTTCGAAAAGGGTTAATAGGGAAAGGTATGAAAGGGCAAAAGGGAAGAATGAAAATAGTAAGCAAAAACCTACGAACAGCTCTAAAGGACATTATGCACCAATGAAACTTTTGAGGTCTCACGACACAATTTAATATGATGTACAAATTGGTCTAAAGAGGTTACTTACCACCTAACCTTACTTAAGGGAAAGGATAAAAGTGATGCTAAGAGTAAACAAACAATGTTTATGTAAGGAAGAAAGTACTTAAGTGTATTAAAGATAATCTTATCATTTACAGCTATAAGTATAAGGGTATTTATACTCGTAAGTTAGGGCAACTTGCCCCAAAGGGAAAAGACAAAAAGGACATTTTCTAAGGAAGCAATGTACATGATACAAAAGGGTAAAAATGAATATATAAGGAAAACAATCATTAGTGTTAAAAATTCTACATATGATACGATATACATAGTGATGCTGCATTGGTAAGGTTATTAGGAGATGCGGACAAAAAGTACAAACAAATGGGCTTGTCCGAGTAGGGATGGCTTAGTCAATCCAGATTCTCTATCTCTCATCTTCTTAGAAAAGGATGCCGAGTGATTGGTTGGCTTAGTGCTAGAGAGTAATCATCAACTCGGCATACCATAGAATAATAGGTGGTCATACAATACGACATTAAAGGTGACTCAGCAAGGAAGTACTCAGCTTCGGTAGGGGTTGATTGGAACAGAAGGATTCGTTGTGCTAACCCCTTTAGTACTTGAGCTCGACTGTGGATCAAAGGTCCGGTAGCCTAATTCCCATCATTCCTTCTAGGTTGTTTTAGATTTGGAATCAAATCCCAATGGTGCTCACTTAGTTATCCATCAAGGTGATATAGGCTAAGGTCAACAATGTCAAAGGCGTCAAAAACCCCATAGTCCTCAAGTAATTCCAACCTATAGGCATTGTCACTGATTTTCTAAAGGATTCTAAAAGGTCCTTTCATTCTTATAGATAATTTGTTCTTCCTCTTGTTCGAGAACCATTCCTTGCTAAGGTATAGTCATACTAAGTCTCTCAGCTAAAATTGCTTAGCTGACCTACCCTTGGTCTTTTCTCGCATTCTTCTAACAGCTTGGTTAATGTGCTAAATAACCTTATCATAGATGTGCTGAAGAGATTGTGCTCTAGCCAAGGCGTCGAGATCCTTTTGTACAGGTACTAGTATAGGGTCGTAGTCAAAGGGCAACTTAGGATTGAATCCATATACCACTTTGAAGGGAGTCTGCTTAGTGGTTTCATGTACGGTTCGATTATAGGCGAACTTGACCACTAGCAAGTAGACGTCGCAATCAACCAAGTTCTTTCCTATTGTAGCTCAGAGTAGTGAACCCAAAGTACGATTAACCACCTCTGTTTGGCCTTCAGTTTAGGGGTGACATGAGGTACCGAAGAGTAATTTGGTTTCCAATCGATGCTACAGGGTTCTCTAGAAATAGCTTAAGAACTTCGGGTCTCTGTTAGAGACTATACTTCTTAGCATGCCGTGTATCTGCATAACCTCCTATAAGAAAAGAGAAGTAATAGCCGAAATGTTGTTAGTTTTGGTATAGGGCATGAAGTGTGTCATCTTATTAAACCGATCTACGATAACCATTACAGAATCTTTGCCTCGAGTAGTTCGCAGCAGTCTGAAAACAAAGTCCTTGCTCAGTTCAGTCTACAGCTTCGTTGAAATAGGTAAGGGCATTGCTTTCGCCTATTAAGCTTGACACTTAGCCTTTTTGCACACAACACAGCTTTCGACAACTCAATGCATATCTCTCCGCATTCTCAACCAAAAGAATCGGCCATTCAATAGTTCATAGGTCCTCTTCTCCCCAAAGTGTTCGGAGAGTCCTCCGCTTGGGCTTCCTTAATTAATAATTCCCATAGTAAACAAGTCAGCAAGCACAGTTTCCCCCCTTAGAACAGGTAGCCATCTTCTACATAATACTCGTCCACTATCCTCCTATCTATGCATTGCGAAATTATTAGTCCGAAGTATAGATCCTCAAAGTATTATTCTTTGATACTTGCAAACCCAAACAGCCTAGTTTGTAATTCTGATAAAAGTACATGTCTCTTTGAAAGAGCATCTACAACTACATTGCTCTTTTCTTACTTGTACTTAATTATGAAACTGAATCCCTTAAGGAATTCAACCCATCTCACTTACCGCTTTGAAAACTTAGTTTGACTTTAAAGGTACCTCAACAATTCATGGTTAGTATATATGACAAATTCTCTCAGTAATAAATAATGTTGCCATACTTGCATCGCTTGAATTAGTGCCAAAAGTTCCTTGTCATACATAAAGTAGTTCAGCTATGGTCGTAGGAGCTTCTTATTGTAGAAGGCAATTCACTAGCCTTCCTCCATCGGGACAGTGCTTATTCCAATGCTCGATGCATCGCATTCTAGCTAAAAAATTTTGTCGAAGTCAGGTAGTACTAATATCGGGGCAGAGGTCAATCTTTCTTTTATGTTGGTAAAACTCCTCTCCTCCCTTTCTCCCGATTGGAAGTTGATGTTCTTCTTTGTTAACTCGGTAAGTAGTGTAGTGATAGTGCTGAAATTCCTAATAAACCTTCTATGAAACGAAGCTAGCTTGTAGAAGCTTCTCACATCGGCACAAGTAGTAGGAGTCGGGCACTCAACAATGGCTCGAATCTTTTCATGATCAACTCATAAGCCTCCTCCACTAACTACGTAACCCAAGAATACCATTTCCTCTTGGAAAAAACAACATTTCTCTAAATTGCTAAATAGTCTCTTGGTACAGAGGATTTCCAAGACTACTTTAAGATGTTCACAATGACTCAACATGTCAGCACTGTAAATTAGGATGTCATCAAAGTATACCACGACACACTTCCTTATGAGATGTCTCAGCACATGGTTCATAAGCCTCATGAAAGTGCTCAAGGCATTCAATAAGCCAAAGGGCATGACCATCTACTCGTAAAGTACATGTCAAGTCTTGAACGTAGTCTTTCACTCGTCTCCTAGTCTCATACAAATTTGATGGTAACTAGATTTAAGATCAATCTTGTTGAAAATCTTAGCTCTACTCAATTCATCCAACATGTCTTCTAGTCTTAAGATCGAATACCTATATTTGATAGTGATTTTGTTCACGGCCTGGCTATTAACACACATCCGCCAGGTTCCATCCTTCTTCAATACTAAAAGTGTAGGCACAGCACAAGGGCTGAGACTCTCTCTTACATCGCCTCCTTCTAATAACTCATTAACTTGTCATTGGAGCTTATAAGCCTACTTGGGATTCATCTGATAGGCTTGCTTATTTGTTAGTGTAACATTGGGTACTAAGTTAAAGCAGTGCTTTATTCCTCAAGTTAGGGGCAACCCTTTAGGTAACTGTTATGGGAGCAGGTTGGCATATTCATTTAGCAACTCCTTGATTTCCTAGGGAAGCTCACCCCGTTCCTTCAATTCTAATAGTCGCCTGACCAACAATAGGATCGGCTCATCAGCATTAATAGCCTTTTAGAGCTCGGCTCTACTCATCACTAGAGCCTTCTTCGATCCACGAGCAAGTTTTATCTATAACTTGTTAACTTCTCTCGGTAGCATCGAATTCAGCATAATCTTCCAATCATCCTTCTTAAACATATACGTATTCCTATAGCCATCATGTATAACTCTCCTATCAAACAACTACGGCCTACCCAGCAATACGTGGGAAGCGTACATAGGCAATACATCACAGAAGATCTGGTTAGAGTAATTCCCTATAGTGATCGATAGTAATATTTGTTGAGTGACATGTAATGCTCCTTTCTCACTTAGCTAGTGTAACTTATATGGCCTGGGATATGCAACAGTTAACAGCTTTAGTTTGGAAACAAGATCAGTTGATACCATATTAGTGCAACTTCTACTATCCATAATGAGATCACACATTTGATCATTCACCTTACAGGTGGTATGAAACAAATTCTCTCTCTGCTCCTCCTCTTGTGAGAAGGGCAAAGGGTCTGGTAGATAACTCTACTGTCATCACCAACACTAACATTCGTACTTGGGTCTATCATTTTTCCTCATACATTCAAAATACAAATAAACACTTCAAAAAGTGAACAACTAATAACACAACAGTCAAATGAACACAGTAACTGACTCTATTTCACACATGCAAAATAGAGCACAACAGAACTTCAAGAAGAACTAACCATAGTTCACATAAAACCTTCGCTTTGATACCAAGATGTTGCGAATCGTGACTAAGAACAAATAAGGTCGATTGCTGGATGGGTCCAAACTTATAGAAAGCTTGAAAATGGTTAATGGGGAAAAGTACGAAAGGGTGAAAGGGAAGAATGAAAACAGTAAGCAACAACCCACGAACAACTTCAAAAGATATGACGCACCAATGAAACTTTCGAGGACTCATAATACAATTCAATATGAGTCACGAATTAGTCCAATATGATTACTCAGCATCTAACCTTATTTAAGTGAAAGGATAAGAGTGATACCGAGAGTAAACAAATAATGTTTATACAAGGAAGAAAGTACTCAAGTGTATTGAAGGTAATCTAATTATTTACAGCTACAAGTACAAGGGTATTTATACCCACAAGTTAGGGTAACTTGCCCCAAAGGGAAAAGATAAAAAGGATATTTCCTAAGAAGTAATTACATAATATAAAAGGATAAAAATAAATATACAAGGAAAACAATCATTGGTGCTATAGATTCTACATATAATACTGTACACATAGCAATGATGCATTAGCGAGGTTGTTAGGAGATGTGGACAAAAAGTATGAACAAATGGGCTTATTTGAGTAAGGATAACTTAGTCAATTCAAATTCTCTATCTCTCGTCTTCTTGGCAAGGATGATGTGAAGTGATTGCTCGACTTGACGCTAGAGAGTAATCATTAACTCGGTATACTACAAAATAATAGGCGGTCATATGGCATGGCATTAAAGGTAACTTGGTAAGGAAGTACTCAACTTCGGTAAAGGTTGGTTAGAATAGAATGATTCGTCATGCTAGCCCCTCTAGTCCTCAGTCTTGGCTGCGGGTGAGAGGTCTAGTAACCTGATTCCCATCATTACCTCATTAATAAAATGAACCAAATTTGAAACACTTAATAAAATGGGTTATTTAGTGGACCCATTAGGATATTTAGCCCATTAGAATAAGTTAAAATCAAGTTTAAGGTCCTAGAATGTAAATTAGGCCTAAACTAGCTTAGTTAGTGATTAAGGCCTTAGAAATATGATTAGGAAACTAATAAATGAAAAGAACTAGAAATGAATCCTAATAGAAAATGGACTTCTCTTAAGGCCTTTAGTGGTCATAAGCCCAAAATAATAAGCGGAGTTAGGCTTAAGGTCCTAAAATGCAAGATGAGCTCAAAAGCCCTTAAAAGAACCAAAAGTAGAGTCCAATAACTTAGTGACTAGATTTGATCCCTAAATTAAAAGGCTCATAAAATAAAATATAAAAAGGCCTATTAAGTTCAAAAGCTCATTAAAGCCATGTCCAATAAGCCCCTTAGTAAGCTAAGGCCTTAAAATAGTAAAAAGGGTCTATTTAAACCCATAAGAGTAACATTAAAGCCCAAATTGAAAGTTATGGAATTTGGATAGAAATTTGAACTTAAAAATTGAATAAATGCTCAAAAGGCCCAAACTTTAGCCTAAAGCCCAAAACTAGGCCCAAACCCTAAAGTAATCAAACTAACACCACTCACCAAAGACCTTATTTGACCCAAACCGAATTCTTACAAGTCTAAACACCCAAAAGGATCTAACAAAAGAAAAAACACTCGAAAATGATGAAAATTGACTAGAAGAACGCAAAATTCTGACTTAAAACGAGAAGGTTATGACCAAATATGAAATAAGAGGAAATAAGGAAATTATGTCAAGGTTAGAGAATAAACTAAATTTAAGATGAGTCTTATTTACTTTAATTATCTTAGTAAGGTGATTTGAGGTACCAAGTTCCAGACTATCGAGGACTATTGAGAATACTAAACTTCAAGGCTGAGTGAGTATACCACTTCTTATTTTACTCTATTTTGTACTTATAGTTAGTATGTCATATAATTATATCTAATAATTGAACTTATTACATGTTGACATCTATGGGAACTTATATGCACTACTTTGGATGACTCTTGCTTGCAAAATACCCTGAGATATTTTAGATACCCTTGTTTGCTTCATTATAACTCTGGATATTAAAGTGTCTAAAGTATATTTATGTAGCCACCCTATGAATCTAGATTAATAAATGTTCAGCCTTTAACTAAGCTAGACATACATTGTATCCTATTACATAAGTTAAAGGGCATCAACACTACATAGTAAAGCAAGAGATTATGCATAGATGGATCCATATTGATATTATATGTTGTGATTGTTTATCGTACGATGTATTCGTGCAATATGTCCTTGCATCAACCTTTGGGACCTACTTAGCTTTGAGGAATACCGCTTTTTGCTTAAGGCTGAGTTATGTCTATTGCTGAGGATGCTTATATTGCTAAGAGAACTCATATTGGACTTGGATACCTAAGTCTTAACGTACCTAAATACTTCTTAACTTGGGCAACGATGCATGTAAAACCGTACTATATGCAGTTACCGGTCAATTGTATACACTATTTGCATTACATATGCTTATACATGCATTCATATGTTTAATAAATAACTTACTTGTTATTACTTGATGGCAAGGTAGGAAGGTTACTCATTAAGTTGGATGTAGCTTATCCCCTAATAATTTCTTTTGTAGGTCTTACAAAGTTGGGGTTAGGTTAGGATTCGAGTGTAGATTACTCAATCGAGCTAAGGAAGTAGAATGATAAGCTTAGAAAAGCAAGTGCAATACTCGAATTAAACTTTTAAAGTGTCTAATGTCTTTATGATTGTTGAAATTTGGATACCCTTTCTTATTGTTTGGTAAGTGATTTCAATTTTCTGTGGTTTTGGTGACTATGAATTGTTAAATCACTTATAGATATATATAGTTAAGTAGATGTATGTCAAATGAATAAGCACCCTGCAACCTCTAACTTATATGGCAGTCTTTATATCATGAGTGCATATGTAATATGAAGATTTTAGGCAAAACTATCAACCCCCCTTCTAAGGCATTACAACCAGTTACAGTTTAATAGGTGGCCCCCAATTTTAGAAATCTTTGGTTTTTATTAAAATCAATTTTATCAAAGACTGATAGCTAAGTCATGATCAATCTACCCAATTAATTACAACTTAATTCTCTTCTCGACTTTAGTTGGGTAACGACTCCAAAAGATTTTTAATTTAAAAAGAAAATTGAAATTTTCCTTTATTCATAGTCAATGGTTAATATTACATAGGTTAGGGTTTAGTATTATTTGGAATGAGGGAAATAAAATTAAAATATAGAAACCGAAAAATCAGGCAAGACATGCATATAGTTTGAAATTAGCAATTTTGGCTTCAAATATATCAAATTCAACTAAAAAAATAGGTTAGTAGTCTCCAAATTGAATATAGCCTTACTACATATCATCAAACATGTGATTTAAGATCAAATTCAATTGAAAAATCTTGAATTTTCAAAAATTTCCAAATTAATAGTTTTTAGAAAATTTTAAATAAAAAACTAGCGAAAATCCAACATATTACTATTAAAAAAACATTTTACATATCAATAGACTAAACATTATAAGGAGTTTATAAAAAAAAAAATTGAGGTTGAAACAACGTCATTTAAATTTTTAAAATTCATCTAAAACAAAGTATTTATTAAGAGCAATATATTAAACTTGCAAATTTCATTAGAATAACATTTTTATGTGAAATTACATTGAAGACAACCCAAGAATAAATTTTTCTAGAATTTTTCTATGTGATTTAGTATTTTTAGAAATTTATTAAAAAACAAATCATAACTTAGACTCAATGGCATGGCTATCTCCACCCACCAACTATGGGTGCTTCATTGTCAGCAACTCCAAGCATAAGGTTCTCTATCAAATGATGATGGTAATTCATTGTTAGGTCATCAATGGATTCTTAAACTATGCACATGTAAATTTGACCATGTTCTTATTAATTATTTTCCTATCTTCTAAAATTTCTAACTATTTTTTCTTAAACGTCATGAGAGATCCAAAGATATGAAAATGTTATCTAGATGGACTTGGAGTGTATAAATAGATTTTAGAAGCTCAGTATACATTTTCAAGCCAAGTGTAAACTTCTATCATTTAATCATATTAGATGTTAAATTTTCTCATGATTTCCTTCCTAAATCATCTTTTCCCTTACTTAGTTAGCAGCCACATCATTTCCATGCAATTCATTAAATCTAGAAACTTTTACAAATTAATTGTTACTTATTAGTTAGTTATCTATATGAATATATAGGTTTTATAATATTACTCATCAAGGTTATCAAAATCACAATTCTACTTAGAATCACTAGAGGATTTATATAATCAAAACATAAAATCAAAATGTACAAATGTAAGTTTCTACTACCTATGTAAAATAGCTTTAAAAAGCCTATAGATATGCTTATAGTAGTTATAGGAAACTTAAAATATATGATGTAAATAAAAAAAAAAAAAAGTCTAAGTTCTTTTTTGATATAAAAATTCTTAATCTATAATTTAATATTCTCAATGAATAATAAGTAAAGTCAAAACATTTTTCTTTTTCTTTTTCATTATTTTGTTTGAAAAAGGTAAAAAATTAAAGGAAACCAAATGTTTCAATCCTTTTTTAGTTATTAATGGTATAAACTTGAATATATGATTTTCATTATGCACTTTCTTATTAAAGCTACTACCAAAATGAAGGGTATGAATAATGAATAAGGGACTAAGAGAGAGGAAAAGAGGAATAAAATTAGAATGTGATAGAAAAAAAATGCTTTAATACCTTAATAGTTCCTAGGATAGTAAAAGCCTAATTATATTTATTTATTTATTTATTTTTATTCATTTAACTCATATATGTAAACATGACTAAAAAGATAAGTTTCTATTAAGTTTAATACATAAAATCATTTAAAAATGTAAGTTTCTATAGGAAAACAATTTTATATATAAGTTAATTTGAAAGAGCCTCTTAAAATTATAAACTCGTAGAAACGTACAAGTTAAAACATGATTTTGACAACTATTTTATCCACATATAGAATATATATATATATATATATATATTTGTTTATTACATGATATGTATGTTTAGTGGCCATACATTAATCTTTTTAAAAAAAAAATAACTCCATGTTATGTTGTGAACTTTGTTAATTAAATAATTTATCTATAGTATCTCACTAATTTACATTATGAGTTTTTGACAAATAACAAGTTATGTCTAAATACCTAAAATTTTCTCTCTATAAATGTTTTTCTATTCCTTCAAAAGTCAAGTTCATAAGGCTACTTCAACTAATTTTTATGGGCCCATCATGAATATCAATATAAAACGAGCAACTTTATATGAAAGTTGTAGATGTAGGTGCTAATGTCCTTATTGCACTTTTGTAGGGCTTATATTTCCATAGCCCTTGAAAAACTTTTGCCCTCAAAATTTTTATACATCTGTCGAGCCTGATTTTTCACCCTCTTGGTTTTTTTTATAAAATTAAGTCTTCTCTAAGCCAACTAGTATTAAACCCTTACCTGTTTAATACTAGTCCTCGACTAAGGTTTAAAGAAAACCATTTTTTCAATTTAAAAAGGGATTGGAGTTGCCACCTGATCGGAGTTGGGAAAAACGGTTAAGTTATAACCATTTGGGTGAATTGGCTATAACTTAACTACCGGTCTATTGATTAAAAAAAAAAACCAATTTGTAAAATGGCTTTTTTGAAAACCAGAGATTTAGGTTCGAGTGCTAGTTTACTAAACTCTAACAGGTACCACTTTTTAACTTTTCGAATTTAACTTCGCCTTTTAAATATACCCTTTTTAATTTCTAAAAACATCTAATTATGATACATGTGACTAAATTGATTAATTTACATAAATATCTAAAAATGGAAAAAATAAAACTTTCCATATTTTAAGTTGCCCTGTTTTTGCGTACAAGTACCTACGTACCCGCTATTTGGGATCAAACTTCTGTAGTTCGTTTATAAAAAACTTTAATAGGTGGTTTGATTTTAATTTTTGAAAAAGGGTCGTATTTATGTTTTTACCCATTTTGAATTGATTTGAAAAAAGATTATAAGAGGTCCTAAGTTGGATTTTATTTTTGGAAAACCTAAAATACTCTAGTTTCGAAAGGATCTGTTTTATTTTTTTTTAAAAAAAATTGATTTTCTAGTCTCAAAAAGTAACTTTTCTATTTTTATTTTATTATTTTTATTATTTATTTATTTATTTTCTATTTTTAGTTAGCTCTTTATGGTTTTTCTTTTGTTTAAATGTGAAAATAAAATAAAATAAAATAAACAAAATAAAACACTTCCTATTCTTTTTTTTTTTCTTTTCTTTCTTCTTTTTCTTCTTCTTTCTTTTCTTTTTCCTTTCTTTTTTTTTTTCTTCTTTTTTTTTCATTATTAGTATTTTCTATTACATTTACACAAAACAACAAATAAAATAAAACAAAACAAAAAAAAAGAATTAAAAACAATTAAAAATACTAAAAATAAATTAAAAAAAAAACTTCAGATGGATTCGAATGCCCGAGTCAGACTTGGGCAGGTTGGGTCGGATTAGATCTTGGCTTCTTCTTCTCTAGTACCAATGGGGCACGATTTAGCTTGTTTCATCCACCAAAATGAGCAAGTGACGATATTTTTATGGGTATTGGATTAGAGATGGGGGGGTGGTTAAGTTCAGTGCCTTGGTGTTTTGGAGCTATTTGGGTGGTTTTCAAAAGTTGGCCATAGGCAACGGTGGTGGTTCGGCCGTATGGGAGCTACTGGGTATGATTAGTTGGTTAGGATAGGTTTTTCAGATTGTAAGAAGTTTAGTTGTAGGCTTAGTTTCGCTCAAAGGTGGCTAAGGATGGTAGCTCGAAGAGAGAAAGAGGGGGTGGTTAAGGTTCGATGGTAGTTGCTTGGTGGTGCAACTGGAGGTCACGACGGAGGTCAAAAGCAGCTGGGTTAGAGAGCCTGAGTTGCGGGTATTCTTCCTAGAGTGGTGGCTCAGCTCGAGTCAGAGTGAAGAGAGAGAGTCGAAGAGAGGGAGAGTAGGTTAGAGAGAGAAAGTAATCGGGAATGGATAGAGAGAGTATGGGGATTGATTCTGTTCATTGTGTGTGTTCGTCTATGTCCCATGATCATCAATTTATACATGAATCCAACTTAGAAACAAATGAAAGTTGGAATCAGATTAATAAAGAATGCCCAAGAAAACAGCTTTTTTCCAATTTTTGGAGCTCAAATTGAACACTCCTTTGACTGTATTTAAACATTTTTTTTGTACTGATTCACAATAGGCTATGTCTATTCTGCAATTTCGCTATTGATTTGGTGAAATTGCAATGAGAAAGGGTCTAAAAATCATGCTGAAGTGGGTAGTCTGAAGCGGAAAGTGCTGGAAACCTAGAGAAAGTCAAGGGAAAAAGAGGGAAAGATAGGGAAAGAGAGGAAAAAGAAGGGAAAAGGAAGGAAGGGGGAAGAAAAAGTAGGCAGACGTAGTGCCACGTTAGCCGTACTGACCACTTTAGCGAGCCAACAAATCTAATGATGCTACGTGTTAAGACAAGTGGCACAATTAAACCCTGACACATAGCAGTCCCTGATGTGACCAAAAAATGAGAAAAAGGCCTCCCTACTTTTGCCAAGTTTCAAACCTAAGACCTTATGCTTAATGCTAATGCTACGTCCATATGCTTAACCATTAGGCCGTTGGCCTGTGTCTTGTCTATATGTGCAATTAAATTACACATATAGACTCGGTCAACCTAAGCTATATTTAAATCTAAGCCCAAGTTCAATGGCTCAACTTCTAAACCTAAATTTAATCTAATGAAATGTTATCTTCTAAAATCTTTTATTTATTTATTTATTTATTTTTTGTGATTTTTTCAAAATTTCTTTTTTTTTTTGTATTTTCTAAATTTCTTATTTTTTGTGCTTTTTTTTTCTATTTTCCTATTTTCTTATGTTTTTCTAGAACCCAATTTAAAAAATAAAAGGGGGTAAAAATTAGGCATCTATAATATCTAAGTTTCATCATTAGAGGTTCTTATCATTATTATCTTCGTTAACAATTTTATTTATGAAGTTACTACCCTATGATTCAGAAGAAGGGATGTCTTTCATCAATTACATCTTTGGGTTCTCATGTTTTCACTATCTCTAAAACACTATGCTACTATAACTTTACCTATTTTATAGCTTTTGTTATTGAACTTCTAAACTTAATTATCTAATAATCTAATGGGTTGCTCTTTAACTATCTTTCCTTATGATTTTACAAATTTTAATTTTGTTGTTATATATGGGTTTATTAAAAAAATTTCCCACCCAGATACTTAGTATCCTGATAAGTTTGTAAGTAGCATGATTTGAGAAAGTTTTTAATCACTATTTTCATTCTCTCCTAAAATGCAACATATCTTGGCTTCTCTCTCTTTTTTTTTTTAGATATCTATCACTTAAGTGCCTTAGTTAGGCTTAATTCTAGATGGATATGATATCTATCTTTAAATACTAAAAGTCCTTTTCTTTAGATCCAACCAACTTATATACCTATCTCTAAGTCTCTTTTCCTTTTATTGAGTAATTTTACCCTTTCCATTTATTTCAATTGTTAATCCAGGCCATAATTCCTTATACCATTCACTTTCCAAATAAGAATAGTTAATACTTTTACTCCTCTAAACTTTGTATGCTATTAGTTATATACCAACTCCTAGCTATTATTATTTAGGAATTCTTCAAGTAGTAATTGTTTGGTTCATCTCACACTTCACTAACCCATATGTCATGTGGTCCTACACCTCTTCTAGAGTTTGAATTGTCATGTTTGAGTTAATCATTCAACTATAAACGATAGACAATTCTAAAACTCAATTTGGTACTTACAGATGGATATGGATTTCCTTGAATTTCAAATAAATGGACTGTCTTAAATAATAGCAGTACCAACCGATGACCTATATAACCTTTTTATCTCTTACACATATAATTAGTTCATTCCTCTAGAGATTAACTAGTTTGGAATGATAGAAAATATGCTCTTTTTAATGACTGGCTCACTATTATTTAAATAGGGTTTTTCACACTAACTCTTACTCCCAATATCGTCGTTTTATCCCTAATACTTTAAAATTTCCCCCTTTATTGTGTCTTTTGTAGCACTACATTTTTCAAATCTAACTCCACAATCATACCTTCACTCTAAGGTTTAGATATTCCATCCATAGTCATGCATCAATCAAATGATATTCATACTACCTGAATTCTCTAAATTTTGTTGTCCTAAAACATTTTAAATCCTTAATAGATTTATGTTGACTCCACTCTTTTGTTATCATATTTTCTTGCTCATATTGAATCTTCATCTAATCCATAGTTTGCTAACCTTATTGTACCTTGTGGTTTTTCTCAAAGCCTGTTATATGTTATACTTCAATTAAACATTTCATACTCCTTTTATACTTACATGGACTTAATGTGTGACTCATGAAAATTCTTCTCAAGTATATTCATCTCTTTGGACTTTTATTTCTAGAAAAATTACACTTTTGTTTCTTAAACCTTACCACTTTTTCTAATTGAGTTCTCAAACTTTTATTTTTTCTAATTTAATCCTTAAACTTTCAAAAAGTTTGAAAAAAGGTCATCCGTTAGTGAATCTTTAGTTTTTCTGTTAATAAAGGACTCTTTTGCAAACTTTCAAAAAGTTTGAAAACTGAAATAAAAAAAAGATAAAATATCAAGGACCCAATTAGAAAAAGTGGTGAGGTTTGAGGATAAAAAGTGTAATTTTTCATTTTTTTTTTCTTTTTCATCCTTTGTTAATTTTTCTAGAAAAAACATGGGTTACAATATAATGAATCAAAATAATTACCTATGTTATTAGATAAAATATTAGCAAAAAATTATTTATTTTGTTATAAATATAATCATTACTTATATTTTCAATTTACAAATGGATAATAATATACAAGCTAATTTTACATAGTAATTAAATATGATAATTAATTGTGATCGCTATTGTTTATTTAATTTAATAGAATAAGTATCAAATAAGTTGTATAGTTACTTTATTGATACTAGTTTTCTAAAGGGATGAACCAGGTTGAAATCCCTCATCTCCTAAATTGTCGTTGTAAGCCCTACTATTTAATGAGTATGAGAATCAACTAAAATTACATCTTGATCATTCTCAAGGATCAACTAAACTAAGAATTTAAGTTTACATTTAAAAAAAAAAAAGACTAACTTAGCTTTTCAATTCGAAAGTTCACTAGCAAAAAAAACTCAAATACGAGAACAATGGACTTAAAGTCACCTAAAACCCTAAACCTTAAGAAAATTAAGAACTTATAACCTTAAGCGACTAATTGAGAATTTAATTTGAAAAATTATATTTAACTTTAGAAATTTTCATAATTTTATGAGAAATAAACCATAACTTACAAGTTAATTTAAGAACCAAATTCTAAAAGAATTACATATAAGATAATCCCTTATTTTCATGCATAAGCTATGTATATATAAATAAGTAAGCCAACCAATCACATTAAATAACTTATCAATTGAGAGTTGAAATCAATTATCAATTAATAACTTATCAAAAGCTAATAATAAGACATTTTCCATATATCACCATAACCTATACTACATAAGGACAAATTATTACATTATTTTATCAATTCGATTTTCAAACAAGTGACAAGACAACATAATACCCTAATGGCTGGTTATAAGAAGAGTTGGGTAGTGGGGTGGGGGGGTGCATGCCTTGTCATTTACCCATTAATCCAATTATTTTACACATCTACTATTCACCCCTTAATACTTACATCATCTAGTTATGTCAAAGAGTAGCTTTTATGCATGATAAAAGACAACCAAATGAAGCTTTTTGGATACACTTCACATACGCATCAAAATTGGCACACTCTCTTCCTTTTTCCCTCATCTTTCATTTCCCTTTCTACACTTTAAACATAAAACAAAAGAGAAAACCTAACCCCACAAAATCTACACATTACCACCACCTTCTTTTACTTCCACACTCACGGCACAAACATTGTTTTGTTGCCTTCTTTTTTCAACTTCAAAAGCCATTTAAGAGTCTTTGGAATATCCCCAAAACCTACTCTAAACATCAAGATCTTAGTTATTAAAAGAACTTGCAAGAAGAGGAAGGAAAGTAAGGAGCTAAGAGGACTCATAGCTACATAACCACCTATTTTTATGCTTTAAGGATGAATAAGTTTATTTCCTTGTTAAGTATTCTAATATGCCATGTTTAGGAGACTATACTTTCATGAAGATGTTAGAATGAACATATGGTGATAACATAGCTAGTTTACTTTAAGAAATAAGCTTATAAATCTCTCACATAAAAGTTGGAATATATTAGAATATTTTAGGATCTGTAAATATCTGTCAATTATGTAAAGAGTATATTTAGGATGTTTGTTTTCTATGTTTAGAAGGTATTAGAATATTTTAGGATCTATAAATATCTATCAATTATGTAAAAAGTATATTTAGGATATTTGTTTTCTATGTTTAGAAGTTTGGTTAGTGCATCTATGTTGTATATATATTGGCCCTCTTTGGCCTATGATATAAACAAAAATCACATAGAAATTTTCTTCTCAAAATTTATATGGTATCAGAGCCTGGTTAAAAAAAAAAAAAAAAAACGCTATGACTAGCGAGGGAAAGAAACCAGCCTCCCCTTACCTGTTGACTTCAAGTGATAATCCTGGTAATATAATTACTTAGGTGCAATTAAAAGGAGACAATTATGATGAATAGGCTCGAGCGATGCGAACGTCGTTGAGGGCTAAGAAGAAATTCGAATTTATTGATGGAACGATTAATCAACCTACTGATGATTCCACTGAATTAGAGGATTAGTGGACTGTGAATTCAATGTTGGTTTCATGGATGCTCAACACAATCAAGCCAACACTGCGATCTACCATAACATATATGGAGATTACAAAGGATTTATAGGAAGATATCAAAGAGCGATTCTCTATCACTAATGGACCTCATATTTAGCCGATCAAGGCAGAACTTGCCAACTGCAAACAGAGAGGTCTATCGATTGTAACTTATTATGGGAAATTGAAACAACTCTAAGAAGAGCTTGCGAATTATGAGCAAATTCCCATCTACCGTTGTGGAAGATGCAATTGTAATATTGCAGCTGAACTTGACAAGAAACGAGAAGAGAGGCTTCATCAATTTTTGATGGGGTTGGAAGATGCATTATATGGAGCAGTTCGTTCCAATATTTTGAGCATAGAACCATTGCCAAACTTGAATAAGGCATACTCGTTGGTGTGCCAAGAAGAACATGTTAGAAACATCTCACGAGGGAAGGAGGAACATGGAGAAGTTATGAGTTTTGCAGTGCAGACCAATAGAGGAGGGTGAAAGTATAAAACAAAAGTGAAAAACAAAAGTGAAAGACAAATCTGCCATTTGCTCACACTGCAAACGAGAGGGACATGATTCTGAAACTTGTTTTCAGCTCATTGGATATCCGAAATGGTAAGGTAACCGACCCAAAGGGGCTGGATGTGGATGAGGGGGGCAGAGTGTAGGGCGTAGACAAAGTAATACGCCAAAGGTGAATACAACCCATGTAATTGGGCAGCCATCATCATCAATGGCAGCAACGGAAGAAAATATAGCTTCTGGGACCTTGACAGCAGAACAATGGTCATTCTTTCTCAATTTGTTGAACACGTGCAAACCGGGTACTAGTGAAAAGATGAATGGTAAAGATAATCTGAATTGGATTATTGATTCTGGTGCTTCACAACATATGACAAGTACTTTAGAATGTTCAACAAATTTGAAAGAAATTGTGGCATGTTCAATTAGATTACCTAATGGAGAGCAGGTGATGGCATTGAAGGAGGGATCAATTTGCTTGGGAAAACATATCAAGCTAGACAATGTTCTCTATGTTCCAAATTTGAATTGCAATTTGATATCTGTGTCGCAATTGCTTGATGGCTCTAATTGTAATGTCCAATTTACTGATAAAATTTGTGTTATACAGGACCGCACCTCGAAGATGGTGATTGGAGCGGGTGAACAGTGCAAGGGACTTTATTATTTGAAGTCAGCAGTATCGGTCCAAGCATGCAAGATAAGCCATATAGATTCTTTTGAATTATGGCATAGGAGGATGGGGCATCCGTCTGCAAAAATTGTGGAATCTCTTCCTCAAGTTGAATTTAGTAATAGTTCAGTAAAGAATAAACCATGTGACATTTATTTGAGAGCTAAACAAACAAGAGAAGTTTTTGTTTCTAGTGATACTAAAGCAAATGAAATTTTTGAATTAATTCATTTTGATTTGTAAGGACCTTATCGTGTTAATGCTTCTTGTGGGGCCTCGTATTTCTTTACCATTGTTGATGATTTTTCTAGGGGTGTATGGATATATTTATTAACTGAAAAAACAGAAGTGGAACTTGTCATGCGTAATTTCTTTGCCATGACTAAAAGACAATTTCAAAAACATGTGAAGATAGTTAGAAGTGATAATGGGACTGAATTTGCTTGCTTAAATAACTATTTTTCTAAAAATGGAATTTTACATCAGACCTCATGTGTAGGAACACCTCAACAGAATGGACGTGTTGAGAGGAAACATCGTCATATTTTAAATGTGGTTAGAGCTTTAAGATTTCAGGCTAATCTTCTCATCAAATTTTGGGGAAAATGTGTTCTGACAGTTGTATATTTAATCAATCGGACTCCTTCTACGTTATTAGGAGGAAAGACTCCTTATGAGATATTGTTTGGTAAACCTTCTAGTTATAATCACATTCGAACTTTTGGGTGCCTATGTTATGCTCAAAACTTAAATAGGGAAAAAGACAAGTTTGCTAGCAGGAGTCAACGTTGTTTATTTGTAGGATATCTTTTCGGAAAAAAAGAGTGGAAAGTTTATGATCTTAATACAGGAAATTATTTTGTATCCAGAGATGTTCTGTTCTCTAAATCTGAATTTCTATATGCTGATAAGGAAGGTGTGTAACCAGATCTTGTACAAGGTGCTTCTTTCGATATCACCAATCATTTTAATGGTGAATTGAATGAAGAAGACGAAAGTAAGGTACTTGAGAATTCGATTGTGACTCAAAGTGATAATAACGACAGGGGGGGTGTCATTGAAATCTTGGGTGAATCTGTTCCAGAACAACTTAAACGGGGTCATAGAACAAAAGAAGCTTCTACTCGGCTGTGAGATTTTGTGACATACTGCATAACAAATAAATCCCTTTACATGTTCCTCCAATCTAATTCCATCCACAGGTACCTCCTATCCTATAGCACATTATGTAAATTGTAACAAATTTTCTCCACAACATCGTTCTTTCTTAACAGCTATGACAGCCGAAAAGGAGCCTGTTTCTTATATTCAAGTCATCAAAGACATTCGATGGAAAGAAGCTATGATGAAAGAAATTGAGGCACTTGAGGCTAATGGGACATGGACTATGGAAGATTTGCCACAGGGAAAGCAAGCTATAAGCAGTAAATAGGTTTACAAGATCAAATATAACTCAAATGGTTTGGTTGAACGTTATAAAGCTCGATTGGTGATTCTTGGCAATAATCAGATTAAAGGAATTAACTACAATGAGACCTTCTCTCCTGTTGCAAAAATGGTTACTATACGTACTTTTCTTTCGGTGGCAGTAACAAAGGGATGGGAACTCAATCAAATGGATGTTCATAATACATTCTTGCATGGAGATTTAGAAGAAGAGGTGTACATGAAGATGCCACTTGAGTTCTCTACTCAACAGCCTGGCAAAGTTTGTCGATTACATAAATCACTTTATGGGTTACGACAGGCCTCCCGATGTTGGTTTTCCAAATTGACAACTGCATTAAAGCAGTATGGATTTCTTCAATCTCAATCTGATTATTCATTGTTTACTTTAAATCGAGACAAGATACATTTGAGTATACTAGTGTATGTCGATGATCTTGTTATTGCGAGGAATAATGGAGTTGCCATTCAGAAGTTTAAAGATTATTTATGCCACTGCTTCTACATGAAAGATTTAGGAACATTGAAGTATTTTTTAGGAGTAGAGGTAGCTCAAAATCAAGAAGGAATTTTTCTTTGCCAACGCAAATATGCTTTGGATATTATCAGTGAAGCTGGATTATTGGGTGCTAAACCATCTGGTTTTCCTATTGAACAAAATCATCATTTAGCCTTAGCAGAAAATGCATTGTTGGCAGATTCAGAGAAGTATCGGAGATTGGTAGGAAGACTGATTTATTTGACTCTTACTCGACCTGAGTTATCCTACAGTGTTCATATTTTGGCACAATTTATGCATCAACTAAGGGAAGCTCATTGGGAAGCAGCTTTGTGCGTGGTTCGTTATTTAAAGGGCAGTCTTGGACAAGAAATACTTTTACGAGCTGATAGTGATCTTCGGTTGTATGCTTATTGTGATTCTGATTGGGGGAGTTGTCCTTTAACTCGACAATCTCTTACTGGATATTTTGTTATGTTAGGGACTTCTCCCATTTCTTAAAAGACTAAAAAGCAACATACAGTGTCGAGATCCTCTACTGAAGCAAAATATCATTCCATGGCTACCACTGTGTGTGAATTGAAATGGTTAAAGGGTCTTTTGCTGTCTCTCGATGTTGTACACTCTCATCCTATGCTGTTGTATTGTGATAGTCAAGCAGCTTTACACATTAGTGCAAATCTCGTGTTTCATGAGCGAACAAAGCACATTAAAATTGATTGTTATTTTATTCGTGATGAGATTCAACATGGATATGTTCAAACTGCTTATGTACGTAGCTCTAAGCAACTCGCTGATATTTTTACTAAGGCATTGGAGACATAGCAGTTTGGGTATCTTCTATGCAAGTTGGGGGTTTACAATCTTCACGCACCAACTTGAGGGGGGGTATTAAAATATTTTAGGATCTATAAATATCTGTCAATTATGTAAAGAGTGTATTTAGGATATTTGTTTTCTATGTTTATAAGGTATTAGAATATTTTAGGATTTGTAAATATCTATCAATTATGTAAAGAGTATATTTAGGATATTTGTTTTCTATGTTTAGAAGCTTAGTTAGTGCGTCTATGTTGTATATATATTAGCCCTCTTTGGCCTGTGATATGAATAAAAATCACACACAAATTTTCTTCTCAAAATTTATAGAATATGAGCATGACAAATTGGTATTTTGTAAGATATATGTTTAGTACTTAGAATAGAAGTTTGTAAGTTGAGAAAATCATTAAATATGTGCATGAACATGGGAGTAACATGCTAGACGTGTAGAGTATAGAGGCTGTTTAGATGTTATTTTTTACTTTATGTGGTCACATATGCTCAAATCTAGCTTTAGGTAAAGAAAAATCCATTACAAGAATTTTTTATGAAGAAACCAAGTTTTTGATATGTGAACTATGGCATAGAGCTTATAATAAGAATGTGATTTATCATTTTTATGTAGTACATAAGCTAAATAATTATCTCATGGAAGAGAAGTTAAGTTGGAGTTGGAATATGAGTAGTATAAGTTCATGATCTAACACATAAACCTAAGGAAATGATGAAACGAGTTAAAAAATCAAGTTGGAAGCCCTTGAACCAAACCACCTAAACCTGGAACTACAAGAAAAGACACTTAAAAATATGATAAAACTAAGTAAACAAAGTGAAAAGACCAACCAAAGTAAGTATAACAAGTGTATAAAATCTAAAACTCAAAACCGAGTCTAAAATACTCAAAACAAGCTTAGAACTCCAAGTTTAGCCTTCACCAAATTTTTGACCATCATCTAAATCATTCAATAAAAGTTGTTTTAAGACCCATAAGAAGCCCACATAATACTCCCTAAACCCACCAAAATGACTAACCTTAGTTTAGACCAAAAAACAAGTCCATTTAACCATTTAAGCCCACATAAAAGTCCAAGAGGATGTTGATAGCACCAAAGACATAAGACAAGGATGGAAATTTGACCTTAAAGAGTATTTTAAGTTTACAATAAAGTCCTAAGCCTAAGCCCAAAAGATTCCCTAAGGTAACAAAAAGCTTAACAACCAAACTAAGCTCAAAAGAACACCAAATCACTGGATAGATTTTCTTGCCTCATCTCAAAAATAAAACCACACCATGTTAAAGTACATTCAAAAAGATGAAAATCGACTATAAGATCATAAAAATTGGATTTAAAGCAAGAAAATTATATGCGATTAAAGTTTTAAGTAAAATTGGGAAAAATACAAAACTAAGTTAAAAAGTATGAATTAAGGAACCTTATGTTAGCCTTTCAATTTCATCTCAAACTCTTAACTTTATTATATTTGCAATGTTCAGGAGACCCAAACATAGGAGACGACCTACCCCAAAACTACTATGACTAATCCACCATGACTAAGTGAGTGATTCTCAATGACTTCATGCTTGATCTTGCTTGTAGTATAGTTGCACTTAAATTTATGAAGTGAACTTGAATGCTTGTAGGTTATAGGAAATGCATGTGTATTATATTATGATTGAATGCCATGACTTGCTAATGAGATAATAATGAGAATAATTATGATAATAGTATGCATGGATTGTATGGAATGAAATTGCTTGATTACAATGGAAATTGAATTTATTAAGCATTTGACTAGGAAATTCAATGAGTCATCCATTTCTCTTATTTTCATTATAACTATATTGATTACCACCTCACACTAAAGATGGGAAGGGGCTCACAGGAGTGGGGACTCCTGTTGGGATTAGGCAAATGTGTCATTTATATTATTGAGTCTTTGTCTTAAGCTTTTGGGCTTACTAGGCATTAGGGGACGCTAACCGTTAATGAAGAGTTGTGTCTTATGGCTTCCACTTAAGGTGTATGATGTGGATTGCCGAGGCCACTACACTGCTAGACTTAGGAATTTAGGCTTAAATTTGAATTGTTGGAAAGAAAGTATATTTTCTATGTAAAAAGTAAAGTTGTGTATATTATATATTCATTTGAGTTGATTTGAGCAGGTTGGTGCAAGTTGTATAAAAACCTAAGTGCTGGGACCTAGTTGATAGTTTGTGTCGGTTAATTATCTCCAACCCTGACTATAGGGGGTATAAGTCTGAGTTACATGCAACTTTTATGTTACTGCATGTATTGTTTGGCATTCTGATTGTTAATCATTCATATGTTGTGCATTTAAATGATATTGTTTGTATGGCATGGTGAATAGATTAACTTACTAAGTTTGAGATTACATCCCAATAGATTTCTTTTACTACAAGATCATCTTTTTGTTCATTCAAGCCAGGAATGCTTGAGGTAAGTCTCACGTTGAGATAGGGTGTGTGTCTATGAAGAGAAGAGAGAATTTTTATGTAAACAGTGATTTGTAAATATATTTACTTATTTAGTTAATTCTGTAGTTAGATTTTCTTAATACAAACTTTTGTAGGACTTTGAAATATGTTGTAATATAAATAAATAAATATATATATATATATTTGTTGTAAAATTTGACAATTCCACACTCTTAACTTTAGTGCTTTTATAGTTAAATGTTAATTTTAGTTATCTTGCTTGATATTACTTTTCTATGGGCTTAATAGTAACATGAAATGGAAGGAATCTTGTCTATTGTATAAAAGGCCTATGATCAACGAGGTTGTTGATAGTAAATCTTTATGTTGCACATAACAATCTATCATGACAATTACACTATTTAGGTCGTGATAGTTGTAATATATAATGTAACTAATGATGAAAAAGAAATATTGTTACATGTACATCTAAAAAATCATAAAATTAAATATGATTTGATTCTATCAAGAATGCTAAATTAGATAATCGACTATTCAAAGTATTTGATAACAGAAAATGGAAAAATTACATTGAATTGGTCAAAAAAAATTTTCCTACCTTTTTGTTCTAAGATTTTATGTGTTCATTTTTTCTCCATTTCAAGACCTAAATTCTTAAAAATGAGCAAAATTAGCATTTTCATTTCCCCACATTACAAGTGCCGTTAAGAAACCATGTCTAAAAGAACAAATATATGTATGTATATATATATATATATATATGTGTGTGTGTGTGTGTGTGTGTGTGTGCGTGTGTGTGTGCATGCATAGTTCGTAAATTAAAAACAAATAACCATATAGAATCTAAAAGGAAAAAAAGGGGGGAAATTACACTTTATACTTTTAGTCGCCAAACTTTGTTACTTTTTTTAATTGAGTCCTCTAACTTTTTCTTCTTTTTTTTTAGTCTTTGAACTTTCTAGAAATTTGCAAAGGTGTCATTTGTTAATGGAAAAATTAACAGTTCACTAATGGATGACTTTTTTGCAAACTTTTGGAAAGTTTGAGAATCGAAATAAAAAAAAGTTTGAGGATTAAAAATATCATTTTCTCTTTAATTTTTTTTCCACTTATAACTACAAAGTTTTCATCTTGAAATCTATCTCTATGGTTATTCTAATATATATTTTCATAACATGGTTTTCTTAATTTCTAAGATTCCTATGACTTACAAATAGATACCTAAAGTCCCATTTATTATTACCAAGTACCTATAATATTTCTATAGAAGAGAATAACAACCTATGCATGTTTAAGAAAGCTCAAGGTCAATGGTTTTAGTGTTATTAATTTATATATGAGATAGGCATATGCTTCCTAACGGTAATATTTACTTCGTATGTAAATATGATTTTGCTATTTCAGATGTCAAGTTTTATGGTTTGAGCTCTAATCATTCTAGAATTGTCTTATTTTGGAGCTTACTCCCCTCATATTGATTTTAGGTTAGACATATATATGATTATAGATATAACTATTATTGTTATTGATGGCTCTTAACAATATTATTATCTTAGTGAATACTAGGATTTTATATTTGTTCATCTCAGCATTATTGTAGTCAAATGATTGGTCCATCTTTATCTTACCGTATAACATATTTTGTTACTATTCTATTATTTACAAAATTTTATGTTCTATGGATTTGATACTTTATACAACTTAACACAAATACCTTTTGGCAAATCTTAACTCTCCACTGACATGGAGTTAACCCAGATAACTGATAACTCGACTCAATTTCACCTGCTTGGACTTAAGTAGTTTTGACTCAATATGACTCAGCATGAAAAAACACTAATAAAACCCAAAAATTTGACATATACCACATGAAAGGGTCATAGATTTGCTACTTTTATTTGAACATATATATTACTGTGCATATGAAGATTACCATTCTCATCATTTCTTAATTGTATTTCCTATTATAATTATCCGTTTCCTATTCGTTGTAGTCTTTATTTATCATAGCTCATACCTAGTCCCAGTATCTCCTATTTTTGCATTTATTGCCTGCTATAGGAGTTTGAGTGAGGGCTTTTATTTTTAAATTTTCGAATATGTCATTATTATTGTAACAGTTATTATTGCTATATCTTGTTGCTTTGTGTTGACATCGTCATCTTTCAAATTGATGGATAAGATGGACCAATGTTGTTTTTAACATTTTGGGTTAGGTTTTATTCTTAATTATAAGATTGTCATATGATTGTGCCATCAAGAGGGTCATCTATACGCTATGTTTTCTTTGGCTAAAAGATATTATATCAGGGTAACATGTGGTTTCAATCATAGTGTGCATTTTAGAAGGATTTCGCTAACTAAAATAGGTCTTAGAACAATAGGGATGATGATGGATTTTTTTGTGAAATTAACCTTTTACACTCAATTACCTTTGGCATGGTATCAAAACAATAGATCTATTATCATTTGATTGTTTTTTCCCTTTTCTTAATTACCTTTTATCTATTCGTTAAGCTTACTATGGCAACTATGACACAAAATGTTAATTTAGATTTGTCATATAATGATCCATTATTCTTATCAAGTTTTGATAATCTTGATAATGTAGATGCAAGCTTGATTTTTAATGGATCCATTTTTTCTAGTTGGAGTTATTAAATAAAAATGGCATTAGAGGTTAAATCCAAACTTAGGTATCCTAAGTGGTCGGTTTTAGCTTTGTTAGAGAATGAGCTCATTTTGAAGAGTTGCAATGAAGTTTTGAGAACTAAAGAAAAGGAGCACTGAGAGGGTGATATATCAACAAATTTTGCGGGTATTAGTCCATATGCTTTTTCGTCATTTTTAAACTCTTTGCAATCTTACAATAGTACAATAAATGAATAGATTGAAGATACAGGAGCTTCAAACCACATGACATAATTTCCTAATATTTTTACCTACAAACAAGTTCTCAAACATCCCATTTCCATAAACCTACCAAATAAACATGTCAAAGTAATAACTGCAGTAAGTAATGTTCAAATAAATGAAACATAATTCTTACTAAAGCTCTACTTGTACCAGACTTTCACCATAATCTTTGTTCAGTAAGTTATTTACTTGCATCCACACCAAATTTATGTGCTATTTTTAACCCCAATTATTGCTTATTTCTAGACTTAAGTTCTAAGAAATATATAGCAAAAGTCGATGTTAGATCTAAGATTATATGTGATATGCTCAAAGCCAAGTGTTTCATGCTTTACCTCTATTGTTGTTCTTAAGAAACAAGTTCTATTGTTTTAGACTCTTTTATACCCGACAATGCTTCTAATAAGCATTCTTCATTGGAATTGATGCATAATAGATCAAGGCGTAGTTTGTTTTCTAAAATGCAATATATTCATGAGTATAAACATTTGAATTTGTCAAACTTTTTGTATAATACTTGTTAAATTGCGAAGTTTTATCAATTACCATTTTGTTCTAGTTATTCTACTTCATTTAATGCATTTGATCTTATTCATATTGATAAGTGCAAACCCTATGATACACCATCCATATCAAGTGCAAAATTTTTTCTCACCATTGTTTATGTTTAAAGTAAATGCACATAAACTTATCTCCTCAATTCACAACATTTGGCCAAGACCACCTTAACAAATTTCTTTCATATGTAAAAAACTAATTATTTGTTTACCCAAAAGCCATCAGAACCGATAATGGGAGTAAATTCATGTCTCATGAATGCCAAAATTTGTTTAGAACTCATGGCACAATTCACTAAAGAACCAATGTGTACACACCACAACAAAGTGGTGTGGTTTTAAAGGAAATAGAGGCATTTGCCTAATATAGTAAGAGCACTTCATTTTTTTGCTAATTTATTAAAAAACTATTGGGCAGAGTGTATTCTAGTAGTTATAACACTCCATAAATACTTAGTGATGGAACTTTAATCATTTAGGCGCCTTATGATATAGTAGCTTAAAGTACGTCGAAACTTCAAAGTTAAGCATCCTTAAGTTAAGTCAATCCCAAGACAGATAATCTCTTAAGAAGTTGTTGTACCAAGGACTAAAACCATATAGTATTTCATGCCAAAACAAATAATACCTTGATGAAAGGAGTTTCAGTCGGATCATTACAGTAGCTACCTTCCTCATCAACAAAATGCCTATTCAATTCTTAGAATAAAAAACTCCAATACTAGATTTTGTTAAACAAACCACCATCATACTCAGAACCATTGATTGTTTGTGTTATGCATCTATGATAACACATGATCATCATTAATTTGATGCTAGAGGTACATATTTTTGGAGTATCCTTTAAGTCAAAAAGGGTACAAACTATATGATCTTAATACGAACTAAATTTTCACTAGTCCAGACATATTTTTTTATGAGATATATTTCCTTTTAAGTCTAAAACTATTGTTTATTCTTTAAAGCTTGACAAATCTATCAAGAGGCTAGAAAGGATCTT
Source organism: Lumnitzera littorea (assembly GCA_024138015.1). NCBI lineage: Eukaryota > Viridiplantae > Streptophyta > Magnoliopsida > Myrtales > Combretaceae > Lumnitzera > Lumnitzera littorea. The sequence continues at coordinate 76,600,848 of JAMXBB010000008.1, forward strand.
ATATAGATTGAAGCCATAGAAAAAGAGTTATTGGATTTGGATCTAATCTCACTTGGGAGTTGATATCTTTATTATTTGGGTAAAAAGACAATAGGATGTAAATGGTACAGAAAGTTGAATATAAAGTTGATGTGTTAGTAGAATATTTTAAGGTAAGACTTATAGCTAAAGGTAACAATTAAGTAGAAGGTTTGGCTTATACTTGTACTTCTTCCCATAATTGCCAAATTAACTACAATCTAGATCTCATTAGTTGTTGTTATTGTTAAAATTGGATGACTCATAAACTAAATATGCATAATGCTTTCTTCATGGATACAATGGTAAGAAAATTCATAAGCATCCACCTGAAAGCTATGTTCAAGCATCAAAAGCACAAGTATGTAAACTCGTATTTCACTTTATAGCTTGAAATATGCATCTCGTAAATGGATCAAAGAGTTTACAAAATTTGTTACTTCTTTAGGCTTCACTTAGTCAAAAAGTGACTATTCACTTTTTACTCAAGTAAATGATATTGAGTTTGTAGCTATTCTTGTAAATGTTGATGATGTGTTGATTACAAGCAAAATTTCTACTTCACTTGCAGAAGTAAAGCATGAATTAAACTAAGCTTTTACTATAAAAGATTTAGGTGATATCCGCTTCTTTTTGGAACTTGAAATTTGTAAACTTCTATTAGTCTTATGATAAATCAAAGGAAGTTTTTACTCGATGTGTTTCAAGATGTAGGGTTGAAAAGACCAAAAATCCACCAAAGCACCTATTCCCTAGAACTTACATCTTAATAATGAATAGGGAGATTTACTTGTAGATCCATTAGTTTATAGGTACATTGTTGGGCAATTGTTATGCTTGCTCACTCACCTAAATATATCCTTTGTGGTTCAACACCTAAGTTAATTTGTGCCTCAACCTCTCAAGTATCATTTCCTTGCAATTATACATGTTCTTAAATACTTGAAGGACACAATCAATAAATGATTGTTTTACTCATCAACTAGTTCTTTATCATTTCTCAATTATACAGATGTAGCTTTATCCAGTTATTATATGTTTTTTGACACTTCATTTCTTGGAAGACTAAAAAGAAAGCAATAGATTCTACATCATCAACAAAAGCCAAATATAGAAGTATCGCATCAGCTATCAACGAAATGCTTTAGATTTCTTATATATTTAAAGATTTACATATTCTTGTCCTACTGCCTATTTCTTTATTCTCTAATAGTAAGTCCATTCAGCTTATTGTGAATAATTCTTACTCACATAGTAGGATTAAACATATAGAGGTTGACATATATTTTATTAGAGATCATACTACATTTGGGTTTCTCTATATTTACTATTTTTTTCCATTCAACAACTTATTGATGTAATGACAAATCGAATCTCTATATCTACCATTTCTATTTTTTCTTCCAAGTTAGGACTAGTTGACAGTCTAATTTAAAGGTAGATGTGAAAGATTGTTGTTTATAGAATGTAATCATTAGAATTAAATTATATTAATTAGATTTGAATAGTATTTATTTGATTTGAATTGTATTTATTAGGTTTAAATTGTAGTCTTTTGTTTCCTCTTTTTATTTTCATTTTGTATATATATGTTTGTATGATATTACATCAACTGTGATAAAATGAAGTTAACCTTTTACACTTAATTAATTACCTTTTACATTTTTTCTTGGTGTTACTCAAGAGGGCTAAAGGGATGGATGGAGGTATATGACTTGGTTTTAAGTTGTTTGCTATCATTTGCATCACTAACTTTAGCCATATTTCATAATTAGGGATGTAAATTATAGTCAACCTCACGTATATATCTAATTCGTAGATTTGAATAAGGGAAACGATATAAATCTACTTTCATCAACAATTTTCTCTTAATGAGTAAATGGTAAGAACATTAAATGCATATTCATTCATGATACAAAGTATAAAAGCATTATTAGTTATAAGTCTATTTTTATATAAGCTGTGATGTGATCTAACAAAATACTTTTTTGTTTAAAATTCATAAAATAAATGATAAATCAATAACATATATAACCTATCTTGACTTCAAAATTTATGAAAGCACATACATATGGCAACACAAGTACATTACAAACTTAGAAGTGTATCTCACAATCTAAAATAGACTAAAAGATCTTATTTGATTGAGATTCAAATGAACAAAATATGAGAGAACCCTTAATATATTCAATAGTTATTAAGATCCTTTAACCTTATACAAAGTTCTAGATCTAATTCTTATATCTAAGGATATGTGATATTTAAGCTACCATTCCTCTTAACTCTCTAAATTGGTAGAAGTTAGTCGAATTTGTTATCTGCTTTGATGACACCTAGCCAATTGGTCCCATCTAAATTAGCCTAATACATTAGTCCTTGAATTTGAACATAACTTAACAATTGTTAAACTGTCAAGAATTTCTAAACTTCATGATAATTTATCTCTGGTATTGCTACAACTCTAGAATTTACATCTCCATCCTAATACTTGTCTTCATATCCTTTAACTTAGTAAGCTAGTCATCTATGACATACTCAACTAAACTATCTTCCTCTACCTTAGCTAAAGTTTGGTTAATACCTTACTTTGGTCATCCTCAAGATCCTCTTCTAAGCCCACTTCCTTTTTTGGTTCTCCTGAAGACTACTACATATCTACATGTTATCCTACCAATGGAATGTACCCCAAATGCAATCAACCTATCCTCCAATGCATCTATTACGTATTTTTATGGCTTTACATGCATATTGACTCTACACCTTAGGATACCTTAGCTAATGTCTATAGGTAACACTTATGTTAGCACATTTAGCTTAAGTAAATCATTAAAATCTTCATCTATAGGGTATGGAAATTAGAAAATTTACCTATGACTCTAAGGGTACCATATATATGGAAGCCCTAATAGGTTTATGATCAATACATAAAGGTTACAGTCTACCATATTTTAATCTAATAAGGAGTCAAAAATGGAGACCGTCATAACTATTTTATTGATATGTTAGGAAATTATCCTTAAGGGTTGTTATCTTTTATGTAACATTCATAATGAGATCATTTCTCCACAAACATCACTCATTGCCAATTGCTTCAATCATGCATAGTTATTAACAATATGCCAATTGGTTTAAACATATGCTAGGCTATCATCTCTAGTAGTCACCATTACATCTAACTTGTTATTTTAGGAGAGTCCTTTCCCTACTATTGAAAATCTAACTAAGCAATTGTAAACTCATTATTATAGTCTTGTAAGTCACCTAAAGAAACATTAGCAGTGTTTTAGATTCCTATATTATGAATATATTAATGTTTATCCGATAAATCTTTTACTAACATAATGTATATGTATATATACCTTAGGTCAACCTCTTTTATTACCCACTCTCATTTTAGTAGCTACAATGTCTGCTTCATTACAATTAGGGCACCTTAAAGTAAGCTCTTAAGAACCATGCACTGACACTAGCTTAGAATTGTCACACTAGAAGAGCAATATAGTCATAATAGTTCCACCGTGTACATTAGCTTATGGTAGAAGCTAACCACATAGATGCTATCATAAGTTTGGTATACATGAGACACATATGAATAAGCTACTCTAAAGCATTTCCTATTCAACAATTACATATGTACAAATGACATTTCATATAATAGAACATAAATTTTATGTGGAATTGATGTTTATAACTTGTGAAAGAAAATTAGAGGCTTTTATTACAACCAATACTATGAATTAGATTAAGTCACTAAGGGGGCCCAATTGACTCCAAAAGCAAAAGATATAAAAGAAAGTTTCAACTCCAATCATTCCTCACTTTAGAACTCATTATCCATCTTTTTAAGCTTAAGGGTCAATAGATTACAGTACATTTTCTTTAAGCTTACATAAAAAGTCCATAAGGATATGAGCATCTATTGCTTAGTAAAGGGACAAAGACAAAAGCATACATATCATAACAAAAGTAAATACAGTGGTTAATTAATTAGTTAAACATAATGTAACCAAACAAATTCCATTTATATGATGTTTATTCAATCCTGTCATGAAAGTAAGGAAATTATACTTAGTATACTCAGGCTTAAGGAGTTTTTAACATAATATAATGAATCACAACCAAACCTAGAATTGTGTAATGGAGACAACAATCCTCCTTAGGCCATCATCAAACAAGCTACCAACTTATCACTTAGTTTGACTAAGGATGGAGAAAGAACAATCTACGCATTCTCTTAGAAGGGGTAGTATTTAGTTGGAGGATTCTAGTTGTCCCCTATTAGATTGCAATGCATTTCTAATTAGGATTTAGATTCAAGATTAGCTTAATCCATTTTTTTAGGGCGACCAATCATTTATAAACATTCCTATCAGAAAGCAAAGTACAATAAGGTAGTCATAACATGTAGCTCAATTACCACAATAGCACTTCAGTGTATGGAGATACACATTGCATGCCAACAACCAACTACTTACGACCATAAAAAAGTATACACCTCAATCTCTAGGTACTTTAATATAGTACTCCAAATGCTACAAAGGATTGATCCTACTTATATGGATTCGCAGTTACTTAAGCAATTTAGTGACATCAAATGTTACATTGTTACAATAACCTATATTAGAATCTTTAATTTAGCCTTCATAGAAATTATGAAAGCAAAAATAGTTAGTTGTACTATTAAATTTTATACTCTTAGTTATACTTCTAACTAGATTTATTATTCCTTTAGTAATGAACATATGCACATTTTAAGTGTTTGTACAAATAGGATTAGGTGTTATCAATCTATAAAAGTTCCTAATACCTTCTACATTTCCTTCCATTGTATCCTAATTTTCTTATCAAAAGACCTTTTACATTTCTTTCTACATCAATTCAGGATAAGACTTGTCTTAAAAGACCATCTATAATTATTTTTATATTAGTTTCATGGAGACTTGTCCTTAAGGGACCCTCTATTTCACCATCTACATTGGATTGATCTCACTTATTAGGTTGAAAGATGTTTTACATATTTACTTTTGATTTTGTTACCTAAGATCTTCTATAGTATCCCTTGCTTTGAATGATTCTCACATGATTGGACTTGAATGAGTTCTATATTACCTTATATATTCTTTGTTTGTTTCAAAACCTTCTAAAACACTTTCTGGTTTAGCCATACACCATATTAACTACTAATGTCTCCATTTATTGCATATTTTCCCTTTTTTTTGTAATCAAGTTACCTTAGAATTCCTTCAAAATTCAACATTTACGGATGAGATTTCAAAGAAAAGATACAATTAGGAATAACACTTGTGAATTGTAAATATGTACTCATGAACGCTTCTAATCGCTAAAAATTCAAAGAATATGATTCAACTTATTGGTTTTTGGTAAATCCAAATTACATGTATAATTTAATTTTAGTAATTTTGGCTTAAGAACCTAGTTTATTTATGAAATTAACAACTTTTTCTCTCAAAATTGAATACGATCCTACTGTGTATCATCAAAACACTCAACAAATAAGTTAAGATCAAATTTAACTAGAATTTCTTGAAAAACTTAGAATTTTTTTAAATTTCCAAAGTAACATCTTTTCAAAAATTAAAAATTAGCAAAAATTAGACAAGTTGCTATAGAAAAACTATTTACATATTAATAAACTAGACATTATAAGGAGTCTAAAAAAAATTCCAAGGTTGAAACGATGTCATTTAAATTTTTGAAAATTAATTTTTAAATTTCATTTAGAAAAAAGCATTTATTAAGAGTAACATGAAAAGAAAATGTGAATTTCATCATAATAACATTCTTACTTGAAAGTAGACCTGGCATAACCTACGAATAAATTTTTTCAAAATTTTTCTACTCAATTTAATATTTTTAGAAATTAATTGAAAATTAAATTAAACATTAGAGTCACTAGCATGGCTATCTCCAACAACCAACCAACTATACATCCTTAATGTCAACTTTAGGTGTTGACTACTCTATCAAGTAGTGATGGTGGTTCATTGTTAAGTCATCAATGAATCCTCGAACTACACATATGTTGATCCAATCCTTTTTCGTTAAATCTTTTTCTTATATTCTAAAGTTTCTAACTATTTTCCTCTTAATGTTAAGAGAGATCCAAAGATGTGAAAATGTTATCTAGATTGACTTGTATATAAATAGATTTTAGAAGCCTTAGAGAACAAGGAAAAATACATTTTCAAGCCTAGTGTCAACTTTGATTATTTAAGCATATCCAGTGCCAAATTTTTGATGATTTCCTAACTAAGTCATCTTTGGAATAATATCACAAATGGTACCTCAGTTTTACCCAAACATACAATTAACTACCTAAATTTTAAAGATCATTTATTGCCTAATTGAACTTTTCAAGATTGTTTATGTGACATGTGCTAACATCATCATTCATCTTCATTAGCATACATGGATCTATTAACTAATTACAAAGAGACATGTGGATCATGAGATTAATTTAGGACAATCCAAGTTCATGTAAACATTAGTAGCAATTTTCACACCCATATGACATTATTCACTATAATTATTAATATAATAAATTTAACTGCAAAATGCATTAGCAAAATAAGAGGATAAAGCCAAAGCCCACTTATTCCAAACTCCTTTAAAGTTAGCAATAGTTTACTCAATCTACCCTTATGCTATCTCGTATCATACAGTTAGATAAAGTGCATAAAATAAGCACTGTAGGACACTAATTGCAAATGTGCCCTTCCCTTTCTCCATAAATGACAAGTGAAAAACCAACTTTTCATCTCTTTATTTCTCCTCTTACTTTTACAAATCTAAAGTTAGTATTGTTGATGGGCAATTTTGGACGACAAGCTTCCAAGGCCTATTCCAACCAATTTAAACCATAGGCTAACCTATCTTGGCCTATGACTAACTTAATAAAAAGTCTTATCTAGTCTTGTTAAGATTTCAACTTTAAGACCAAGCTTCACTATATGCTCGATCTATCATAGGTCGGGAGGTTAGTCTTTTCCCTTTAGTCTTAACTCATTACATCTATGCCTTGAGGACATTAGATATTAGAGGTTCGCCCTAGAAGCTGGTAGGTTGGACATTATGGGAGCACTATGGAAATACCGACCTATGGGAATTACCAACTTGTCACACTATCACCGAAGATTTCAAATTGTATTTAAATAAGATGATATACTCTCTTATTTGGATAAGATACAAATATATCCAAATCTCATCACAAACTCTATAAATAAGGGATCTTACCTAATAAGTAAGACACTTTACACATGTGCACTTGAGCCTTCTTGCTTTCTTTCTATCCATCAACCCCATAGCTTATTGACTTAAGCATTAGATGGCCATACCAGACAACTCTTAACACCTTCTCATGGTGCTTTGTTTTGCAGACACATGTCTATTCCAAGGCCTAAATCGAAGATCTCTACTGGTGAATTTCTCATAACAACAAGTACCATAAATAAAAGTACTTTGCACCTTTTATCACCTCTACAACCACCAAATACCCCCATTTAGTAGGAAAACACTTGCATAGTGGACCCCATAGATATTTTTTGATACTTAAGAAATATCTTAGTATAAAAAACACCATAGTTATTAAATTCGTAAGTTAAATGTATAATTCTATGAGTTTATAATTTTATCATGTTTTGTATGATTCTATATGATTCTACCAATTTTACACGTTTAACATAACAATAGAATCGTAATTTTCACAACGGTAACAGCCTTAGCATACCACTTTAAGTTACTACCATTTGATTCTCTAATCACTTCAACTTCAACCATTACCACCATTCAATAGAGTCCCATGTCTATAGTGAAGCTATTATAATGGTCGAAGCTAAAGTGACTAGAGAACCAAATGGTGGAGGCTCAAAGTAGCATGATTAGGTTGTCTGTAATACTTGAAAAATATCCTAAGTACCCAAAACATCCTGATCATAGCTACGTTGCGCCACTAACATTTGATCCTCTAAACACTTCACTATAATGAAGCTATGGTAGCACTTAAAGCTAAGGTAACTAGAGAATCAAATGGTGGTGGCCAAATATGGCATTGTCTGGTTGTTTCTATTACTTACAATATTTTTCAAGTATCAAGGATAACCTATTTAAGCCACCACCATTTGATTCTCTAGCTACTTTATCTTTGACCATCACCATTATTTAATAGTTTCCCATATCTAAAGTGAAGTGCAGTGGTAGTCAAAGCTAAAGTAGCTAGAATATCAAATTGGTCATAGCTCAAAGTGGCATGATCAAGCTATCTCTAATACTTAGAGTATTTTTTAAGTACTAAATATAGCCTAGGATGATGGTGTTAAATGGTTTTTGGTGATTATGGGGCGATAGAGGGTATGGACTACTTTCTATTTGTAATTCTATCTTTGTATTACATAAGCGAGTAAGGAGAAACAAATAGATTAAAAGTTGACTTTATAGTGATCATTTATGAAAAAAAAAAAAAGGAAAGGGCACATTTGCAATTGTTCCCCCACATTGCTTATTTCATGGACTTTCTCCTATTATATAATGTAAGATTGAATGAGGATGGATTAAGCAAGCCATTGGTAAGTAAAAAGGAGTATGGGATGAGTGGGCATAATGGGTGTGCCTAGGCTTTATGTTGTTAATGGACCAATACATTTTGCAATCAAATATAGTATATTTATAATTACAATTAAATAATAATGATTGTATTAGTAATAATATAATAATAGTAATAAATAATGCCATGTGTACATAAGAAAATGTCAAACTTCATAATTGGTTAACAGATTCATGTATGCTAATAGAGATAAAACACCGATAACATAAACATATCTCTTCATAATTGGTTAACAGATCCATGTATGTTAATAGAGATAAAACACTGATAACATAAACAATCTCGAAAAATTCAGTTGGATGGTAAATTGATTTTTTAGTCCTTCTTTGAAACCTAAGTTCACAAGGTCATTTCAACTAATTTTTATGGTTTGGTCATAGGAAGTCTTAGATTTAGGTGCCAATGTCCTAACTGCATCTTTAGGGGGCTTACAGGTGCTATTTGTCAAATAGTAAATATAGGTGAACATAAAAGAAAAGGATTTGGGAAAATTAAACGACAATATATAGAGGTCCCTCTTTAGGAGTTAATTCTCTCTTCTAGCATCGTATTAAAGTCAATCCACATGAGTTATATTTCACTATTTAAGGAAATTAATAAGAGTACAAACATCAATTTGCTTTCCTTTACAATTCTTTTTGGATTGTGCAGATTATAGAATAGTTATATTTCACTATTTGACCCTTTCTCACACTCTACCCTAAAGCAATGGAGTATAAAACTCTTAATTGAGGATTAACATTGATTTCATCCATATAGTCATTCAAGTCTTTGTTACTATAGAATAAGATATTTTAGCTGTAAAATTCTCTTACTTTTAAAATTGTTTCATTCTTTTCATTGTTATTTCGTCTATATCCTTGATCTTCAAAATCTATCATTTATATCACTTTATCTCCAACATTGGAATTGATACTTGTGTAGAATGAGCTTTTTGATTCAAAATCTTATACAAATTCAAAACATCTTTCTCTCAAGTTATCTTCTCCATTAAAGATACAATGATTATCTATCTTCTCTTATTTATTTATTTTTCTTTAACATAGCATTATATGGTGTAATCTATATAATCGAATCTTCCCTGGTACTTTGCATGTAAGGTGAACATGATGATGACATATCACTATACAGCCGTCAAAATCTAGAAATTATAATGTAAAAATATCTTTTTTATGAGTTTTATAATTTTTATGGAATAAATATAGTAGGTTACAATTTATTCATGCTGTAATACTAAGGCCTATGACTCCTTTGGCTTATTAGTTGAGCCTAACAGAAGGCCCAAGCACATGTCCTCATTAATCGATGGGTTAGAATGTAACACAACATATGATACTTTTGCTTTAATTCCAACATGTTGTAGAGACTAGAGTTTAACTTTCCCCTTGCTCCTCTCTTCTGTGTTCTCTTAAAACCCTAACTAATCCAACCTTATTGCAATATCCCTTTCTTGAAAATCCTTATCCATAAGGGATTGTTTAGAAATCAAAGCACCATGTCTAAGTAAAACACCCATGTAGAGTCATTGACATCACATCCTACCTATTTGATTGGCACCATTATGTTTGCCACCTTACCTCGCATCACCATATTTCTTCTAAGGATCTCTTTAAGCTCTAAAGGCTCATTAGTTCCCAAATCCAGTAGATCTTAGCTACAATGAGAAGATAGCCCAATGTATTTCTTCAACTGTAAGATGTGGAAGGCCATATGCACAATAGACCCCTTAGGTAACTCTAAATAGTAGCCAACTAAACTAATCTTGTCAATAATTTTGTAGGGTCCATAATATTTAGGTGCTAGCTTTTGTTCTTTACTTTTCTTAAGACTATGTCGTCGATAGGTTTGGAGTTTTAGTATAATGTAGTCCCTTATGTTGAAGGTATGTTCCTTCCTATGCTAATTTGCATACTATCTGAACCTATTTTGTGCTTGTTGTAAGTAGAATTCGAGCATCTTCATAGCATCCTCCCCTTCCTTTAACAATAAGTCTACTGTCTCAATTCTAGCATCCCTTGGCACATAAGGTAGGTGTATTAGAGGTGGGTACCAATAATGATACAGACTAGTGGATGAACATACGAACCCAATAACATGCATAACTAAAGGGATAGGTCCAAGCCGTAAGATGGCTTGAAAAAGTAAATGATAGTCAAGGGTAAGTAAGGGGTTCCCGTATACCGACAATGGATACAACGCACCATATAACGCACAAGTATGACTGAAGGTCACTCGCCACTAGTCCACGCTTGAATGGGCTAGATAAGAGTAGCTCAAGAGTAAGCAGGACGACACTTAGCTCAAGAGAAGGTAAAAGTTCAGTGTATTCTTCTATACATTCTACTGGCGGTTACATTATGTGATTATTTATAGTACCATGTTAAGGTAAGTTCTACATTACAGATAATTACAAAAATGAATCCCTATTTGCTAAATAAAAAGAAAATAATTTATAGGAAAACACGAAATCATACGCAGCAAACATCATTAGTAAAAAAGGACGGTACGGTTATCAGAAAGGATAGTGCGCATGCGCATTTTTACTCTACGATTCTAACAATAGTGTAATTCGAGTAAGGGTAGGCTTCTATTTAGGTTTGTTCAACATCAGAAGTTTAATACCCTGACTACCAAGGCTGGATTACAGTTGGCTTAGGGACAGCTCACAGTGTGGTTGGCTTTAGATGGTTAGCTCCTGACAGTTATCAGCTCAGCTTCGGTACTGTGGAGATTACTATATTCAGATTTAGCACTTGGACTAGTGCACAGCAAAGGTTTTCGATTTGATACATCAGCTGATCACCTCGATAATGCCTTGGATAACATGGAGAGCGAAGTAGCTCAGCAAATTGGATTAGGGCAAGCACTACTCCTCAACGCTTAACTCACCTCGGATAGCTTAGCAGACCACCTAAGAGAGCCCTCAAGCTTAGGACCGTATAATCAATCTTTAATCTCTATCATCCCCTTCAAGTTGTTTGAGATTTGGGATCAAATCTAGTTCAAGTCCAGGTTGCTTGTCTTCAGGAGTGTAAGGTTGGAGGTTAGCAATGTTGAAAGAGTTTGAGACTCCATATCCTTTAGGTAATTTAATCCTATAGGTGTTAAGATTGATCTTTTCAAGCACTTTAAAAGGTCCATCGACTTTAGGAGACAACTTGCTCTTCCTCAAGTTTGGGAATCGTTCCTTGCTGAGGTATATCCAGACTAAATGGCATGGTTGAAATTCTCTCTTCTTCTGCCTTCGGCTTCACTTCTTAAGCTTATTATTAGCTCGACCTAGTTGCTCTACAACCTTCTAGTGCATAACTTTGATGGCCTCAACTCTCTCGATGGTTGGCTTGTCATCATCAAACATTCGCTGTAGTGCTTGGTCCAATGGCAGTTCAGGGTTGAACCCATAGGCGACCTCGAATGGAGACATGCTTGTTACACTGTAGGCAATCCTATTGTAAGCAAACTCAATGATCGGTAAGCACAAATCCCAATCGACCATGTTTCATCTAACAACAACTCACAACAAAGTTCCCACTATTCTATTGATAACTTTGGTCTCTCCATCAGTCTGTAGGTGGTAAGACATGCTATACAGTAGGTTAGTTCCCATTTACCTCCACAACATCCTCTAAAAGTGGCTCATGAACTTAGGGTCTCGATTTGAAACAATGGTCTTGGGAATTTCATGCAGCTTAATTACTTCCTGTAAGAGGAGAAAAGAGATAGCCGAAGCGTTGTTAATTTTGAAATAGGGCACAAAATGTGCCATCTTGCTAAATCGATCCACAACCATCATGATGGAGTCCTTCCTTCGAGACGTCTTCAGTAATCCTAACATGAACTCTATACTTAGCTCGGACCATGGTTGGGTCAAGATTAGCAAGGGTTAGTAGTGTCCTTGCTTGGCTCAACTTTTTGCTTTTGGTAAGTCATACACTTTTCTAACGTAGACTGGACATCTCTCTTCATCCTTAGCCAAAAGAATCTAGAGGATAGTACCTCATAAGTTTAGCTCTGGCCAAAGTGTCTTGTCAATCCCCCTCCATGCGCCTCGCATACTAGCAGTTCTCGCATAGAACAAATCGGGATACAAACGTTCTCTTCCTGAATAAGTATTCGTCCTCCTTGTGATAGTTGTCCAACGTCCCTCCTTCCTCACAATAGGCGTAGATAGGACTAAGGTGTGGGTCCTCAGCATATAAATTCTTAATGGTTGAAAAACCAAGTAACCTCACCTGCAGCTCGATCAGGAGTATATGTCATCTCTTATTCTTTCCATTCTTGTATTTTACGACATAAGAAAACCCCTCCATGAACTCAACCCACTTGGCTTATCTTCGAAACAATTTCGATGACACTTTAGATATCTTAAGGACTCATGATCAGTGTAGATCACAAATTCCTTGGGTAGTAGATAGTGTTGCCATACTGTTAGGGCTCAGATTAAGGAGTAAAACTCCTTATTGTAGACAAAATAATTGGGTATGGCTCCTCGAAGTTTCTCGCTGAAGTAAGCAATAGGTCGGCCTTCTTACATCAACATAGCATGTAAACCCTACTCTTAACGGGACTATGATCTGACTAAGAGTACTTTCCAAACGTTCCCAAGGATTAACTTCCAATTAGAAATGAACTTACTTTTCTAATTCAAAAGCCTATTATCGATAAAACCTGAACTTGAAAAACTGTGAACTCTAAAGTTACCCAAAAACCCTAAACCTTAAAACAATTAAGGACTTTTAACCCTAAGCGACTAATCGATAAATTAATTTGAGTAATTTCATTAAACTCTAGAAAATTTCACAATTCTATAAGAATCGAATCATAATTTACAAAACAATGCAAGAAGGAAATCCTATAACAATGCAAGAAGGAAATCCTATAACAATTTCCTATAAAACAATGCCCTTATCTTCATGCCTAAGCGTTACATATACAATCACCTTAGATGACTTATCAATTGAAAGTTAGAATCATTTATCAATTGATAACTAATCAAAATCTAGTGATAAGACACTTTCCTTATGACTCCTTCACTTATACTACATATGGACAAATTATCACAAGATTTCACATGTTTAACTTCAATAAATGAGACAAGATAATTCCATGCCCAAAAGGATACCCTTATGGCTGGTTTGAACAAGAAAGAAAGGGGGGGCATACTCTTGTCTTTTACCCATCAATCACTTTATTTTACACTCTACTATTCACCCCTTAATGCTTACATCATCAATAATTGCAATTGTTGACTTTTATGTAAGTTACAAGACAACCAAATCAAGCTTATTAAACACACATTTACCCCATTCCCCAATTGGCCACTCTTTCTCCCATTTCTCTCACTTTTCATTTCATTTTCACATCCGTTTTCTCTCACTCGAAATCAACACAAAAGAGGAAACAACCTTACCCCACAAAATCTTTTACTTTGTCGCCACTTTCCAAGCTTCCACTCATAGCACACTCAACTTCTTTTTATGTCCTTATTTTCCAACATTTAAGCTTCTTTAGGACCCTTAGAACATTCCACAAACCCCACTTCAAGGGACCACAACTCGAGTTTCAAAAAGGGTGCAAGAAGGAGGAAGTAAGATAAAGAGCATAAGTGGAATCCTAGTACACAACCACCATACTTTTGCTTTGTGGACAAGTAAGTATATCTTTGTGTTAGTAGGTCAGTATTCATGTTAGGAGATTATGATTTCTTGAAGATATGAATATGATCATAAGTTGTTATAACATCAAAGACCACCCTAAGAAACAAGCTCTTGAAACCCTTACATGAAGTTGAAATATGAGCATGTAAAGTTAATGTTTTGTAGAGATACTTGTTTAATGCTTTGAATGGAAGACTTTAAGTTGAGAAAATCTTGAAACAAGAGCTTAATTGAGAGAGAAACATGCTGGATGTGAGGATTCAAAAGTCATTTGGATGTTGATTTTACTTCTATTAAGTTAAACATGCTCAAATCTAAACTTAGGTTAAGAAAAAATCCATCACATAAAGTTTTATGAATAAAACCAACTTTGTAAGACATAAGCTATGATATGGAAGTTGTAATAAGTATGAGATCCTCTATTTTCATGAAAAGTACAAGCCAAATAATCATTTCATGAAAAAGAAGTTAAGTTGAGATTTGAATACAAATAGCCTAAGTTCATGATCTAACACCTAAACTTAAGAAAATGATGAAATAAGTTAGAAAACCAAGTTGGAAGCTCTCATATTCAAACTGACCAGATCTGGAACATCCTTAAAAGACACTTAAAAATATGATAAAAGTAAAAAAAAAGTGAAAAGACCAACCAAGACAAGTATGATAAGTATATTAAGCTTAAAACTCAAAACCAAGCTTAAAACTTCCAAAACGGGCCTCATACACCAAGTTGAATCACCCTTAATTTTCTGACCAGCAACTTGACACATCAATAAGAGTTGTTTTAAGACTCTCAAGAAACCCACAAGACACTCCCTAAGCCCAATAAAGTGGTTAAATTTTAGTTGGATAAAAAACAAGCCCATTTTACAACTTAAGCCCACTTAAGAGCACAAGAAGTGGTTAATAGCCTTAGGAGTGTAAATCAAAGTTGCAAATCTGACCTTAAGGAATGTTTTGAGCTTAGAAGGAAATCTTAAGACCGAGCCAAAAGGATTTCCCAAGTTACCAAAAAGCCCATTAACCAAACAAAGCCCAAAAGCACTCCAAATCATGAGGACCACTACCATCTAACCTATAGATAGATTTGCGTACCTCATTTTGAAAATCTAACCTCACCACGTTAAATTACACTCAAAAATGATGAAGATTGACTATAAGATCATAAAGATCAAATTTAAAATGAAAAGTTATGCGCGATTAAACTTCCAGGTAAAACCGAGAAAAATACGAAAACTAATCAAGAGTATACCTTAAGGGGTTTTAGCTTAGTTTCTTAAGTTTTATTTCAATCCCTTATAGTATTTTGATTTCGATGACTAGGGGACACTACATACAGAGACGACTTACCCCCAAACTACTTTAACTGATTGCATGGCGAAGTGAGTAAATTCCTAATGACTCTTTACTTGATTTTGCTTGTAGAATAAATGCACCTAAACTTATATATATATATATATAAATTTAGATGCTTGTAGGATATAAGAAATGCATGTGTATGAATTTGTGAATGAATGCTATGGCTTATTAATTATATAATAATGGGAATTGTTTGTGATAATTTATACGTACGATTATATTGAATGAAATTGTCTGATCACCTTGAAAATCGAGTTAATCACTGATACGATTAAGAAATTAAATGGATCAGGCATTCTCCATAATTGCATTTAGATAACACCGAGTGCTACTTCACGCAAAAGATGGGAAGGGACTCACAAGAGAAGAGCCTCCTATAGGATTAGAACTAGCTATGTCATCATTTTATTGAGTCTTTATCCTAAGGTAATGGGCTTACTAGGCACCGAGAGACGCCAATCATTGATAAGGGGCCGTGTCTTGTGACTTCTACTTAGGGCGTATGTTTATAGACTATGGGAGCCACCATACTACTAGACTTGTGATTTTGAAATTACAATTTGTTGTTTGGAATGAAAGTATATTATATACAATCTATATATATATATATATATGTGGTTTTGTTTTAACTTAAGCACAATAGTGCAAATGAATTAAAACTCAAGGTCTAAAACCCGAATTTTGGTTTAGGCCGATTAATTATCTCCAAGGCCCGACTACAAAGGGCATAATTCTAAGTCATATGCAGTTCCTAGGCTACTGCATGCATTGTTTGGCATACTGATTGTTTATGCATTCATATAATTATGCATCTAATAAATTTTGCCATGCGGCATTAATGAGCGTATTTATCTTACTAAGCTTAAGCTTACACCTCGATAGATTTCTTTTATTGCAGGAAAACCTCTTCGCTAATCTAAGTCAAGGCATGCCTGTAGTAAGTCTTGTGTAAAAACGGGTTAGAATGATTAGGGAACGTAGAGGAGATTTTGTAAAAGCTTTTGTAGATAGTTATTTACTTTTATTTTATTCATAATATAGTTTAAAGTTTATAATGCAGTTCCTATAATGAACTACATTTGTCTATAATATTCTTTTGGTGTGGAACATAACGAGTCCACACATTTATTTGATTAATGTATGTCTTAAAAAGTTAATCTTAGTAAATTACTCTATATTGCTTATCCATGGGCCTAGTGGTAACGTATAGTGGAAGGAGCCTTGCGTATCATATGGAAGGCTTGTAATCAATAAGGTGGTCAATAGTAGACTTTTATACGATACACGGCAATCTACCACAACAACGATACTGTTGGGTCATGATACAACACCTATGCCTAGTTTGAACACATCATAATCTACTTTAAACACCAAATTGAAGCTCGGTAAAGCTAAGACGGAGGTTGTAGTTAGCTTCTCCTTCACATCCTCAAAACTCCTCCTCTCTTTCTCACCCTATCAAAATTCAACATTCTTCCTTTAGAGTTCAGTGAGTAAGGCTACAATCATACTAAATTTCTTTATGAATTGGTGATAAAATGATGCTAGGCTATGGAAACTTCTCACATCGATAGAACAGGTCAATTCGGGCCATTCTATGATTGCTCTTATCTTCTCTTCATCAATGCAGATTCCACCTCCGCTCACAACAAAACCTAAGAAGATCACCTTAGCATAGCAAAAGTCACATTTCTTTATATTGGCGTAGAGCTGCTCAACTCGGAGTTTTGCAAACACTTATCAAAGATGCTCTCAGTGAGTCTCTAGATCGGGACTATACACTAGAATTTCATCAAAATAAACTACGGCAAACCTTCCTAGTAATTCTCTAAGCACATGATTCATAAGTTGCAAGAATATGCTCGGTGCATTGGATAGTCCAAATGGCATTACAAGCCATTCATATAAACCATGTCGTGTCTTGAATGCGGTCTTCCACTCATCGCCTTCACGCATTCAAATTTGATGGTACCTAGCTTTAAGGTCAATCTTGGAGAACACTCTTTGATAGGAATCAGCCTGCAATGACCTTCTTCTAAGGCTAAACTGTTAGAAGCTGAGATCGATAAACCAGAAGCCGACCTGTCTTAACCTGAGGACGACCTACTCTTGCCAAGGCCAAATTGATGATCGAAGGCCGAAGGGAGG
This sequence comes from Lumnitzera littorea, assembly GCA_024138015.1. Lineage (NCBI taxonomy): Eukaryota > Viridiplantae > Streptophyta > Magnoliopsida > Myrtales > Combretaceae > Lumnitzera > Lumnitzera littorea. The sequence continues at coordinate 76,618,650 of JAMXBB010000008.1, forward strand.
AAAAGGAACCATCCAGCATCAAGCTTGTTGTCTACCGAGACGATAAGAAACCAAACAACCGAAATCCCTAAGCTAAAGAACAGCTTAATAAAGCTAATGCTAAGTAATCCACAAGTGCAGCAACTATAGGCCGACCTCACTAGGAGCTTAAGCAAGCATAATAAGACTTCTAAACATCCCACCCCTATTGGAACAGTCGACTGCCAACCAACTCCTACTCGAGCCTACAGACAGCTCAAATGACTACATGTTGACCACTCTGTTAAATGCATAGTTTTGTATACTTTGTAAGTGTTTTTCTTATTTCAATTGTAGGCCATTCTTTAAGGTTTAAGGCCTTGTATATTATTTACAGTTTTACCATTAGGGTTTTACAACTTGCTATAAATAGCAAGTATTGTAATTATCAAAGACACAAAAGAGTATTTGCATAGAGAATTTACACTTGAACATTCCTTCTAGAAGCAAGGCATTCTTAAGCCCCTTTGAGCTGGCTTTTCGGATTATTGAGTGTGTTTTACTCCTTAATCTCTCATGTTCTTATCAATCTTGCCCTTAAGATTGTAGTGAACCCTTCATTTGAGCAAGTTAATGAGTTACATTTAACCTCTCATTTGAAACCTCGAGTAACATTTAGCGTTCGTAAGTCAAATCAAACCCTATTTCATGCTCAAACACCCTAATTGTATTTGTGCCTTGGTGCATGATATCCATACACATTCACTATCAAAACCCCCTTCTCACTCCCTATTCAGCATATTCCCTTGAACCCGAATACCCACTCTTAGTTCAAGTCCCACTGCATCCATATGCATCACTCTTGCTCTGCTCAATTCATCTAGCATGTCATCAAGCTTGGGTATGGGATACCTATACTTAATGGTCATTCGATTGATCATTCAGTTGTCCATACACATTCTTCAAGAACCATTGTTCTTGGGCACAAATAAGGCCGGTACAGTGCAGGGGCTCAGGGACTCGTGCACATACCCCTTCTTCATCAACTCATCCACCTACCTCTGTAGTTCGGTGGCCTGTTCAGGATTTAGCCCATAAGTAAGCTTGTTTAGTAGCGTAGCTCCTGGCTATAGGTCGATTGTATGCTTGATGCCTCGATTTGGGAGCAAACCGTTCAACAGCTCTTCCGAAAACAAATTAGCAAATTCATCTGGTAAGGTTCTTACTTTGGTCGGTAGCTCTTCTTCCCCAAGTCTCATCTCCAGAAGCCTCTTAACAAACAAATAGGTCGGTCCCTCCAGCTCTATTTCTCTTTTAAGTTCAGCTCTGGTCAATACTAAAGCCTCTTTCCTTAAGGTTCGACTAAGCTGGGACTACATGACTTTCACCTGCTCAATAGTCATGAGACTCAATTTCAACCTTCTTACTTCATACTCCACAGAACATGTGTTCCTCCTGCTATCATACATAATTGCTCGATCAAACATTCATGGTTATCCAAGTAAAATGTGGGATATACTCATGGCCAGCACATCGCATAGTACTTCATCTCGATACTTGCCAATGTAGATTGGTACAGACACCTGTTTGCTTACTTATAGGGTTCCTTGATCACTAAGCCAATGAAGCTTGTAAGGTTTCTATTGCAAACTGTGACCAAGAACAGATAAGGCCAGTAACTAGATGAGTCTAGGCTTGCCAAAAGCTCAAAAAAGGGTTAATGGGAAAAGGTACAAAAGAGTGACAAAGACGAACGAAACAGTAAGCAAAACCCATGAACGGTTCCAAAGGGTATGACACACCAATGAAAATTCTAAGGACTCACAGCACAATTCGATTTGATGTACAAATTGGTCTAGTGAGGTTACTCGCCACCTAACCTTGCTTAAGGGAAAGGATAAGAGTGATGCCGAGAGTAAACAAGCAATGTCTACACAAGGAAAAAAGTACTCAAGTTTATTAAAGGTAATCTGCCTCTTACAACTATAACTACAAGGGTATTTATACCCATGAGTTAGGGGAACTTGCCCAAAAGGGAAATGACAATAAGGACATTTCCTAAAGAAGCAATGTACATGATATAAGAGGGTAAAAATGAATATACAAGAAAATCAATCACTGGTGCTACAGATTCTTCATACGATACTGTATATGTAGTGATACTGCATTGGCAAGGTTGTTAGGGGATGTAGACAAAAGTTATGAATAGGTGAGCTTGTCCGAGTAGGAACAGCCTAGTTAGTCCGAATTCTCTATCTCTCGGCTTTTTAGCAAAGATGATGCCGAGTGATTGGTCAGCTCAACATTAAAGTGGTCATCAACTTGGCATAACACAAAATAAAGGGCGGTCATTTAGTACGACATTAAAGGTAACTCAACAAGTAAGTACTTGGTCTCAGCAAAGGTTGGTTGGAACATAAGGATTCATTGTGCCAGCCCTTCTAGTCCTTGGGCTCAACTGCGGGTCAGAGGTCCTGTAACTTGATTCCTATCACTCCCTCCAAGTTGTTTTGGATTTGGGATCAAATCTGAATGGTGTTTGCCCAGTTCTCCATAGGGTGATATAGACTAAGGTCGGCAATGTTGAAGGCGTCAAAAACCCCTTAATCCTTAAGCAATTCCAACTTATAGGCATTGTTACTGATTTTTTGGGGGATTCTGAAAGGCCCTTCCACTCTTATAGATAATTTGTTCTTCCTCTTGTTTGGGAACCGTTCCTTGCTGTGGTATAGCTATACCAAGTCTCCTAGCTAAAATTGTTTAGCTGACCTACCCTTGGTCCTTTCTCCCATTTTTCTAGTAGCTTGGTCAATAAGCTAAGTGACCTTGTCATAGGTGTGCTAAAAAGATTGTACTCTAGCTAAGGCATCAAAGTCCTCTTATGTAGGTGCTAGTACGAGGCATAGTCAAGGGGCAACTCGAGATTGAATCCATAGACCACCTCGAAGGGAGTCTGCTTAATGGTATCATGTATGGTCCAGTTATAGGTAAATTCAACCACCGGCAGGTAGATGTCCCCAATTAGCCAAGTTCTTACCTACTACAGCTCAGAGCAGTGATCCCAAAGTATGATTAACCACCTCTATTTGGCCATTAATTTAGGGGTGACATAAGGTACTAAAGAGTAATTTGGTTTCCAGCCGATGCCACAGGGTCCTCTAGAAATTACTTAAGAACTTTAGGTCCTTATCAGAGACTACACTCCTCAGCATACTGTACATCTAAACAATCTCTTGTAAGAAAAGAGAAGTAATAGCCAAAGCATCGTTGGTTTTGGTGCAGGGCGCGAAGTGTACCATCTTACTGAACCAATCTACGACGACCATTATAGAATCTTTGCCTCGAGCAATTCGCGGTAGTCCAAGAATAAAGTCCATACTCAGTTCAATCTACGGCCTCATTAGAACATGTAGGGTCATTGCTTTTTCTTGTTCAGCTTGGCACTTAGCCTTTTTGCACACTATACAGCTTTCCAAAACTCAAAGCACATCTCTTCACATTTTTAGCCAAAAGAATCAGCCATTCAATAGTTCACAGGTCCTCCTTTCTCCACAATATCCAAAGAGCCTTCTGCTATGGGCTTCCTTAATTAATAATTCTCATAGGGAACAAGTCGGCATGCACAATATCCCTCCTCAGAATAAATAGTCATTCTCCACATAATACTCGTCCATTATCCTCCCTTCTATACATCGCAAAATTATTGGTCTAAAGTGTGGATCCTCGAAGTACTGTTCTTTGATACTTGTAAAACCAAACACTCTGGTGTATAATTCTGATAACAGTACATGCCTCCTCGAAAGAGCATCTGCAACTATATTACTCTTTCCTTACTTGTACTTTGTCACAAAATCGAACCCTTTAAGGAATTCAACCCACCTTGCCTATCGCTTTGACAACTTAGTCTGACTTTGGAGATACCTCAACGATTCATGGTTAGTATATATGATAAATTCTCTTGGTAGTAAGTAATGTTGCCACACTTGCATTGCTCGAATCAGCGCTAAAAGTTCCTTGTCATACATAGAGTAGTTCAGTTGTGGTCCTCGGAGCTTCTCACTATGGAAGGCAATTAGTCAACCTTCCTACATCAAGATAGTGCCTATTCCAACACCTGATGCATCACATTCCAACTCAAAAATTTTGTTAAAGTTAGGTAGTACTAACACCGGGACAAAAGTCAACATTTCTTTTATGCTAGCAAAGCTCCTCTCTTCCCTTTCTCCCTACCGAAAGTCAATGTTCTTCTTTGTTAGCTTGGTAAGTGGTATGGTGATGGTGCTAAAGTTCCTCATAAACCTTCTATAAAATAAAGCCAGTCCATAGAAACTTCTTTCGTCGGCACAAGTAGTAGGAGTTGGCCACTCGACAATTGCCTTGACCTTCTCGTCATCGACTTGCAAGCTTCCTCCGATGACTACATACCCTAAGAATACTACTTCCTCCTAGCAAAAGCAACATTTTTTGAAGTTTCCAAATAGTCTCTTAGCATGAAGGATATCCAAGACTGCTCTAAGATGTTCGATGTGACTCGGCATATCGGAACTGTAGACCAGGATGTCGTTAAAGTACACTATAACACACTTCCCAATGAGATGTCTCAGTACATGGTTCATAAGTCTCATGAAAGTGCTCGGGGCATTAAACCAGCCAAAGGGCATGACCATCTACTCATAAAGTCTATGTTGAGTTTTGAATGCAGTCTACCACTCGTCTCCTAACCTCATGTGGATTTGATGATAGCCAAACTTGAGATCAATCTTACTGAAAATCTTAGCTCCATTCAGTTCATCTAACATGTCTTCTAGCCTCAGGATTGGATACGTGTATTTGATTGTGATTTTATTCATAGCTCGGCTGTCAACGCACGTCTACCAAGTTCCATCCTTCTTCGGCACCAGAAGTGCAAACACAGCATAAAGGCTAAGACTCTCTCTCATATAACCTCTCTCCAGTAACTCATTGACTTGACGTTAGAGTTTAGAAGCCTACTTAAGATTCATCCGATAAGCTGGCTTATTCAACAGTGCAGTGCCAGGTACTAAATCAATGTAGTGCTCTATGTCTCATGTTTAGGGCAACTCCTCAGGTAACTATTTTGAGAACAAGTCGGCATAGTCACCTAGCAACCCCTTGATTTCTTAGTGAAGCTAATCCCGCTCCTTCATTTCCAATAGTCGCTTGACCAACAATAGGGTCAGTTCGTCAACATTGATGGCTTCTCAGACCTCTACTCTACTCATCACTAGAGATTTCTTCGATCTACGAACGAGTTTCGTCTATAGCTTGTGAACTTCTCTTAGCGACATCAAATTCAGTATGATCTTCTGATCATCCTTTTCCAGCATATATGTGTTCCTGTGGCTGTCATGTATAACTCTCCTATCAAACAACCACGACCTACCCAACAACATATAGTAAGCGCACATAGGCAACACATCACAGAGGATCTGGTCAGAGTAATTCCCTATGGTGATTGGCAGCATTATTTGCCGAGTGACATGTAATGCTCCTTTCTCACTCAACCAGTATAACTTGTACGACTTAGGATGTGCAACATTCGGCAACTTCAATTTTGAAACAAGATCAATCGATGCCACATTGGTACAACTTCCACTGTCTACACTGAGAGCACACATCTGATTATGCACCTTGCAAGCAGTATGAAACAAGTTCTCTCTTTGCTCCTCCTCTCGTAAGGGTTCCACATTCATAGTGCGTTAGACAACCATGATTAACTGGTCTAAGTCCTCGAGGAACATGTTCTCTTCAATCAGTTCTTTCTCAATAAGACCCTCCTCTTCCTTAAGTTCCTCATTCGTACTCTCTACTTCTATTTTCGGGATGTCTCCCTTAATGACCATCGTCCTTCAGTTTGGGCACTGAGTAGCCATATGTCCAAACCCTTGACACTTGAAGCACTTAATCTAGCTGGTCTTCCTACCAGACCCTTACCCCTTCTTATACATTTAGGTCGACACTACATCTTCAAGTCCGCCTTTCTGCTAGGTTCAACACTAGACTAAGCTTGGTGACTTGCCTATCCTGGTCGACTAGTCAGCATTCTGGTCATTACTCAACTCTTTCTTTGCTTCTCCACTCACTGGGCAATTCTAATAGCTTCATCCATTGTGTCAAATCTTTGGAGCTCCATAATGTCTTGGATGTCTCCTCTCAATCCAGTAATAAACCTTGAGACTATTCAAGTTGGTGGTTCCTCCACTTTACATCTTATCATAAGCATTTGGAAGTCTTGAACATACTCATTAATAGCTCGACCTCCTTGTTTCAAATCCTAATGCCGAGTGAAAGTATCTTGGAGATATGTTTCAAGCACAAATCTATTTCTAAGCACTTTCTTCATCTTAAGCCAAGTGTTAACCTCTCGGTACCCCTTTCTTCTTCTCATGGCCTGAAAATTCTTCCACCACATGGTGGAATATTCAGAAAATTCAATAACAGCAATCCTCACTATCTCATAATCCTCATATTGATAGTAATCAAATACATGCTCCACCTTCTTTTCCCAATCTAGATACTTGTCAGCATTCCCAAACCCATTGAAACTTAGAATCCGAAGCTTCACATGGTTAGATGCTTTAGGGACTCATATATGCTCCTCTTCAAAATACTCTTCTTCCTCCTCATCAAGCTCTCTCAGGTCTATCCTTTTCCTTACTCATCTGCTAACTACTCCACCTTAAACTGGTCGAGCTAAGTTTTGACCTCTAATTGGTTGAGCAACTTGTAAAGTGTTTTACGGGACCTTAGTAGGTCAACAAGATAGGGCATGAATAGGTCGAGTCAGATCTACCAAGAGGTTAGCTATCTCATCAAGTCTCTCATCAGTACTTGAGATTGTCGTCCATGGTAGACAACTCCACTATCATCACCAATGCTAACATTCATATTTGGGTCTATCATTTTTTTTCTTTTTCCTCACTAATTCAAAATTCAAACAAACACTTTAGAAAGTGAATAGCTAATAACACAATAGTCAAATGAATACAGTAACTGACTCTATTCCACACTCACAAAACAAAACAAAGCACAACAAAACTTCTAAAAGAACTAACTATAGATTTCACAAAACCTCCTCCCTAATACCAAGATATTGCGAACCATGACTAGGAAAAGACAAGGCCGGTCGCTAGATTAGTACAAGCTTACCGAAAGCTCAAAAAAGAGTTAATGGGGAAAGGTACAAAAGAGTAACAAAGATGAATGAAACAATAAGAAAAACCCATAAATAGTTCCAGAGGATATGACGCACCAATAAAACTTCCGAGGACTCACGACACAATTTGATTTGACGCATGAATTGGTCCAGTGAGGTTACTTGCCACTTAACCTTGCTTAAGGGAAAGAATAAGAGTAATGCCAAGAGTAAACAACCAGTGTTTACATAAGGAAGAAAGTACTCAAGTGTATTGAAGATAATGTACCTCTTACAGCTATAAGTATAAAGGTATTTATACCTATAAGTTAGGGCAACTTGCCTAAAAGGGAAAAGACAATAAGGACATTTACTAAAGAAGCAATGTACATGATATAAGAGGGTAAAAATGAATATATAAGGAAATCAATCATTAGTGCTATAGATTCTCTATACGATACTATACACATGGCGATGCTGCATTAGCAAGGTTGTTAGGTGATGTGGAAAAAAAGTACGGACAAGTGGGCTTATTCAAGTAGGAATAGCCTAATCAATCCAAATTCTCTGTCTCTCGACTTCTCGGTAAAGATGATGCAGAGTGATTGGTCAGCTTAACATTAGAGTAGTCATCAACTCGGCATAATATAGAATAGAGGGTAGTTATTCGGTATGGCATTAAAAGTAACTCGGCAAGTAAGTACTTCATCTCAGTAGGGGTTGCTTGAGACATAAGGATTCGTTATGCCAATCCCTCTAGTCCTCAGGCTCAACTACAAGTTAAAGGTCCCAAAGCTTGATTCCCATCAGTTTTTAATGGGGCATAGTCTGCAATTTCAGCTGCTAGACCATAAATGCAGAGGCTACATTAGTGCAACTCCTACTATCTACAATCAATGTACACAATGACTCATTTACCTTGCATCCAATATGGAAAAGATTTTCTCTCTATTCATCTTCGAGTACAGGACTGACATTCGTTGTCCTCCTCAACACTAGCGTGGTTGACATTAAGTTGCCTTCCTTGCTAGAGATGACTTCCTCATCGAATAGCTTAGCCTATCCTTCCTCTTTCGGCTCCTCTACTTCTTCATCAGTACTATTGACCTCAACAGTCGGTGCTTCGCCTCAGATTACCATCTTTTGCCCATTCGAACATTAAGCGACCATATATCCAAATCCTTGACATTTGAAACACTTGATCTCACTCGTCTTCCTCCCTGAACCCTATCCTTTCTTAAACTTCCTCATAGGTTCCTTCTCTTCACCTCGGGTGGTTGAAATCGGTCGGGTTTCGACAACCCCACTCAATTCCATTCACACTGGTCTATGTGTCCAAATTCTTAGCACTTAAAATACTTGATCTCACTTGTCTTCCTCCCTGAACCTTATCCTTTCTTAAACTTCCTCAGAGGTTCCTTCTCCTCGACTCGAGTGGTCAGAACGAGTCGAGTCTCAACAACCCTACTCGGTTCCGTTCGCACTAGTCTGCTCAAAACAGTTCGACTACTTCCTGGTCAACCACAAAGGGTCAAAATCTTCCTGTTTGGTGCCTTTCTATCCCCTAGGTGGCTTAGATTACATCATCAAGTGTTCTAACGTCCAGGGTTTCTAGGACATCTCTAATCTCATACTTTAACCTACTAATGAATCGAGACACAATTCAATCTTCGAGCTCTACAACTTCGCATTAGATCATTAGCATCTAGAATTCTTTAACGTAAGTGTCCACACTCGATCCTCCTTATCTCATTTCTTGCAATCTCTTGAAGGTATCTTGTAGATAATAGCTCGACACAAACCTTTTCCACATAACTCTCTTCATATCATCCCAACTCCTAATCTCTCATTCTCCTTCGCTTCTTCTGGTAACTTGCAAGTTCTTCCACCATAAGGCAGCATAACCATTGAACTCCAACACAGCAAGTCTAACATTCACATTATTGGGCACTTCATGGCATTCAAACTACTTTTCAATCTTATCTACCCAATCCAAATAGTCCTCGGCATCACCACTACCAAAGAAACTCAAAATATGCATCCTCAATCCTTCAACTCTAGGGGCTCATGCATTTCTTTCCTTAGGCCCATAATACTCCTCTACTTCGTCATCTCCTCCTACGTCCTCCTTAATCTCTTCAAGCACTAACTTTTGTGTAGCGTCCTTACCACCTCCTTCAACTCGGCATAGTCGAGTTAGGGTGTTAACTTGGTCAAACTACCCATTGCCTCATTGTTGTTGTTCGCATTCCTTAGTGGGGCTATTTCTAGTTTATTACCTGTCTTCTTGGATAACAGTCACCAGACTAGCTACCAAGTCAATAAGCTTATCTAAGCAGTTACCCACTGATTGAGGTGAGAAGTTTCCTTCTTGCCCTTGGCCATGTCAAGTACCACTTTCTTGGTTTCCTAAAGTTCCTTGCACACTTGAATCCAACATTGATGGTTACTTCACAACGATAATTTCACAATCAACCATACTCTGTTTTGGCATATCAAAAAGATGGGAAAACAAAGTACAGAACACTCCTCAACTATTAAACTTCAAAGCTAACAATAGAACCACTGTCACATGAAAGTAGTGACAAACTATTAAAAAAACACAGTAACAAAATCCAGCTTCAAACATAACTAGCCTCTAATACTAAGATGATAAGGACTAGTAGATGAACACACAGCCCTAATATCATACATAACCAAAGGGATGGGTCCAAGCTACATGATAGCTTGAAAAAGTAAATGATAATTAAGGGTGAGCAAAGGGTTCCCGAGTACCAACGATGGATATGATGCACCAATACTTCATACAAGCTCAGGTCACACCTGATATAATGCACAAGTATGACCGAAGGTCACTCGCCTCTAGTCCAAGCTCAAATGGGCTAGATAAGAGTAGCTCAAGAATAAGCAGGATGACACTTAGCTTAAGAGAGGGTAAAAGTTCAATGTATTGTTTTATATATTCTGGTGGTTGTTACATTATGTGATTATTTATAGTACCTTGTTAGGGCAAGTTCTATATTACAAATAATTACAAAAATGAATCTCTATTTGCTAAATAAAAGGAAAATAATTTACAAGAAAACATGAAATCATTTGCAGTGAATGTCATTTGTCAAAAAGGGCAGTACTGTTATCAAAAAGGATAGTGCACGCGCATTTTTACTCTGCGATTCTGATAATAGTGTGATTTGAGCAAGGGTAGGCCTTTATTTAAATTTGTTTGGCATCAAAAGTCTGACACCCTAACTACTAATGCTGGATTAAGGTTGGCTCAAGGACGGCTCACAGTAGGGTCGGCCTCAAATGGTCAGCTCCTGAGAGTTATCAGCTCAACCTCGATACTGTGGAGATTGCTGTATTCAAATTTGGCACTTGGACTAATGAACAGTAGAGGGTTTGATTCGGCACATCAACTAGTTAGCTCAGCAACACCTTGGATAGCATGGAGAGCAAAGTAGCTCAGCAGATCAAATTGGGGCAAGCACTACTCTTCGATGCTTAACTTACCTCGAATAGCTCAACGAACCATTTGAGAGAGCCTTCGGGCTCTAAAGCATGTAATCAGTGCTTGATCCCTATCAAATAAAGTAATTCAAATGGAGTTTTTGTTGTGCTAGTACAATAGTTTACATTATACCAATTCTTAACAACAAGAAGTAGCTAAGCCCATCTCTTGGGCTTCTCACCGATCATGTACCTCATATATGTCTGAAGACAGTTGTTCACTACTTTTGTTTATCAATCCATTTGTAGATGGCAAACAAAAGTTAGTTTAAGATCTACTCCCCTATAGGCCAAAAAAATCTCTTAAAAAAGTGCGTATGAAAATTGGATCTCTATCACTCACTATCCCTTTAGGTAATCCATGCAATCTATAAACATTGTCCAAGATTACATGAGCCACTTGTTGCATCGCGTAGGGATAACTTAACGCTATGAAGTGCTCGCATTTGCTCAATCTATCTATCACTACTAAGATCACTACCTTACCATGTAACTTTGGTAGACCTTCAATGAAGTCCATGTTGATTCCACTCCAGCATTAAGTATTGGTAATGAATGTAAGAGTCTTAAGGATGCTACATTTTCATAGTTATAACGTTGGCAAACATCACATTCCTCAACATGCTATCTCACTTCCCCCTCTAATCTTAGTTAATAAAAAACTAAGCTAAAGTTATTATAAGTTGCTTGATAACAAAAGTGATCCCTCGATACACAATCACGATACAATGTAAGCAACTTCTTCTTCAAGTCATCATTAGGTCCAATAACCACCTTCCCTTTCCTTCTGAGCATGTTACCCTCAAATGTATGGTATCCTTTCTTCTGACCATCTTTTAGTCGAGAAATCGACTCTTTTTACCTGTTACTAACTTGCTAACTATTCTTAATTTCTTCAATCAGCTTTAGTGTTGTAATTGTTGTCATAACATAATTTAAGATTAGCTCATTACCCATGATAAAGCATCAACTACATGGTTGCTAGTACTACTCTTATAATGGATTTCATAGTCTAATCTAAGGAATTTGGTGAGTCATTTCTATTGACTAACAATTGAAATCTTTTGCTCCAATAAATGCTTTAAACTCTAATGGTAAGTTTTTATGATGAAATGGTTACCTAATAGGTAATGTCACCATTAGTTAATGGCATAATATAGAGCCATCATTTCCTTTTCATATATGGACATTCCTTACTATTTAAGAGCCAAAGCCTTACTAAAGTAGGCTATGGGATGCCTTTTTTGAGTGAGTACAGCCCCCCAACCATGTTCTACATGCATCAGCCTTAATCATAAACAGTTTGGTGAAATTTGGAACCTTTAACATAGGTGCCTTAGTTAAAGCCACTTCAACCTATTAAAAGCACCAATCACTTCTATACTACATTAGAATTTATTCTTTTTGAGCAATTATGTAAGCGGTTTAGCTATGCTTCCATTTCCTTTTATAAACCTCTAGTAATAATCAATCAAACCAAGAAATCCCCTCAATTGCTTGAGAGTTTTAGGCTTCGGCCAAGTTAAAACGGCTTCAATCTTGTTAGGGTCAATAACTACTCCCTCTTTACTAATCACATGGCCAAGATATTCCAACTATTAAACACCAAACACACATTTGCTCCTCTTAAGATAGAGTTGTTCCTTCTTCAAAACATTAAAAATAGTCCATAAATGTCTAAGTGTTCAACCCAGCTAGAGCTATAAACTAAGATATCAACCAAAAATACCAATACAAATCTTCACAAGTCAAGCCTAAAAATGTGATTCATAAGGCCTTAAAATGTAGAAGGTGCATTAGTTAGCCCAAAGGGCATAACCAAGAATTCATGGTGTCCCTCATTCATCTTGAAGGTGGTCTTGTAGATAACACTAAGATCTAAGCGAATTTAGTGATGCCCCAACCTAAATTCCAATTTGGTAAAGCAAGATAAACTACATAACTCATCAAAAAGATCTTCAACTAAGGGAATTGAAAATCGATCTTTGATGGCCAACTTATTTAGTTCTTGATAATCAATGCACATCCTCTATGTATTATATTTTTTCTCAACCAACACTATGAGAGAAGAAAAAGGACTATGATCGGGTTAAATGACCTAATTCCTCAACATCTCTTTAACCATTTCTTCTAGAACTGGTTTTTACAAATTAGAATCTCTCTTGCAAATGTATCCTATGGTCATATTCTCTTTGAGGGGTTAAAGCATGTGGCTCATTGAAAAAGTCTTGATACTCATCTAGAAACTCAAGTAATTCTAGCATGATTATTGCTTGTTATTTACCTCCTTGTTCAATCTTCTCATACTTGACCAACCAACATTGCAATGCCAAATTATTACCTAATTATACCAGTAATATGGAAATGTTCTCACCAATGATAGTTGCCAAACTTTTAGCCATTCCACTTAGTTTGCAAGGTTTGTTTCCCACACAAATCCCTTGGTTCTAGCTTAGAAATTCCACTATATAGTGCCAAGCTAGGTCAACCAAGGAATGCCTAAAATAAGACCACACTCCAAATTTGGAGAGTATGTACATAGTTCCTTACATTTGCCATTCAAAATAAGGAATTTTGGTGTGCTCATAAGCTTCAGGCCATTGGCTAATGTCACCACAAATGGAGTGACTGCTTCAAAGGTACATCTAAACCCCTTAACTGGGTTTAAATCCACAAAATTAAGACTACTACATATATCAATAAGCACACTCAATTTGTGCTTCTTGTAAAACCCATGCAACTTGATGACTCCACCATTTGCTCACCATTTATAGCACTTAATGTAAGGTTAGATACTTCTTTCTTAAAAACTCCCTCCTCTTCCACCTCAACAACTTCTTCCTCATAACTTCATCATTAACAATCAACATACTAAGCCTTTTGTGCTTACATTTATGACTAGGCTAAAAGACTCATCACACCAAAAGCACATCTTCTTCCTTCTCTTTTCATCAAGCTCTTCTAGTATAAATCTTTTTGCAATTTTGGTTCTGGTTTGAGGTGGTAGCATTTGTGAAGTGGGTTATTGAGTTTGTGGTAATGTGCTTCAGTAGAGATGGGTATGTTTAGGAATGTTTGGGTTGGGATCAGGCTCATAATTGAAGGTGGGTTTTAGTAAGGGTTGAAATCAAATGAATTTTAAAGTTTTAGGGTCCTAGTTGGATAGGTAATTGGTAGCATCTTGTAATTTAGCTAGAGTATAGGCTTCTTATAGGTTTCGAGATTGGAACATACAAATAAGATATTAAATATGTAATTGTAACCTATTGTAGACATCCTATTTTTGCACCTATAATATATTTAGAGAATAAAGGAAAAGGATCCTAATTAAAACAATCGAAAAATATAGAAAAATAAAAAAATTGAAAAAATTAAGAAAAAATAGATTTTTATTTTAGGTCTTAGGTTATTTTTAGTATCGTTGCGTGATATAGACTAAGTAATTCATTTTTATGGTTGAATAGGGTCAAGTGCACATAACCATTAAAGCAGGTGTGACTTCAAAATTATTTATTATTATTTATTTTAACACATACATATGTGATCTAATTTTAGAGTAAGACATTTAGAATTTATGTTTAGCTCAAAACAAAGTTTACTATTTTACTTATTTATTTATTTTCTATTTCTGTGGGGAAAAAAAAAGAGCAAAGTGGGGTTAGGGGGTGGGAAGGGGCACAATGGGTGGGGTTTAGGGTTAGGGATGGTGTATAGGAAGGGGGGTGGTTGGGGATTAAATATAGCTTAGATTTGATTTTCAATTTTAAAAGTGGACCAACTAATTTATAGGATATGTATATTTAATTTGCAAAGAATAGTGGGAATTGAAGCCAACTTAGCTAGCTAAGGCATGGATGCTCAAGTCTAAGATATGGAGTTCAAATTCTGTAGCACCTTTTGCATTTTTTGCCAACATGGACACATGTTAGCTATTGATTGGTTGACCATGTCCACTTTCTTTCAGTTTCTTACATTTTCTCTTGGATTCATGCAAGTTTCTAGCTCACTTATAACCTCTTTTTCGATCCCCTCATAATTTCACTAAATTAATGGTGAAATTGTGGGGTAGACTTGGAATACTTTGTATAGAACCAAATATCACATCTCGATTCAAGCAATTCAAGGGTTAAAATGATAATTGAAAATCGGGAAAAACGTGACAATGCAGATTTTCCTCTAAGTTGAATTTCCATGATTCAAGCACTGACATTAAGAATCAAAGTTTATAATGGCCAAAGTAAACAATCAAATGATATGAGGATCACATTTTGACCAATTTTTTACACCAAATCATATTAAATTCAAACGTTTTTAATCAATACCCATTTATTGAAAATCCTTGAATTCAATATGATTAAAAGGTTTCCATGTTTGTTTCAAGTTGTGAAACTATAAATAAGAACATTGAAAGTCATAGGAGCATTAAGAAATCATTTAAAGTACTCATTCAAGCTCTAATTCTCATTTTCTCTCTCTAACTCTCATAACTGCGACCCCTCTCTCTCTCTCTTTATACAAAATTCTCAATTTTGAGTCACTTTTGAGCAATAGGAACGACCTAGCTAACTTCCCCATCTCTTAAGCTCTCAAATGCCACCCTTATCATTTATTGCCGTGCCCTCAGATGCGATCTTCACCACTTAAAGCTTTAACCAAAACCCCCAATCATGACCACTACTTCAAAGCTCCATCACCATCCACCCCCATGTGAAAACAACCACACCATGAACCTAGTCTCCCTTAGAAATCCCAAACCTAACCTCCCTTGCACGCCAGCTACCACCATACAAAATAACCAACACCATTACAATTGGCCATTTCTCAACACCACCTAAACCACTACCAAACAATGATGAACTTGTTGTATACCCATATTCTCCAATACAAAACACACAAAAACACCATTCCTCACTTAATTTGACCATTAATCACACCCTCACATGCCATTAGATTGGTCCTCCTTCACCAAGTTACATATACTACACGTGTCAAGTCAGTTGACCCACTTTTTGACCCGATTCTGACCCGCAACTCACTTCACTAGTTCGTCCCATTCATGTGATGGTGTTTGTTTGTCCTTTTCTTTCTTATTTAATCTTCTTTTCTCTTCTTTATTTCTCTTGTTATAATTTATTTTGAAAATAAAAAAAAAACGAAAAAAGAAAAAAAGGAAAAGAGCTTTTATTAATTTGCTTTAACTAAGTACATTTAGATAAATAGATTGTGAAATAAATTTTTTTTTGTCCTTCCTTTCAAGAAAGAATTATTTATTTATTTATTTTATGCCACATAGAAAAATGTTTTGATAAGAAAAAAATATATATATTCTTTTCGAATTAAAATAAACTTAAAGTTTCTTTCAAAAAGCATTGCTTAATATTAGGACCCTATTTCTTAGAATTTTTTTTCCTCTTAAAGTAAAATAAAATGATAAAAAATGTAAACCTAATCTTCATCCTAAATTAAAATCAATCAACCTACTTAAGTTTTCTTAGAACGAACTATGAAAGCCTGATCCTAATGGCTATATAGGCACCCATATGAACCTACAGA
This sequence comes from Lumnitzera littorea, assembly GCA_024138015.1. Classification (NCBI taxonomy): domain Eukaryota; kingdom Viridiplantae; phylum Streptophyta; class Magnoliopsida; order Myrtales; family Combretaceae; genus Lumnitzera; species Lumnitzera littorea. The sequence goes on from JAMXBB010000008.1 coordinate 76,634,824, forward strand.
GCAACTTAAAATATGTAAAAAAAAAAATTATTTTCCCCCTTTTGCAAGTAATTTTTCAATTTCTTCATTTTTGTAAGTAGATATAATTTTATTTGTTTATTTATTTGTAAATTTAAATAAATGGGTATTTTGAAAAATAAATTGAAGTATGGAAGGTTAAAGTTGTATTCATTAGGGTTTAATGGGATAGCTCCCAACCTTAACAAATCTTGTTTCTTTGAAAGTTTTTGGAAAGTTTTCAAAAACGCAAACTAATAGTTAAATTATAATCAATCCGCCTATTTGATTTTAATTTAATCTTTCTCGATTCTACTAGGTGATGACTCTAAAATATTTTTTAAAACGAAGAAACCAAGTTTTGTTTGACTTTAGTTAAGGGTTTAAACTAAATAGACATAGGGTTTAGTTGAAATCAAATTAAGGGGAATGAATGAAAACCGAAAAATCCAAGCTTAGTAGCTTGGCGACTCCACTAACAACGTTAAAAGGGCTAGCTACTTAAAAACCTTCCGAAGTTAAATTTGTCTTTCAAAATACTCATGTTAATCTTTTTATGATTTTTTTGTTGTAAATATTCTTTGTTTAAATTGTTCACTTTTGCATGCATCATACTTAGGATATTAAGGGGATGATTACATTGAGGATGCAAGATAGATATAGTCAAATGCAGACCGTCTAAGAACCCTAAGATGGAGGGCCATTATGTATACTCCGAATGCTATAAGGTAACCACCTTTCAAGCAAATTAAGCTACCTCACTTAAGCTTTGGTGTGACCAATAAATCACTTTCCTAAAATCATGTTAAGTCATAGAGCTTACGGATCTTTAGAACCTACCCTTATTGCATATACGATATTCAAATTGGCAAATAAATAGTAATGAGACATATCACCAGCACAAAGTTATGACTCTATCAGAATTCCATTATGTTATAATATGCTTTTCCTATACCACCAAATGTAATTTTATCTTTTGTATAGGACTTTTCCATTGTAAAAATTGCAATTTCCTTGTAAATATAAAAGTTTCATGTAAATAATATTCTTATGTAACAATTCAATTTCCATGTACTGTAGTAATAGAATTTCAGTAAATGTCCTAATCTTAAACCCTTTTATTACCATATTATTATTTAGTTGTCGGCCCTTTACATCCACATCCGGGTGCCTTCATCTTTTCTTATCTTTATTTACATGTAAATATTAATGCTTATTTACTCATGTTTGTAAATAACCTTATTTAGTACCCTTATTATCTTTATAAAAATTGCATTGTTTTTCAAATAAAAAGTTTCTCCTATTGTAAAATAAGTACCTTTTTCCAATAGTTAAGTCATCATTTTAGAATGAATAAGACCATTAGATTTTAAGGCATACTTGTAGATTCTTTTAACTAGCCATTATAATTATTAAACTTATAAATAGCCCTTGAAAAGAGTAGGACTTAATTCAAAATTTTTTTCCCTCTTTGTAAAATTTTAAAATTCACCACTCTATAGATTGTCATAGGTTTTCGTAGACTCTCTCAACCTTTAAATTTGTAAATCCTTAGTCCCCTTATCAAATTCATAAATCTCAAAAAAAAAAAAAGGTTCATCTAGATAAAGTCTTACAACTATAAAATATTTTCTTAAATTTTCATTTTAGAATGGATCTCCTTACTAGCCTTTTCTTCCAATTAGATTTTAGTTCTCATTTACCCATGCTTCTTAATATCTAGATTTTCTAATTAGAAACTATTTGTAAATACTAGGTACCTCATAAAATTTTCCTTTGTAAAATAATCCTTCTCTTTTAATTACGCTTCTTATAAGTATTGTAGGTAATTTTTTAAATACTTACAAGTTGTAAATACTTTTCTTTAGTTAACCATAAATTGTTGAGATGTTTCTCACTTTAAGTTTTTTAAAAGAGTCTGCCAATTAAATCTATAAACCTAGGTTTTTCTTATGTAAATACATCTCATCTGTGTATTTTTTATGTAAGTCTTCTTCTCTTTCTTGTCTTCTCTTTTAAAATAATTTGTAAATTTTCTTTTGGTTTCCCTACTTTTGTAAAAATTCTCCTTATAAGAAGTTAAGCTGGTCCTTTTTCTCTTTCAAAAAAAAAAACAAAAAAAGGAAGAAGAAGGGTTGCTAATGAGTAAGGATTCTTCCAATTAGGTTCAAATAGCTAATGATAAGATCACCTCCCTAGAAAAAATGATATGTTAAATGGCCCAATAGTTGCAGACCTTGTTCCATAATCATGAGTCTACAAGTGCCTCAAGATTCAAGTCTGAAAAAGAGACTTTCAAATTTAGAAGAAAAAGTAGCAACACTACAAAAGAGCATTGCAAACCTAAAAATGGTAATGAGCCTTGTATTTATAAGATTGCAACACTCGACATCCAATACTAATCAAATGTCAGTAAGCCCAAATAATGAAAGTGGCCCAAAAAGAAATGAGCCATGGATAAGTGAAAAAAAAAAAAAGCCCAAGGGGCTTAGAAGAGACAATTCACTCAACTGAGAATTTCAATAACCTAACTCTTTCATCATTTAAAGAGGGTGAAGATCTTGGCTTGTGAAACCCCTAATCCAAATTATAGATCATATAGTTTTGACCTAAAAGCTCGATGCGACTATCATATGGCTTAGAAGGGACACTTTATTGAAAAATGTTGGAGGTTGAGGAATAAGATTCAAGATGTGATTGATGCTAAGGTCATTTAGCTAAAGCTTCAAGAAGTTGGTCCTTCTTCAAGTCATAAGGGAACTTCAATCGAACCATCTACAACTCCAAATCTTTTGAGTCTACCAATACTTTCTAATAAGCTCATGTATGGTCTTAAATAGTTGGGGCCAAAGAAAAGCCAGGTCTTTTTTAAATAAAGTCTATAATAACTCATAAGGGAATTTTTTTTTTTCTTTTTGGCATGACTTTGTAACAGCTTTCACTTAGAATAAAATTATCTTCTTAGCTACATTTTACTACTAGAGGCATTCTTTGAAATTAAGTGATTGCAGTTTAACTGAATTGTACATATCTTATTATGAAAGTTTAGAATGAAAAGAGGTAAACCAAATCCCCAAACACTAACCTCAAACACTTGAGTGTCAAGTGTCATCAATGTGAGGATTCAAACACAATCCTTAAAGGGGGTCCATTTTGAAATTGATAAGCTAATCAAAACGTTGTTAGGCATTCATTTCTCTATCCTAAAAAATATCCCTTGTCAACCCTATTGAGCTTTTTTTAATGAAGTGTAAACCCTAAAGCCAAGCCAAGTAACCATAGGTTTGAGCTTAAAACCCAAGGTTTAGGGCGATCGGTTAAAGGATCCGATTAAACCCAAATTATAAACTATTTAGCAAAATACCAGTAAAAATGACCCTGTAAACTTAAATTTAAGAAAAAGAGTAGTAAAATAAGAGACTATAAAATTTTCAAATTTTAAGCATAATAACTGCTAATTACCGAAAAGGCAAAAAGTGTAATATAATAACTAATAAACTAGTAGAGATAGATTATATGTATACTAAAAATTTTAGAATGACCAAAATAATATTTAGGAATGTTCACGTGTACCCTACATGTATTTACGTGTAGATAAAAATACGCGTAATTGCTAAAATAGGCCGAAAATTAAGTAAATAATTAAAGAAAAATACAAAATAATTATAAAAAAATCAGAAAAAAATCAGAAGAAGATAACTGCAACAAGATCAGGTCGTGGACTGAAAAGAAAAAAAATTAACCAATAAGAATTTGACAAACTAAAAGCCTAAAATCAAGGAAATTGGGCAAAATCCCATCAAATTAATGCACATTAATTTCTATATTTGTCTATAAATAAGGAAAAAATTCTCAGAAGACATTTGGACAATTTGTGATTTGAGAAAAATCGAAACACAAGAAAAATCGAGAGAAATTCCAGAAAATAAAAAAAAAAAAAAGAAAACTGTGCAGATTAGCAAGGTGAACTAAAACCACCACCCACCACCACCTGGGACCGAACCACCACCACCACCCTACACTAGGACCAGCGTCTGGACCGGCCGACAGCCTTGGACCGGGTTTGGACGGCCAGAAAGCTTTGAAACGGTTAGTCAATTATTCATCCCGATTTTTGTATAATTTTGTAAAATTAGTTATTTTGCCTAGAAAATTATGAAACTTGTTATTCTGAGGTTTTATTGTATGTAGATTTAGGGAAAAATATTGATTTAGTTTAATTATGTCTGGAAATATAGGGTTCTTAACAAATTGTTCAAAACCGAACATGATTAAACTGGAAATTAAATAGGCTTAGGGATGTAGTTTGGGGCTCAAAATTTTTCTGTAAGAATCTCATATGATGTAGAACAGTGCTATGAAGCCATTTTTTCTAAATTAATTTTCGAAAATTTTAAGTTAATTTTTAGCCCTAAAATGATGGTAAAATTGGGTGATTTAGGATTAATTAGGTGATTAGGATGTTAATTACTGATTTGGATCTTGATTAGATGATTAAGGAAGTTAATCTCTACAGTGGAACCCTAATCCTAGCTTTTAGGTATTAAGTATGATTAATTAGGGAAATTAGGTAAAGAATATAAGAAATTAGGAATATGTGAAAATGTAAATTAATAAATCTAAAAAAATAAAGCTATTTAGTTAATATTATAATTGAAAATAGAAAAATAATAAATCTGAAATAATATTTAATTTTAAGTAAATATCTCAAAATGTAAAATTTTTACACATCGGGAATAAATCCGATACCTCAATTAGGGTTAGCGTGTACCGAATAGTTAGAATACCAAAATTATGACCCAATAGGATATTTGAATACCCAAGTATAAGGTGATTAATGTCACATTGGGATTCGAGCCTAATTACGACTTAGGAATTAAAACTAGAATCTAGTTTAGGAGCCGAACCCCGAAATAGAATACAACGAATTATTAATACGTTGTAGGTATACATGAGGAAAATGAGTTACATTATAAATTAGAATAAAAATCCATAAAAATAAGTATTAAAAGGACCTCTTTGCATTATAGGACACCCAGAAACAAATCAGCTCGCAATTTGAGGATCGAGCGATCGAGCAAATTCAAGTAAGTTGGGTTATTGCTGTAAGCCCCAAAGTTCAGCCAAGTAACCGTAAGATTGAACTTAGAACCCAAGGTTTAGGGCGATCGGTTAAAAGATCCGATCAAATCCAAATTATAAATTATTTAACAAGATACCAATAAAAATGACCCTGTAAACTTAAATTTAAGAAAATAAGTAGTAAAATAGGAGACTATAAAATTTCCAAATTTTAAGCATAATAACTGCTAATTACCAAAAAGGCAAAAAGTGTAATATAATAACTAATAAATTAGTAGAGATAGATTATATGTATACTAAAAATTTTAGAATGACCAAAATAATATTTAGGAATGTTCACGTGTACCCTACATGTATTTACGTGTAGATAAAAATACGCGTAATTACTAAAATTGGCCGAAAACTAAGCAAATAATTAAAGAAAATTATAAAATAATTGTGGAAAAATCAGAAAAAAATTAGAAGGATGTGGAATGATGCAAGGATGGTCGTGGTAAGTCAGAATCTGAAAAAGAAAATTCAACCAATTAAATTAGGACAACATAAAAGCCAAAAATTTAGGGATAAAGCACTTGTCTTATCCAAATTAATGCACAATAAATCCCCTAAAACCCTATAAATAGCAGGAAAAATCCAGGAACTCATTTGGACAGTTAGAAATCAGAGAAAATTAGGGAGAGTCGAAAATTCGAGAGAAAATCCAGAAAATAAAAAAAATAGGAAAAACTGTGCAGTTAAGGGTTTTAAAGGGAACCCACACCAAACGAGGAGCTGGGAGTGGACGGCCACCACCACCACACGGTGGTGGCAGCGCCCAAGCCGGCCGACAAGGCCACGGCGGCCCGCGGTGGCCGGAGCCACCTGAACCGGTGAGTCCAAATTTTAGCCCGATTCTTGTATAATTTTGTAAAATTAGTTATTTTGCCCAGAAAATTATGAAACTTGTTATTCTGAGGTTTTATTGTATGTAGATTTAGGGAAAAATGTTGATTTAGTTTAATTATGTCTGGAAATATAGGGTCCTTAACAAATTGTTCAAAACCGAGCATGATTAAACCGGAAATTAAATAGGCTTAGGGATGTAGTTTGGGGCTCAAAATTTTTCTGTAGGATGCTCATGTGACATAGAACAGTGCTATGAAGCCCTTTTTCAAAAATTAATTTTCGAAATTTTTAGATAATTTTTAGGCTCTAAAAAGAGGCATAAAATGGGTAATTTAGGGTTAATTATGTAATTAAATGATTAATTTCTGATTTAGTGAATAATTACATGTTTTAGGATGTTAAGATCTGATGGAGTATGATACTTATAGCATTTAGGGTGTTAGATGTAATTATTAGGTTAATTATGTAGTAAATTAGTAATAGAAAAACATAGTAAATTATGAGTTAATTTTGTAAATTAGAATAATTAGGTGTAAAACCTGATCTAGGATGAATTTAGACATTTTGAAGTGATAAATTATGTTAGAGATGGTAATTAGGGTAATAGAAATATTAGAAATGCATTATGTGCATAATATGCAATAATGCATAATGTGTAATTATTGAAAATATAATAAATAGAAAATATTATAATAAAAATTGATATTTTGAGAATAATAAAAATGCACAATAAATCTGATAGGAAACTTGAATTTATGGAATTATATGAAAAATGTAAAAATTTGTCACATTAGGAGTGAATTCGGTACACTGATATGGATTTAAGTGTACCGAGTAAAATAAACACTGACAAAGGGTAATGATGGTATTTAGGTTATCGAGAAATAATGTGATTAATTTCACATTATGGGTTAAAACTAATTTCTAGGGTTGGAATATAAAACGCTACTTAAAAATCGAACTAAAAACCTGGTTTAGAAATCGATGCGAAAACCGAACCTGAACCTAACCCCAAACTTAGAATAATTGTAAAAGACTTAATACCTAGATAATTGGGCATATTAAACCTTAAACAAAACCTAACAAGAAGCATTATAGGATAAAACGAACCTATAACAATTATATGAAAAGCTGAAACCACATTCGTGTTATAGGGATAACCGGCGATGGCCTGAGCAAATCGGACCTCGAGTGAGCGAGCGAGGAGTCGAGGTAAGTTGGGATTAATACGATGCTGTATTTTGGAAGGCTTAAGATTATGCTTGGTTGTGCTTGTTAGATAGTTGAATGTATGCATGTGCTTGATTATGGGTGATGCCATGATTGTGTTTGTTGCTCTGGTACATACTGTATGAATTGTATGTAATGATTGATCACCCTAAACTGGACCTAATCAAATATACGTCCAGTAATCATAATCGAGCATGCATGGCAACCCATTAGGGGATTTAGGACTCTCCGGCCAAATACCGACCCCTTCGGAAGGGATAGCGCAGGATTGCAAAATGGTCCCTTCTTCATCCTCAGTCGAACTAAGTGACAGGAGAGGAGGTCGCGGCGGGGATGAAGACAGTGGTTCGAAGGTAGTCGCGGGAGGAGCAAGGTCTCCATTACACAAGCCTGGGTTTGGTCGTGAGCTGTTGCATTAACGGTAACTCCTCAACCCGGATTAGAGCGGACGCAATTTCTCTAATCTCACGACGGGCCAGACAACGTCGTGCGATGGCATTTGCTTGCACATGCATTGCAACTAATAAGTGATTGAAAACCTTGTTGTGTGTATGGTATAGTTTTAAGTCCTCCGTCCTAACTTACTGAGCTGTGGTTGCTCACATCCCTATAGACATCGTGCAGGTGCTGGCTAAGAAGCGGCAACCAATTACTCCGAAGCTAGCAACTGCTGGATCCTGGGGAGTGAGGAAAAACATGTGAAGAATAAACACATATTTTAAGGTTTAAATTTTTATTTTAGAATTATTTTTCATTTTCGAGTGATGTAATAACTAGGGAATATACTATAGAGAAATGTTGTAAACTTTAACTGCAATAATTGAATGATAACATATATATATAATTCCTCACTTTTATAGGTAAATGATTTATTTAAATTACAAATTGTCTACTTCAAAGCGGGTTAGTTGTGGACGCCTTGTGTAGATCAGGTCTAGGATAGCGGTTGTGAGGCCAACTTCTATCTTAGGGTGGTTTACACGGCGGGGCTGTTACGACTCTGCCGCTTCGGGGCGTGACAATTGCTTATTGTAATAGAGTACTAGTTTTGTAGTGCTCGGAGACTTAAGCTTGTATATGCTTGTGATTGTAAGTAGTTTGCGCATGTGTTTGATGTATCTGAATTCGTGCTGGAATTTGTGCTATGAATGATTTTGTGACTGATTTAATTGGTATGAACTTGTTTGAAAACCTTAACCGGAATTTAATCTTAGTCGACCGTAATAACCGAAAACGTCATGCATTGCAACCCGTTAGGGGATCATAGGACTCTCCAACCAAATACTGACCCCTTCGAAAGGGATAGCGCAGGATTGCAAAATGGTCCCTTCTTCATCCTCAGTCGAACTAAGTGACAGGAGAGGAGGTCGCGGCGGGGGTGAAGTTAATGGTTCGAAGGTAGTCGCGGGAGGAGCGAGGTCTCTATTGCACAAGCCTGGGTTTGGTTGTAAGCTGCTGCATAACATGGAACTCCTCAACCCGGATCGGAGCGGGTGAAATTTCTCTGATTTCACAACGGACCGGACTATGTTGTGCGATGACACTTGATTGTTGCATTGCATGAAAATAATTGTTTAATAATCCTGTTTGTGCTTGTATGCATTCATGAGTCTCCAATTCAACTTACTGACCTGCAGTTGCTCATACCCTTATAGATCCTTTTGCAGGTTCTGATTTGTAATCTCTTCAAGTACTATGCCGCCCTATAATTATCCAGAGGTTAGTCTTTTTGAAGCCAGGGGTGTGAGGATCAAGTTATTTAGCATAATGTGTAACTAGACTGACCTTGTAGTTAAAGGTTGAAGACTGTTAGTTATTCTGTAAACTAGTAGACTGTGGTGATTTTGTAAATCTTCCTGGGAAGCTCTGTAGACTTATTTATATAATTATCTATGTTTAATAGTAATTTGAGATAATTATCATATTTGTAGTATAATCATTAATCGAACTGTTTACTTCAAAGCGAGTGGTTGTCGACGCTTTGTGTAGATTATCTCTATGGTAGGAACTGTGAAGCCAGTTAATGGTTTACACGGCGGGACTGTTGCGACTTCGCGACTTCGGGGCGTAACATGAAGTATTTCAAAAATTAAGCCATGTCAAGAACCATCCCATAATGGGATAATTTAGAGGTTAGAATTATTAAAAAGGAGAAAAAGTTCAAACTAATTTGTGCTTGCTCTAGTCACCTTAATTCAACTGTAATTATTACTTCTAGATACTTATTTCTTTTAAGATGAAGAAGGGTTTTTGTTCTAAACACTATACACAAATCACATACACTGTGAGTCATATACCAAAAAATGGGGATGATCACCTTTGTCTTGGATCAAATTGGAAAAAAAAAATAAAGGAGAAGAAAGAAAAGAAAGGAGAAGAAGAATGAAAGGAAAGAGGAAAAAGAAAAGGGACATGAGGAAAAATAAGGAAATAAAAAGTATGCTTAAGAAAGAACTCTATAGAAACAAGGTGATCAAATTCAAAGTATTAAAACTTGAAATTGATTAGGGCCACGTAAAAACCCCTAAATCTGAAAAAGTATGATTTAAAAAAACCAAGACTATCAAAATCCACTCCTCTTGCAAACTAAGGCCTACCTACCATTCTACCCTTTTTTAAAAGCCCTTCTAATTAAAGAAAATGACTTATCCTTAGTAAAAGTTACTTTTGAAACTAGAGCAAGCACAATTTTAGTTTCACCTATAGAGTTCTTAACTTGTAAACTCGAGTTAAAAAGTGATTCTTTCAAAATACTACTTCATTAATATCCATTTTTGAAACTATGAACCAAAAGCCTATATTACATTGCAATCTAAAAAAAACCTAACAAATTGATTAAAGCGTATCACTTATAAGTAATTTTTGGAATTGTAGTCAAGAGTGGAAATTTGAACCGAAAGAAGATAACAAGCCTTCTTAGACTAAACTGATTAATTATGAGATATCATTCCTATGGCTGTAAAACATTTGAAAAGTCTTCAAAAAGAGTCATTGTCCTTATGATCACCCTATGTGACATCAAATGATCACTTGCCCCAAGATTAAAAGCTAGTGCCTCAAATAGCCTAAGAAAAGAAGATCTCCAAAAGGCAAGATTGTCAGGTGATTTGAGTAAAGTCAAGAAAAGAGTGAATTGTCAAAGACCCACATATATTGTTAGCATTGGGATTTATAAAAAACCTAAACCTATTAGTAATTCTTAAAAAAGAAAAAAAAAAAGAGAATTGAAAAAGGACAAATTTTCTTTAAGTCAATTCCAGACTAGTCTTTTTACCCACCTTCAGCTATTTTTTACCTTAGTGCCTGGTCTTATTACTTTCAAGTATGAGTCTTACCCCCATTTGTAATTTTCTTCTTCCTACTCAATCTTAGTGACCATTTTCATCAATTTTAGGAGTTTTACCCAAATTTAAATAAAGGGACCCAATCCTTAGAGTCTATTCCAAAATCTCTCCTTATCAATTTAGGGGAGAACTAGTCCCTAACAGCTAGATCAAAGGGACCATGATCACTCAATCTCTCTCTTAGGTCGACCCCTTAAGATTAATTTTGTCAATTCTAAGGAAATTGTATAGTTGAGAAATTTTTTTAAGAAACTTGATCAATTTTTTAGTAACCATCAATCCAAGATGGTGTTGTACCCATCAAATCAAGATAGTGATCAAGTTAAAGCCCATCAATCCAAGATGGTGTATCTAAGACCCATCAATCTAAGATGGCATTCAAGTTAAAGCCTATTAATCTAAGATGGTGATATACCCATCAATCTAAGATGGTATTCAAATTAAAGCTCATCAATCTAAGATGGTGTTTAAGTTTTTGCTAAACCCATCAATTTAAGATAATGTTCAAGTTTTTGCTATACTTATCAATCCAAGATGATGTTCAAGTTAAAGCTCATTAATCTTAAAATGGTGCTATCAATCCAAGATGGTTTTCAAGTTTTTCTTAAAGCCCATCAATTCAAGATGATATGCCTAAAAACTATCAATCAAAGATAGTGCTCACATTGTTATTAAATTTGAAAAAATTGAAGATAGTTATTTAAGATTTACGTTGTCCATTCTAAAATAGCTATATTTTACCATCTATCCAAGATGGTACCTTCAGGGTTTAACCTATTTTTAAGGGCATACTCATATTCTTTCATTTGATTCTCTTTTGCAGAGAACATTTTCTTTCTCTCATCTCCAAAATCCCTAATGGATTAAGGTAACAAGATGACTTCAGCACTTCCTAACATAATTTATTTTTGGGCAAAAATAATGTCTCTTTCATCTTTGTGATAAAGTGTTACTCAAGCTTTACCATAAAAAGGAATAGTTATAGGCACCCCATTTTTGCCCTTACAATATATTTGGAGAATAAAGGAAAAGGGTCCTAATTAAAGAAAACATTAGAAAATATAGAAAACGAAAAAAAATTGAAAAAATTGGGGGAAATAGATTTTTTTATGTCTTAGGTCATTTTAAGTATCGTTGGGTGATATAGATAAGGTAATTCATTTTTAAGCTAAATAGGGTCTAAGTGCATACAACCGTTAAATTAGGTGTGATTTCAAAATTATTTATTTTAAGACGTACATAGGTGATCTAATTTTACAATAGGACATTTAGAATTTAAGTTTGGCTCAAAACTAAGTTTAGTGTTTTACTTATTTATTAATTTATTTATTTTCTATTTCTATTAAAAAATATAGGGGTGGGAGTTGAATCTAGTTTGGATTTGATTTCCAGTTTTAAAAGTGAACCAACTAATTTATAGGATATGTTTATTTAATTTGCAAAGAACAATGGGAATTGACGCTAACTTAGCTAGCTAAGGCATGGATGCTTAAGTCTAAGACATGGAGTTCTAATCTTCTCATAGGCACTAGGCACCTTTTGCATTTTTAGCCAACGTGGATATGTGTTAGCCATTGATTGGCTTATTGTATTCACTTTCTTTTAGTTTCTTGTGTTTTCTCCAAGATTCATGCGAGTTTCTCACCAACATAGCTCACTTCTAATCTCTTTTCTAGTCCTTTTTCTACTAGGTAGACTTGGAATGCTTTGTACAGAACCAAACATCATGTCTTGATTCAGGTAATTAAAGGGCTAAAATGATAATTGAAAATTTGGAAAAACATGATAATGCAGATTTTCTTCGAAGTTGAATTTTCATGATTCAAGTAATTACATTAAGAATCAAAGTTTCTAATGGCTAAAGTAAGCACTTAAATGATATGAGGATCACATTTTGACCAATTTTTTACATCAAGTCGTATTAAACTTGAACTTTTTTAGTCAATACCCGTTTACTAAAAATCTTTGAATTCAATATGATTAAAAGGTTCCCATGTTTATTTCATGTTATGAAACTATAAATAAGGACATCAAAAGCCATATGAGCATCAAGAAATCATTCAAAGTACTCATTCAAGCCCCAATTCTCACTTTCACTCTAACTCTCATAATCATGACCCCTCTCTCCCTCTCTCTCTACAAAATCCTCACTTCTAAGTCACTTTTAAGCATCACGAATGACCTAGCTAACTTCCCCATCTCTCAAGCTCTCAAATGCTACCCTTATCACTCATTTCCATACCCTCAGACGTGATCTCCACCACTCGGAGCTTCAATCACGACCACCACTTCAAAGCTTCACCATCATCTAGCCCCATGTGAAAACAACCACACCATAAACTTAGTCTCCCTTTAAAACCCCAAACCTAACCACCCTTGCATACCTAGCCGCTACCATACGAAACAACCAACACCACCACCATTGGCCATTTTTGAACACCACCTAAACCACTACCAAATGATGGGCAACTTGTTATATACCCATATTCTCTAATACAATACATACAAAAATACCATTCCCCACTTAATTTGACCATAGAAACGCCTTGAATTGCACCCTCCTATGTTACAAGATTACTCTTTCTTCATCTAGTCACATGCACTACACATGTCAAGTTAGTTTACCTACTTTTTGACCCTATTCCAAGCTGTATCTTGCTTCACTAGTCCATCCCATTCATTTGGTTGTATCTATTTGTCCTTTTCTTTCTTTCTTATTTAATTTTCTTTTCTTTCTTTCTCTTGTTATAAATTATTTTAAAAATTAAAAAAGAAAAAAAGGAAAAGAGTTTTTATCCATTTGCTTTAAATAAGTACATTTACATAAATAGATTGTGAAACAAATTTTTTTTTTCCCCTTCCTTTCAAGAAAGGATTTTTAATTATTTATTTAATTATTTCATGCCACATCGAAAAATGTTTTGACAAGAAAAAAAATAAATATATATATATATATATATATTATTTTCAAATTAGAATAAACTTAAGGTTTCTTTCAAAAAGCATTGCTTAATTTAGGACCCTATTTCTCAAAATTTTTTTTCCTCTTAAAATAAAATAAAATGATAAAAAATGTAAACCCAATCATTTTCCTAAACTAAAATCAATCAACCTACTTAAGTTTTCTCAGAATAAACTATGAAAATTTGATTTTGAATAACAGATACGTAAGCACCTATACAAACTTATGGGGCACTTAAAATATGTTAAAAAAAATTATTTTCCCCCTTTTGTAAGTAATTTTTCAATTTCCTTATTTTTGTAAGTAGATATATTTTTATATTTTATTTATTTGTAAATTTGAATAAATGGGTATATTGAAAAATAAATTTAAGTTTAGACGATTAAAGTGATATCCATTAAGGTTTGATAAGATGGCTACTAAACTCAAGAAATCTAGTTTCTTTAAAAGTTTTTGAAAAGTTTTCAAAAACACAGGTTAATGGTAAAATTAAAATTGATTCGCCTAAACGGTTCTAATTTAATCTTTCCTAATTCTACTAGGTGACCACTCCAAAATATTTTTTAAAACAAAGAAACTAGGTTTTCTTTAACTTTAGTCAATGGTTTAAACTAAATAGGCATAGAATTTAGTTTAAATCAAATTAAGGGAAGTGAATGAAAACTGAAAATCCATGCTCGATGCCCACTCAAGAAACAACTCAACAAATTGTGCTCACCTATATCTACCAAGTTAGCCAAATGGTCAAAATCATCCATATAATCTTGTAAAGTACCTATTTGTACTAATCCCTTCAACTTGGACAATAGGTCTTCTTATGCTCTAGCACTAAATCAAGACTTCAACCTTACTAACAACTCTTCCCATGTTAGGTGTTGGTTCCTTAGCATCAACTTGAGTTGATTATGGTACCACTATAATGCATGCCCTTCTAAATACATAGAAGCAACCCTGATTTTCCAATCTTCAAGCATACCATCTGATTCAAAAAGCTGCTTTGCCTTATACACCCAAATTTTGAATTCATCCCCACTAGAAACGGGGAAATCTAAATGGTTAAGCCTTATTAGCAATGTATAAGGAGTGTAAACTACATTACTATCATCTATAGATCTTCCATCTTCATGCTGGTTCCCTTTATCCTTCACCACAGAGCTATTAGAATTTCCTAAAAATTGGGATTTCAAGTCCATGAGGGTAAAAGATTGTTGTTCCATAAATTGTGGGTTTCTTTTCAAGATTTTATCAACAAATTTCTTCCATGCTTCATTTGCAAAATTTTGCTATTTCAAGACATTTTTAACAATTTCTTCCATTTTTTCTTGCTCTAATGTTAGGGTCATATTGTAGGAGCTCTGATACTAGTTGGAATAAGGAGAAGAATTAATAGTCACAAATCACACTTAAGCATACAATACACAGGAGAACATTTTACATGACACAAAGAAATTCAGAAGAACAATGTTTTTAGATTTTTCATTAATTTTTTCATAATGTTGTGTACAACATTATATAGTGTAATCTATAGAATAGAATCTTCCCAACTAATTTCTAATTTTCATGTGATGTGAATGTGATGATGACAAATCGCCATACAATTGTCAAAATCTAGCAATTGTAACATAAAATGTCTTTTTAATGAGTTTTATAATTTTTATAGCATATATGTAGTAGGTTACAACTTATTCATGTTGTAATACTAAGGCCTATTGTTCCTTTACTTATCAACAAAGCCCAACACAAAGCCTAGGTCCACTATCTCATTAAATAATGGGTTAGAATGTCATACAACAGATGATACTTTAGCTTTAGTTCTAACATGTTTGAGAGACTTGAGTTCGACTTTCCCCTTACACCTTTCTTCTCTGTTCTCTTGCAACCTTAATCGATCCAACCTTATTTCACAAAGAAAATGTAAATATCACAATTATTTAATCCAACAAATACATTTTTTCACTTGTGCTTATCTCTTTTATAAGTATAAATTTGAGTATAGTTTTACTCAACAAGTGAAAAGTATCATGCTTACAATTTTGCTCATTTTCACTAATTTAAATAATCTTTTTTCTTTTATTTCTTTCGTCTAAATTTCGATATAGTTTTGTAAATTTGGGTATGATTATGTTCCACAAGTAAATCTAGATATGGTTTTTTTTTAATCTTTTATTGGTTATAAGTTGTTATCTTTAGATGACTTTAGAGTCCCATAATTATTCAATTTAATGTTTTTTAATTTATAATCAAAATTTTTTGTTGTTGTTAGAATTAGAAGAAAACTTGGTCATTGAAGTTGCCCTAACTTATTCATTAATTATGATTACACCTTGTAGAAATTAAGTCTCGCTTAATCATGATATATTTTGTTATTTAAGATATTCATATCCAATTTTTCAAGTTATAATTCCTTTAAAATTGATTCTTATTAAATGTATTCACCTAGGACTTTTATTTGATATGCAGACAAATTCGCCTTTAGAAGATCAATTAGATTTACTTTGATAAAGCATTTGTTTGCATTGTAATTTCATGTTAAGAGTCAAGATATATTTTATTTTTATTTGAAGAAGATAATTTTACTATCTCATTTTTCTATTTGTATCAGTAATTATAAATTTATTTATAATTTTTTATCGATAAATAAGTCTAACCTAGATACTAAATACAATTACTAAATCTGTTGGACTATAAGTTTAGGTTTTTGTATGCAATTAATAAATAGTATATGTTACCTGTTGAGGATCTTCTAGATACGAATTCATTCAGACACAACATGATAACACAATTATCAAAACTATTTTTTAATTGCTCATTTTTTTTCTTTATAAATTAACTCTTCCACCAAAATAATTTGTATGTATATTTTATGAACTTGCAAAATTTTTTGTTGTACATATATTCACCAATGTGTAACAAAAAGTTAGGTATATATATATACATACTTACATAGATATATAAGAATTTACAATTTATCATGAAGCAACAAATGTTTTCCAATAATGAAATATAAGATATGATAAATTCTAGAATTAGTGGTTTCTAAGACATTGGTTTTCAAATCATCTTAGATAGATAAGAGTACATATCATCTACAATTTTTGGTATTCTTAGTGCTTTTAGTTTTATTTTAATTAATGCAATACATGAAAATATATATATATATATATATATATTTTGTAAAGTGATTGCAAAACTATGACTACCCTTCTTTAATAAGAGCACATTCTTTTAGGAGCTAATTTTAGTGAATTGCATCACAATGGAAAGCTAAGTATGAAAATATATAATAGTTATTTGCATTGTTTATATGTTTTAAGAAAAATATGCACTTCATAAATGCATTATCCATTAGTATATCTTAATATATATCAATAACTTTCAAAAATTCAAATTCATATTTTATATTATAATGTTTAAAATTTACTTTAGATCCCTCTTAACCATCCAAGATAACTATATCGATATTATTTAAGTTTGAGCAAAATAAAATAACTGCTTTTTGATGTCTTAGGATTTTATAATAATTTATTTATGATATTTCATTGATTGTTCACTAATCAAGGCATCTATTAACTACGCCGCAAATACTTTGAAGAGCCTAATAGTAATTCGATTCACTTGTTTACTTTCATGCCTATTAACTCACTACCATGTTTCTCTTCCACTCCCCCATTTTCTCCTCATTCTTTTTCTCTCTAATATTTCCCTTTCTCTTCTCTTTACTCGACTTCTACAAACCAACCAAACCACGGATCATTCAAAACCTTCCTGATTTTTTACATCACCCAATTGCAAGGTAAATTTCACACATACTCTCGCTATTATACATAGGAAATGTGCATTGTCTTTCCAAATAGTTTGTATTTATTTTAGGTTATTATTGTAAGATTTTTCTTCAACAAATTGGGGAATCCGTTGTACTTTTTCGAATTCACTGCTTAAAATTATTATGAAACATAATGCTGTTGTGGTCAAATCGTTGTTAGGTCTTTGATTTGCTCTTTTATTCTGAAATGGATATTGGAATTCAAGTTTTGTCTTTTTTGGGCAAATTGTGCAATTCAGCTGATGGTTCAAATCTGTTCGGCGATGTTAGGATGCAAAAACAAACCATTTTTTATCGGGTAATGGGTGTTTGGATTGGTGAATTGAAGTTTTCGTCTGTTTTTGGGAAAGTTGTGTAATTTAGTTGGTGGTTCAAATCCGTTTAGTGAGGTTAGGATGCAAGAACTAACCATTTTATTGAGTAATGGATGATGGTAGATCTCCTAGATACGTCAAGCACCGTGTAGTATCGGGCTACTACAATCCCTTGCCAGGTTTCATTTCCATTTCGTATTAATTAGTTGTTTTAATTGATTTCTTCCGTTGCAACGTTTATTAGGCAAGATGGAGGCAAAGGAATGGGGTAAAACTTTGACAGTGTCAAGTAAGTTTCTTTTACTTTTTTTTTTTTTTTTTTCCATGGGTTTCTTATTGAATTGCTGTTGCTGCTTATGCTACAGTGTCATTATGCATCCTAATAGTTTGGATTCATTCATTGTGATTACCAAGTTTAAATGAAACACTATGTCTAGCTAATAATTCAAATACCAATTTAGACACATCAGTTTAGCCGTTTTTAGTCCTAAAATGGTGCTTAGATTCGGTTGATTAATCGTGACTTAAGGAATGAAATATATAGCTAATTTCGATGTTGATTGTTGTAATTTTACTAATGATAATTATGAGGACTTCGCACGGGTTTTCCTCGTGGTCTTCCATACACTTTCTTTCTACCTTTCAGTTTCCCACGTACTACCATATATCATATTCCTTCATCTCTACTTCATTTGCCATATCATTCACATACGTAATTTCTTTTCTTTCTTTCTTTCTTTTTTTTTTTTTTTTTTATTCACTAATCATTTAGGGAAATACCGATCTACAGTATCCAACATCATCATGCGCCAATAGAAGTTAATAATTAATTGCATGCATGAAACTATCAATCGTTGATGCTACAAATGGGGAGGGAGGGAGGGAGATAGAGAGAGAGAGAGATGGAGATTCCATTTTCATCTATACATTCAAGATTGAGCAAGGGTTTCAATTTTGATGGTGTAATATATGGACAAATATCTAGATTCTTTTTCCTTTCACTTTTGGAGATTCAATGAATTTGATTTCACGAAGGATAAAGTGATATAAGTTTAAGTTATTATCCACGGTTTTCTTGGTTTTTTCCAACATTTAGTTTGCAATATATCATGAAGCTTCCATCTTCTTTTGCTTACTCTGTTTGTTGCGAGAAAATTTGCATTGAAACAGCTACAACATTAGTTCATGGATTTGCTGACAATAAAAATGAGTTGAAGTATGAAAATATCTCTTCATTTTTGTTTTATTTTCTTTCTTTTTTCTTCTGCAGATCATTAACTACAAGGTTAAACATTAAGGTGCTTTGCAATGGTCTGTCTACTCTGAATAATGATGCATTTGGAATTCTAAAGATGGATTTCACATAGTAGTTACTTTATTAACCAGCAAATTGCAATCAATTCACTTCGAGTTTTACTTTTCCTTTATAAGTTTTTCATATTGATCTTGAAATATTTTAAAAGTAAAACTCTAGTTGATTCATTTTGTAGTTTTTTTCTTTTATTTTTTTCTCATAAGCTTTTCATGTTAATCTTGAAATATTTGAAAAGTGGATAGTCTATTGTTTTTAGCATTTTGAGTATTAAAATTTCTTATAAGCTATTTGAAAATTTTCTTTTCTTTTCATTTAAATCTGCACGTTGCTTTAGCTATGGATTCATAAGTTCAATATTTCTTATTGCCGTTTTTGTATGGACATCGCTAACTAAAATTGAAGAAGATAATAAATGGCATATTTTGTAATATATAAATATAGGTGGCAAAAAAAAAAAGGCATATTCTAATTCTTTTCTTGCAATGTGGTATTGATGTAACTAGCATATAATTTATCCGCAATGCATGTACAAATTAAATAATATTAAATTTATATATTTATAATTTATCAATATCTATTCAGTAAAAAAATATATATAATTTTTTAAAATAATATAAATATAAATTTATTCTTTTTTTTTCCAATCTGTACTTACTATAAATCTTTTAATTTATTTACTTGTTAGCAAATCAAAATTATAAACAAAAATTATCTATACACGTAAACATTAATTATCTTTATAGTTATATTTAATCATCATTTAAATTTTAGTCGTAGAATATACACATATAAAGTAGGTGAGAGAAAAAACAGAAAGAGAGAGAAATAATTGAAGAGATCATAGAGATAAGCACAATTTTGTGTGGAGAAATAGTGAAGAAAATGGAGAAAGTAGGTTTTGAGATTGGAAGAGATTAATAAGAGAGAATGAATTGATAAATTTATTCACATATAAAGTAGGTGAGAGAAAAAACAGAAAGAGAGAAATAATTGAAGAAATCATAGAAATAAGCACAATTTTGTGCGGAGAAATAGTGAAGAAAGTGAAGAAAGTAGGTTTTGAGATTGGAAGAGATTAATAAGAGAGAATGAATTGATAAATTTATTTATTATTTATGATTTTAATAAACTATATTAATATTAGTTTTTTATTAAATAAAATTAAATATAAAGAAAATAAGTAATTTGAAGTGTAGCTATTACTTAAAAGTTAATCCACTTTAATAATATAGATATATTATGTGAATAAAGTGATTAAAAATATAATAAATTCACATTATTACTTAAACTATTAAAAATTTTTATCATTTGAATATATGGTTTTGAAAAGTTTTCAGATTTCATTACTAAAATGAAAAACTTTTATCGAAATTTCAAAAACTTAAAATTGGTTATTAAAATTGGAAAATTTACAATTTAATGGCAAAAAAATGACAAAAATGTTAAAACATTTTAATTTATTTTTTAATTTTTAATTTTTTTTATTACATGTTACACAGTCCGCTAACATAAAAGAAAAATTAAAAATCCCTCTCGTCTTTACTCTTACCTCTCTCATATCTCTCCTAGAAACAAACCCAAACCCCAACCCTAACGAGAGAAACCTAAGGGATGGCCG
The DNA here is from genome assembly GCA_024138015.1 of Lumnitzera littorea. Classification (NCBI taxonomy): domain Eukaryota; kingdom Viridiplantae; phylum Streptophyta; class Magnoliopsida; order Myrtales; family Combretaceae; genus Lumnitzera; species Lumnitzera littorea. Next base: position 76,655,394 of record JAMXBB010000008.1, read on the forward strand.
CCTTTGTTGGCTGCTGGCTCGACTCCTACCCCAGTCACGTATGCCCATCTCTTCTTCACCTTCTCCCTTTTTGTCCCCTCTATTTTACTCTCAATATACCTATTAAGGCCTTTAATCTCTCTCATCACTACCTCCGTCTATTACACCACTTTCTATGTCTGCACACATCCTGTTTATCGTCTTGCTTTGAAGGGGCCCACACATCATCCTTGCTGCCACCATCTCCATCTCGATGTCATGTCTAATGTGAGATGGTTTTTTTTTTTTTTTTTTCTTTTTAATCATTCATTCATTTGGATTTGTGTTCCCTTATGTAGATTTTATCTCCAGTTAGATAATCATTTTTTTCAATTTTATTGGAGAATTTTTATTGTAAGAACGATATAATCCTTTCTTTGCATAAAAGATGGATCCATTTTTTATTGGGTTTTCACACCTCCATCTTTTGGTTTGTTAGTTAGGTTTTTATTATGCTGAAAGGATGTTATATAAATAAATTTTTAGGTTAAGTTTATTAAGGAAAAAAAAAAAAAGAAAAAAAGAAAAAATCAACATCTCAGAGATTCGTTTGAGTATCCCTGACTATGGCTAGTTGTAGGCCTTTTAGGAGACATCATTTTATTGGTCGCTAATATCCCACTAAGATGTGTCTCTATTTATTATTATTATTATTATTTTTAACAAATCTTACCTTAACCACTCATTAGGAAGCAGGTAATACTTAATTATCCATCAGTCCTTTTGAAACAATTTGAGATGTGATTTCTCAACCTATTCGATAATGAATTCTTCCAAATCTGGTATGATTAGTTAGACTTAGACAAAGAGAGACAGATTCGCTTCTCGTCATTCAAAGTTGGATGGCTACGCGAGATATATTACTAAATAACTTTTACCATCTCGTGCTTAAAAGTGTTTGTTTGGATAAAAATATAGGGAAGAAACCAAGCCATCGGAATGAAAATGAATGAATTGAATTTGGTAGGAACGAAAAACTAAGCCCTTTTTCATCTTGACATGACCACAAGTCTTGTTTGCTTATTTCTTAGTTTACGAGTTCATCCAAGAAAATTACTATTGGAACTTTCCATGAGTTTTATATTCAAATTTTGAAGTTATTAAAGTCATATTTAATCAAATTTTTATTAATCAAATTTATTATTTCACATTATATTTTTTATACTTACGCTTTTTAACTGAGGAATACTTACATGTCATCCTTTTTTACTCTATGACAATGGAGATAATAAATTTGATATATAAAAATTTAATTAACCATGATATTCAACAATTTCAAATTTTATAAGAGAAATTTAATAAGCAAAAGATTTAAAAGACCATATTCACTTAACCACAATGGTGATGGTCTGATATCCTAGAGGAGGGTAGTTGGTGGTTTGGTAACCACGTGCGATGGTAGACTTGCAAAAAAGCTCCTTATAACTAAGCTTGTGAGAGTCCTTTGATGTTTAAGTTAGCGAAAGAGTGAGAGAGGAGTTTTGAGGTTGTGATCCTTCGTACTTTTGACTCTATGATTTATTTATATGACATGAAGTTTATTTGCAAAGGACACGTAATAGCTCAAAATTGGCTCATACATAATTAGTACAAAACATGTGTGCGTGGTATGGGAGATGATAGGGTTGCCTCGCTAGGTGGTAAATGATAAGTATATTATTACATATATTTATTGGTGATCTTGATGATTTTACAAATATTTTGTGTATATTTGGTATTTAATTAAATTATATTTTGATTTTAGGCATTTATGGAATATTTGAGACTCAAAGGAAGAAAATAAACGAAGTTTTACTTAATTTGAAGTTGAATTAAAAGAGTTATCAACTTTTGAAGATTGACGTAATTAGTTGATAAGATTATGTTAAAGGTCAAATCAGTTTATTTGAATAATTACCAAAAAGTTGCACAATCATTTAACATAGTTATTTCAAGGCTGCTTTGAAATATAAAATAGAGGTTAGAAACTTATATGACTAATTCACATGATCATGTCACCTGAATAGGTCTTATTTAATTTGAAGTCTAGTTATGGCCTATATCTAGCAATGAGATGAAGCCTAGACATCCATGAAAGCATCGTACTGGCCTATCAAATTGCAAGTCCAATAAACTGGAAGTTACGGTCTGGCCTTAAACCATCCATGTGAAGCAAACTTATGAAATTTAAAGTCAGACGTATGAATTTGAAATGGAATTGGGAAGTAATTGCAAGTCAAAGTCTGGATGCATAGAAATTGGAGATGTAAATGGAAATTCCATGCCAACGTCCAAACCTTCAATTTAGAAGCTCATGCCTCGGAATCGACATCGAAACCCACATCTAATTGCATGCAATTAACGGTTTCGTTTTGTTTCCAAACTAAAAAGAAAAAAATAAAGGCATGAAAGATCCATTCAGGAGCAGCCACGAACGAGAATCGAAATTGAAAAGTAAATATCCCTTGTAGTCAGCATACCTCTTAACGAATAAAAGATTTATTTGTAGGAACAATTCAAAGATTTATTTTACAAAAATATATAGGAGATATATTTTAAGATTTAATGTCATATAAATAGATTATAAAAGCTTTGTAACTATTAACATTCATTCATTCACATTTTAGGGTTTTAGAGACTCATTTTTTTTTTTCCTTTATTTCTTTTTATTTTCTCAATGTTTTAGATTGGTTCTTTTTAGTATTCAATTATTATAAAACCTAGTTTTCTATGTAATTAGTTTCTTTCCTTTTATCAATCTATGATTTCTAATTTATGTGATCTAATTACATGTTTTTACTTTATTTTGAGTAAATATATCTAGAGTATTAATTCAATATTAGATATTATATAAAAATTAAGAGATCACTTTATATAATTAGATCATAGTGTAATTCGAAAAGTTATATGTAATCCTAGACATATGACAACATGACTTTCTGTATTGAGGTAACTTAATAGTAGACTTCATAGATCATTAATGCAATTCTAGGATTTTTAATTAAAAAGAGATTTCAATTAATTATTCTAAGATCAAACACTAATAGTCTCGAGAGAGATATTAGTATATCTTAGGAATTCTTGCAATCTAATAAATTAAGATGAGATTGATATGGGTTTTATTATAATAGGGTGATTGATAATTGAATATTGAATTCATGCAATGCCAATATTTTTAACTTTTATTTATGTTGCATATAATTGTTTTACATATTAGTTTAATTAGTTTTAGTTTAAATTTAATATTCTTCATTTTATTTCTTGACTAAAATCTTTTGGTTAGATATTAGAAAAAAGGGTGAAGTACTAATAATCACATTAGTCTTTGAAGGATCAGTATTTAGATTCATATTCACTATACTATTAAAACTAATAGGTGCAAGTGCTTATATCCATAAATTGTAGGAAGGACTATTGTTACATCTAAAGTGAGCATGATTGTCACATCTAAGGTGGTGAATGTCACATCTAAGGTGACAAAGTATACAAATTGTACGACAAGTGTCAGAGAGCATTTAATAAGAGAGAGAGAGAGAGAGAGAGAGGCACCAAAGGCTTCAAATTGTGCTTTAAGCACCTAACATGTGCTTGGGAGTCGAGGTTGGTGCAGCATAGCAAGCTTGGATCGAGGTAACGCGAAGACTGAAGGGTCCATGAGCTTTGAAGCCTAAGAAGTCGAGCTTATAGAGGAAACTAGATGGAGTCTCTAAGGGATCTAAGGAGGTCAAGGTGGAAAGGTACTCAAGTTAGGCCTGAGTAAGCTGTGTTAAGTCATAGGTAAAAGGGATAAGATGATCCATCAAGTAAGGTCTAAAGAGGCGTGCTTAGGGGGCACCCATACAAGCTGCTTAACTTAGGCTAGAGTGAGCCTGTAAGGGGGGTTAAGCAAGTTAGACTACTAAAGGGGGCCAAGCTCTTCGGCGTAAAGTAGCACTCAGGGGTACCCAAGCAAATGAGATACTCAAACTTAGGTCTTGGGAGCTTAGACCCAAAATGACTTATCAACATTTGCTCCCCAACTCTTGTTGTTGCTAATATTATAAGGAGAGTAGATCATCTCGAGCTTTGAAAGCCTAAGCCTAAGTTGCAATAAAGCAATTCTAATGAGGTAAGTTGTGAATTTAGGCTTTAAGCTGAGAATCAGAGGCTATTGAGTACTTGTGTGTATGATGTGATGGTAAATTTGATCGATGTGACCTTATCAAGCACCTGTACGTGTAATGTGGTGGTTGATTTGACTGACAAGACTTTTGAGTTGCTCGAACCTCAATGATGACACTCAGGACAATGTGCACTGGGTTGGGAATGCCCATAGTAACCATGTTAACCATCCATATATTGTAGGATCTAAGCCATTAGGCACTAGGCGAAGACACGTAGATGGGTGCCCTTTAGAGGTGTTGAGGATGCCCTTTCGAGGAAGACAAGCAAGATGAGTGCTGGCCCCTCTAAGGGGACAAGAGCAAGAAGGGCTTAAAGGGCTCTTAGTTCCTAAAGCTGTCGAAGTTATGCCAATGGGGGTCCTTTTGGCTACCCTTGTAACGTAGACTCTAGAAGAAGGCTTGGGTAGGCCAACCCTAGCATCCAATGGTAGCTCGAGTGGGGTTATTATGAATTTCTCTACTAAAGGCCTAGCAGTGCCTAAGTTATAGATCATGGACAGGGGGTTAGGGTGGTAGTAACACCAACAACAATAGCTACAGCAAGCCTCAAAAGACACTCCATAAGACTGTGGTGCTCACCCAATTGTGGGAAGGAGCCACTCATGATACCTATGAAATTTGAGTTGGACATCCTCGAGCTCTTCAATGACAAGAAGGATGTTGAGTTCATAATAGTAACTATAGGCAAGATGCACAAGGTAAGGCTTGTGTGTTGTAAGTGTCTAATGTTTATGAATTGGTTTGTATAGCTAATGATTGTCTATTCATATGTAGGCCATCACGATCTATGATTATGCCTTCACCCACAACCACTGGCTTTGCGAGGAGGTATGTCCTGTCTTTGTTGTCAAACTATTATCAAGTGCTCAATGCCTTAGTTTGGTCATGTTGCTGGTGGTTTGTAGGAGGACTATTCCTCTAAAGGAGCAAGTCTCCAAGCTCCAAGAGCTAGACGAAGCAAAGAAGAAGAAGAACAATGATATTGTCTCGACCTAAGACAACTTAAAGGAGTAGAATAAGAAGCTTGCCGATGAGGTAGCTTAAGCAAAGGATAAAGCACAGGTTACAAGGAAGAGGAACAAGGAGCTTGTAGCTTCAATGGAAGCTCGTAAGCACAAGCTAGTTGTCTCGACCTACACAACATCTTGTATTGTCTCTTTGTAGTACATAGCTTATTTTAAGTTTATTTCCCTTATTGTTTATTTTAATAAGTAATGGTATGGGCTCGAATGTTCAATTACTCATTGAACTATAGGGGGTAAGGTGAGGTGTGAAACTAAGCTTGGGTGGGTCTCTTAAGTGTTTAGGACACTAAGTCATGCCTAATGTTCGGTGTAGTAATACCTTAACTAGGTTCTTCATGCTTCCTCGTGTTGATCCAATTTTAGATAAGATGCTTTGAGTTTTGACCTCATGCATTTTGATTGACATTTTATTTGCAAAGTGTTTAGGTGTCCTCAAGACAATCATTCCATCGAGAAGTACTACAAATAAGATCGTAAACTTCATGACCAATTCATGCTTAGTCCAAAGCACTAAACCTTTATAAGCTACCGAAGAGTTGTGGACTAATGTACGAACTTGACCTATGTACTTGTTTAGACCATTAACCCTTCGTAGGTTGCCAAGAAGCCCTAGACTAGTGTACCAATTGGGCCAGTGTACTTGGTCTAAAGCAAAAAGTCTTTAGGTGTAAGTACCGCTAGAGTGCTTAAGGTCGATGATGTAAATTGATGTTCAAGGCTTAAAGCTCTTGGGTATATGGATGGATAAGAGTGCCCAAGCATTCAAGCTGTGTATCAATTCGATGGTGCTTAGGGCCCTTTTTTCCTCAAGTGTTAGTACTGGCAAGGAGTTGATTTTAGGGATGAAGATCAACCCAGAGATGAGAATGCCTATTGTAGAGTAGCAAGAAAAAGAATAGATAAGTATAAAGGAACTCATCTTTCACTTATTCATAAATGGTTGCATGTACATTGAGCTCATTACAGTGCTTTAAATAAAATAAGGCCTTAAGTTGTTTGTGCTCTACGTCCTCGAGATGAGTTGTCTAAGGTCTCCAATCTATAGGCTTTGTTGCCCACATCTTCCCTTATATGCACGAGGTCCTCCTAGTTTGGCATAAACTTTCCTTATCCTTTATGAGAGCTCATAACATCTAGCTTACGACACCTAGGTCTTCAAGATGAAAAACCTTGTGCTTAACCTTCTTATTGTAATATCGTGCTACCCATTGCTGATAGGTGTCTCATGAGTTCTAACGATGTTACACATCTCATCGATTTTATTGAGGCTCACTTGCAAGGTAGTATAATTAGTGTCAATGTTGAAATTATGGACCCTGCTTGTAGGGAGCTCCAGCTCGATGGGTAGGACGACCTTAAAGCCAACGACAAAGCAAAAAGGTGTCTATCCAATGGAAGTTTTGTAAGTGGTTTAGTACCCCTAGAGAATGTTGGGGAGCTCATCAGCCCACTTTCCCACCATTTGTTCTATTCTCTTCCTTAAGCTGTCGAGAACAATCTTATTGATTACTCCTACTTAGTCGTTAGATTGAAGGTGTCCTAATGAGGTGAAGAGGAGCTTAATGTGATTCTTCTTGTAGAATTCCCGAAATTGAGTGCTATCAAACTGCTTGCCATTGTTCGTGATCAAGGTGTAAAGTGCCCTAAACCTAATGAGGACATAGGTGGGGACAAAGCCTTCGTCCACCTTAATTGTAATGCTAGTGACTATTGAGCTTTGATCCATTTGGTGAAGTAATCAATAGCTACCAAGATGAAATGATGGCCCTTAGACGCTTTGGGTTTGAGGACATTGAGTCCCCACTAAGTAAACAACCATGGACTCGTCATTGGGTATAGGTTGAAACTTGAGCATAGCTAATGGGTGCATGTTTCTAGCATGTGTAACACTTCTGCAACATAGCCTTCACATCTTCCTTCAACGTTAGCTAGTAGTAGCCAAGGCGAAGGGTTCGCATGTAGAGCATTTAGGCATAGATGTAGTTATTGCAGAGCTCAGTTTGTTGGGGGCCCTCTTTGTGTTTGAAGCACTGAAGAAGCAAGACACTATGCCTGTGGTGATAGAGAATGTCGTCAATGATAGTGTAGTTTGTAGTGTTGTAAGCTAACCTCTTAGCCTCACCTCTATTCTCTAGTAACGTACTGGATTTGAGATAATCAATTATTAGATCCATCCAACAAAGCTCAATGGGAGAAGGTCAAATCTTAAGTACTTCCTACAATCATTCTTCCACTATGCACTTTGGGAGATATTGTAGAAAGATCTAATTGTCGCTTTCGTAAGGTGTCGGGATAGTTGTAGACGTAAACTTAAACAATCTGTGTTCTTTAAAGTTTCCCACTCAAGGAATCTTATTTATGCTCCATGAGGTGAACCTCAAGGTGAGATCTTGCACTGCTCGGAGATACTTCGTCATGGTTTCTCTATTCACCTTATTTTCCCCTTTCACCAATTACACCATAAGAATAGAGTCCAAGTAGATCTCTACCTTCTCAACCCCCATGTCTCTAGTAATCTTTAGGCCGGCGATGAGTGCTTCATGCTCGGCCTCATTAGTATTTGCTAAGCATTCAAACTTGAGTGCATATAAGACCTCGATACCATAAAGCCCATGTAAAACTATGCCTGCCCTACTTCTCCCCAACCCCAAACTAACTAAGTAGTGGATTCATTAACATGGAGAGTCCACATAAGTATGTCAATCTCTTTCAATGCTTCCTCCTCTCCAGTGTATTCAACAATAAAGTCTACGAGGACCTATGCCTTGGTCCAGTGATTGCACTTTATAAGAGTTGAGCTCCAGTGAATATTTCATAATGCGGCTATAAGTGTAAAGCTTCTATAAGATGGTCCGTAGTAACTGGTCAGCGAGGACAACAATAGGATGAGCTTGGAAGTACAACCTTAGTTTCCTTCAAAATAACTATGGCTAAGACCAGTTTTTCCACTCGTAGGTACCTAGTCTCCAATCCCTATGGTACATGCCTAACATAGTAAACTAGCTTGTGCTCTCTTCCATCTACTTGAATGAAGATGGAAGATGGCGATCAATCATTGATTGCTAAGTACTAGTAGAATTCTTCCCTTAAGACTGGTTCAAAGAGCATAGGTAGGGCGGTCGAGGAATACTTGAGCTCATGGAAAGCGGTCTGACACTCTTTAGTCCAAGTAAACTCTAATGGGTACCTCAGTAGCTTGAAGAAATCGGAGCACTTATCTATACTTTAGGATACGAATTGATTGAGCATGGCAATCTTGCTAGTGAGCTATTGTATTTCCTTAATAGTTCTAGGGGGGTTTCATGTTGTGAAAGCCTATGATCTTGTCTAGGTTGGCCTCAATGTCATGCTCCATGACTGTGAAACTAAGGAACTTACTCAAGATTGCTCAATGATGCATTTTTGGGGATTTTAACTTCATTTGAGCTGTGGTTTAAAGAATGTAGTCACCAACTACTAATACGTTGCCTCGATGTTCTTAAGGCCAAATGGCATAACTCTATAACAGTATTTGCTAAAGTCAATGATAAAGGAAGTATGAACTTCATCTTTAGGAGTTATGCGTATTTGGTTGTAACTCGAGTAGGCATCCATAAAGCTGAGCATTACATGGTCCGACGTCATGCCGATAAGTTAGTTAATCCTAAGTAGAGAGAAGTAGTCCTTTAAGCAAGCCCTGTTGAGGTTTATGTAGTCAATACACGTATGCCACTTACCCTTAGGTTTCTTGACTAGCATTATATTAGCTAGCCAATTCAGGTAATACTCATCTCTCACAAATCTATATTGGAACAACTTCCACACCCACTACTTAATGGCGGCCTATCACTTAGGTGTAAAGTGCCTTCTCTTTTGCTTAACAAATTACACATTACTGTCCACTCAGAGGTAGTACGTTGCCTCAGAGATGCTGGTAATGCTTGGCTTATCTTTGAAGGATGAGATGAAGATGTTAATGTTAGTCCAAAGGAAGTTGACAAATTTTTCTTTATGCTTAGCAAATAATGATGTCCCTATCCTCGCTATCTACTCGGGGTTAGTCCTAAGCTAAAGTTCTTCAGTCTTCTTGGTAGGCTCTACTCATAAGCTTAGCCTTTCCTCTAACATCGACTTAATGTGCATCACGTCATCATAAGATAAGGCCTTAAGGTAAAGTGAATATGAGAGCTTCTGGTTGTCTAAGGGCAATGCCGATTACCCTAGGCGTAAGGAACTTTTCCTTAAGGCATCGTTGGCTGATGTACATATAAAACTAGGTGATACTTGATCTTCCCAATATGGCGTTGTACGAGGACCAATGGTTAACAACTATGAAGTCGATTAGTTGTGAAGCAACATAGCTGGAGAGGGAGAGTGATTAGGCCTTTATCTAAGACAAGTCTATCCTACAGCCATTTGGGCTATGCTTGTAGGGTTATAGGGGCTCCTTGAGCTTATTCTTCATCTATATATAGGTATAGTAAAAGAGGATGTTCGTCAAGCTACCATTATCAATAAATGTCTTAGGGACATTAAAGTAACATATTGCTACGTTGATGACTAGTAGATCGTTATGCAGGTGCTCGATGACCTTTCCATCCTCGGTAAACAATGGGATGGTAGTGTTAATTTTTTATTTCTTGCCTTGGATAAAGAGGACTTCATACTCTACTATGGAAGAAAAGCTAGCACCCCCTACCCTTAGGCCTCCAATATGGTTTGGACCTAACCTCTCCAACTTCAACACTTTTAGTAGTTAGGGTTGTCTTGTTGTTGTTGTTGTTGCTCGTCCATTTGGCGGCATTGGGTGTAACTTCCAGTAAAGGTAGAGTTATAATAACTCGATCAAGATAAAAACTAATCTTATAGCAGCTATTATAGACTTAGTTCACACCAAGCATACTTTACTCTACCACTTTAAAGCATCCCATTTGATATCTACATGATATAAACCTATAGAAGAATTCTTTTGAAATAACTGATAAAGCAAACTCGTAGGTTTGGCCTTCTAAAGAGTACTGGTAAAACCCATAGATATACGTCATTCAGTATACAAACCAAAAGATGGAAACTAATAAGCCCCTTAAGAAGACTTAGGTAGTTTCCTTAGCAGCTAGAAAAAGTCAATAATAAGAATGAAATTTAACCGAATTCTTCTTGATTCTTACTCCCTAACCTTATTTGCTAAAGTTCTAGTTTTTGGTACAATACTTATAGTTCCATTCTAAACTTGCAAAACAAATTATATGGAAATAAGTGATAACTTGCTCAATAAATGAGATGAAGACAAAAGTAAGCATTTAGCACATTACAAATAAGGTTTTCAACCAAATTGATTAGATGTAATGTATGCATAAGTAAATGTCATTACACTACATTATTTGGTCCATCGTAAAATTAGAGAAATTACACCTACTCTAATCCAGATTGAGAAGTTTAACATCGTGCACTAATAGATCAAATTCAAACCAAGGCTTGTACAAGGGAGAACACTCTCCTCCCATAACTACCTTTGAACCATTGCCCCCAACCTTACCATGGCCCCCAACCTTATCACAATCTCTTTTCTTGTTATTTAATTTGACTAAGGTAGGCAAAGGACCATTTCAATAATCCTCATTAAACAGTATTCATGTTTAGCTTGAGAATCCTAACCATTACCTGTAGTGGATTGTAATGCAAGTGATGTTAGATGTTAATCCTCGTTTGAGTTAATTCCTTTTTAGGGTGATTAACCAAGCTTAGAGAATTCCAGCATAATAATATTTACAAAATAACCATAACATAAACCTTAACTCCCATCACAGCAAATCGAATCTCAAACATAAGCATTATACACATATAAACAACTAGCTACAATCACAAACAAATACATACTAAAGTCTCCAGATATTCTAAAATAATATCCCAAAATACTGTAAAACATTAATTCCACTTACTAGGCTTCCTACCCAATCATTCCCAAAAGCCTCCGATAAGATTATGGGTTTGTCCTATTTGATGCAAATTAGCGTAGATATTAAAATATAATACTCAAATGAGATTTACCTACTATATTAGACTTACCCCCTTTGGTTTAGCTCAATATAATCGTAAAAACTTATTATATAAAATCATTGTAATTTAACTTTACATCTGAAATTTGTATAACATCAATTTATAGTATTATTTAAGAAGTTTCTATCTTTTCAAAGAACTTTTTCTTTAAAAACTTATATTTCTTACCAAAAATTATATATATATATAATTTTTGGTAAGAAATATAAGTTTTTAAAGAAAAAGTTCTTTGAAAAGATAGAAACTTCTTAAATAATACTATAAATTGATGTTATACAAATTTCAGATGTAAAGTTAAATTACAATGATTTTATATAATAAGTTTTTACGATTATATTGAGCTAAACCAAAGGGGGTAAGTCTAATATAGTAGGTAAATCTCATTTGAGTATTATATTTTAATATCTACGCTAATTTGCATCAAATAGGACAAACCCATAATCTTATCGGAGGCTTTTGGGAATGATTGGGTAGGAAGCCTAGTAAGTGGAATTAATGTTTTACAGTATTTTGGGATATTATTTTAGAATATCTGGAGACTTTAGTATGTATTTGTTTGTGATTGTAGCTAGTTGTTTATATGTGTATAATGCTTATGTTTGAGATTCGATTTGCTGTGATGGGAGTTAAGGTTTATGTTATGGTTATTTTGTAAATATTATTATGCTGGAATTCTCTAAGCTTGGTTAATCACCCTAAAAAGGAATTAACTCAAACGAGGATTAACATCTAACATCACTTGCATTACAATCCACTACAGGTAATGGTTAGGATTCTCAAGCTAAACATGAATACTGTTTAATGAGGATTATTGAAATGGTCCTTTGCCTACCTTAGTCAAATTAAATAACAAGAAAAGAGATTGTGATAAGGTTGGGGGCCATGGTAAGGTTGGGGGCAATGGTTCAAAGGTAGTTATGGGAGGAGAGTGTTCTCCCTTGTACAAGCCTTGGTTTGAATTTGATCTATTAGTGCACGATGTTAAACTTCTCAATCTGGATTAGAGTAGGTGTAATTTCTCTAATTTTACGATGGACCAAATAATGTAGTGTAATGACATTTACTTATGCATACATTACATCTAATCAATTTGGTTGAAAACCTTATTTGTAATGTGCTAAATGCTTACTTTTGTCTTCATCTCATTTATTGAGCAAGTTATCACTTATTTCCATATAATTTGTTTTGCAAGTTTAGAATGGAACTATAAGTATTGTACCAAAAACTAGAACTTTAGCAAATAAGGTTAGGGAGTAAGAATCAAGAAGAATTCGGTTAAATTTCATTCTTATTATTGACTTTTTCTAGCTGCTAAGGAAACTACCTAAGTCTTCTTAAGGGGCTTATTAGTTTCCATCTTTTGGTTTGTATACTGAATGACGTATATCTATGGGTTTTACCAGTACTCTTTAGAAGGCCAAACCTACGAGTTTGCTTTATCAGTTATTTCAAAAGAATTCTTCTATAGGTTTATATCATGTAGATATCAAATGGGATGCTTTAAAGTGGTAGAGTAAAGTATGCTTGGTGTGAACTAAGTCTATAATAGCTGCTATAAGATTAGTTTTTATCTTGATCGAGTTATTATAACTCTACCTTTACTGGAAGTTACACCCAATGCCGCCAAATGGACGAGCAACAACAACAACAACAAGACAACCCTAACTACTAAAAGTGTTGAAGTTGGAGAGGTTAGGTCCAAACCATATTGGAGGCCTAAGGGTAGGGGGTGCTAGCTTTTCTTCCATAGTAGAGTATGAAGTCCTCTTTATCCAAGGCAAGAAATAAAAAATTAACACTACCATCCCATTGTTTACCGAGGATGGAAAGGTCATCGAGCACCTGCATAACGATCTACTAGTCATCAACGTAGCAATATGTTACTTTAATGTCCCTAAGACATTTATTGATAATGGTAGCTTGACGAACATCCTCTTTTACTATACCTATATATAGATGAAGAATAAGCTCAAGGAGCCCCTATAACCCTACAAGCATAGCCCAAATGGCTGTAGGATAGACTTGTCTTAGATAAAGGCCTAATCACTCTCCCTCTCCAGCTATGTTGCTTCACAACTAATCGACTTCATAGTTGTTAACCATTGGTCCTCGTACAACGCCATATTGGGAAGATCAAGTATCACCTAGTTTTATATGTACATCAGCCAACGATGCCTTAAGGAAAAGTTCCTTACGC